>CM031240.1:19997390-20597390 GCA_018340775.1 Taxus wallichiana var. yunnanensis
TAACTTCGGAGAAACATTTGCTTGTTAAAATTATGTTTTTTTGTTGGAGTGCATTTGAGCAAGCTGGAAGGCACTTTAAGCCATCTGAAACCTTTTTTTTTGTGCTGAGCGCAGCATGGAGCAGTCTTTTTATTTTTGTGGGGTGCAATATGTCTCTAAAATGTCATTTGGAACCTAGAGCACTTTTTTATACGTCTTGGATATGTCCATACATACATATATATATATATATATATATATATATATATATATATATATATAACATATACTCATTTTACTCATTTTTAGTCCATAAGAAATACAAAACTTGAAAATATAGTACAATCAATGTTCAAAACATTCAATATACTTAAGATTTTACATTTTCTATGATATACAAATATTGTATTCCTTTGTGTTTCATCCATTTCCTTTGAGATTAATTTTTGTGTTGTGATGGTGGCCATAAAAGATGTATATAGGGAGCTCCTAAAGGACCTATTTAATGAGATTGACTCTAACCTGCCAATGATAACTAAAGAGGTCAGTCCAATGGTTGGTTCTTGCATTCATATTATCCAAAATCACCTTCTAATCCTCCTTAAGGATGCAGGAAGGAGTCAATGTTGTGCCTTGGTAGTTTCTGGGAAAGGATGCTCTTTGAAACTTTAAGCTATGCAATTTGCGGTTCCAAATTTTTCTATTAGTATTGAAGATCACCTGAGATTTGATCTCATAAATAACTTGTACGGAGGCTCAGATATATGTCCAAATTTCTATGAATAGCTTCTTTCCTTGGCCAATTGCGATGATCCCAAATAATTACCTCAAACATTCTTGATATCCTTTGAATATTTTCTCTTCAATAAACTAGAGGGATTTTAAACAATCTCCAGGTTTCCTTGTGGTTGCCATGCCCTCCTAGTCTAGTCCTCAATAAAACCAAAGTTTGTTTGAGTTAAAATCAAATTTTAAAAAAAACCTTTTTAGAGCCCCATGACAACCCTACGGGTACATCCTAGAAATACGTCCGGTATGTCCCGGGGGCGACAAAATGTACCGGGACATACCCGGTGCGTAAATGGACGTACTCGGGGCGTATCGATACTATACTCGGGACATATCCATACCGGGTGCGTATCCCGGGGAGTACGGGAGGGTGGAGATGAACCACTGGTAACATAGAATGTAACGTAAAACATGAAAGGAGTGTCTCGTAAAAAGATGGATGCCCCATACTGATAAAACAGCTAACAATTTAAATAAAACCACCTAGATCGAAGCGACCCAACAAGAATATTGTTTAGCATCCAGATCTCATGGGATAAGAAAGATCCAACGATCTTTACGATTAAGCAAAAGGCAGATCTAAGGAAAATGCTTTTCGTAGTAACCAAAGACGTATCCCATACACTTATAGCTAAGGAACATAAATGTATTCATCACATGAATGAGAGAAAATCAGAAATATCTGAAAGCAAAACTTCAGATTTCATTCAAATAATCTCAGGTTTGCATGAAATGGTTTGCTTGAATAGACAAAGCACAATTGTAACAATATTGTTTAACATCCGGGGAAGAAAGAAATTATATTCATGTCTATGGATGACCAAAATAGGTCAATCGGACTTGAGAATACAACCACATACAATAGAGGGTGCTAGGGTCCTTTCTCACAAACGAAACAAAAAACAAAAGAATAGAATGTAGACAAGGGTTGATCCCAACGCCATAAGGCCCCAACCTATGTGGCTAGAATACCAAAATGAATAAGAAAGATTCAAGGCTCTTTACAATTCACCAACAAGCAGATCTGAGGAGCATGCTTCTGCTTAGAGACCAAAAACCTATCCTATAAGACCTAAGAACAAGACCATAACAAAGGCCTTTAGACTTGACCCCTACCCCCATGAGCTCCATTATTCTCCAGCAGCATTTCATGGCATGAAATTCATTAGCACATGACACCATGATGAAAAGACTCTAAGACTCTGTCAAGAATAAAATAACTCATCTAAAATCTTTGAAACACACCAGCAACCATGTTGACAAAATATTTCATACTTTGGAAAATATGAAGCTTTTGACAACAGTGAGGGGATGAAGACCCTCCTCTATTATGATGGGACTTCAACTTATTGAAAACAACACAAAACAAGAAAAGCATATTTACAAAAGTTACTCGGCTAATTTATGGGGGTGATTTTGCATTGAATGTAGGGAGGTGGAAATGAGTGGAAAAAAGAGTATGGGGAAAAATTAGAATACACATGCAAATAATCAAACATAGATCTTATTTTAATGTCTAAGGAAAACTTATTAAGATAGAATTACCATTTACTACTGGAATTTTGCAGTGCATGAAAGGAATAAGAAAGACCTTGATTTAACATGAGAAATGATAATATCCAAAAAAATCCAAGCTACAAAGTTCTATAAATCTCCTTGCATTTCTTAAAATGAGGTTGAGTACAAAGCTCCAAAACACTCTTACTTTCAAGCAAAATTTTGGACAGCATCGAAGAGTCTTCAACCAAAATTGAAAGGTACAAGGAGGGAAACACACGACAAAGGAAAACCTAAATTCAACTATGTACATGCAAGGAACAACCCACTCTTATTGTTTATAGAGCTTCCTACTTCTCACTTTGTAGGGCGGTGGAAGATGAGTTTCGTCTGATAGGCTAGATAGTGTTGAATATTTATACTGAATGGTTTGGTTATGCATAAATATATCTCTGCTACGTCCATTATGGACAGTGCCTTCAACACACATACTTGTTTTCTTCTTTATTTATCTGTTATTATCTGATAACATTGGTATCAGAGCATTTGGTTCGCAGTTCGAGGAAGATTGTCAAGAGGCACGAACTGAAAATTCGGAGAAGCCCTAACAGGGCACAAACTTGAAGAATTTTTCCCTATTTGCGAGAGGTTGAAAAGAGTTCTGGATATCTATGTATTTGGTGGTCGTCTAGGGTGTTTAACCCTATCTCGCGAATTTCGCAGCAATAATTATATATAGAATCATGCATTGTCATCGGGTAGGGCATTATTTCCTATTTTTACAATCTTTTAGGGCATTTGTTTCTGTTTGAAGGGCACATTCATAGAAGTACATTTATTGCTTGTTTCATGTTATTTTACCGATTGTGAAGGCCTATATCATTCATTGTTTTACCAATCAAAAAAGCAAAAACACATTTGTTGGGATTTGTTATCTCTTTTAATAGTCATAAGGGTAGAGGAATTTCATGACAACATTTATGCTCATGAAATCTGTTCAAAGCCATTGTGAACCAATCGAGAGGAGTCTTTGATTTCTCTTTTGACGAACATTGGAATCTAGCACTAGAGTTTGACATTGGTGCCACATAAATCTCTCCCAAGTATAGAGCAAGTTTGGGTTTGGTGCCACATTTTGCACGTGTACGGATTTTTTGCATTAATTTTTGTGTTTTCCGCATCTGTATTAAAGCCCATTTAATTTGGAATAATAAATGGCAAATATCTCTAACCTCATTTTGCCAAACACACAAAAGTTGACGGGCACAAATTTCAATGTATGGAGCCACAAAATTCTGACACTTGCAAAATTTCGTGATTGTGATAAGATAATCACGGGTAGCGAAGGTAGACTGCTACAAACTTCGCAGATTATGACAAACGTCATAAGGAGGCTCTATTACTTTTAAAATTATCTGTATCAAATGATTTGATACCTGAGGTCCGGAATGCCACTATGGCTAGTGTGTTGTGGACTAATCTGAAGGATAAATATCAGACATTGAAGAAGAGTCGGGTCATTATACTTGAAGAATATGCTTTTTCCATGAAGTTACAAGAAGGTGGATCGTTGTCTAAGCACCTACTTGAATGAAAGACCTCGAGACCAGCTATTGTCCATCAACAAAAAGGTGGACGACAATGATATGGTGGCTCTAGTTCTAAACAAGCCACCTTCTTCATATGAGTCTTTTGTAGAGACCCTTCATTGAATGGTTGAAAGTCAAAGTCTCGCGTTTGACAAGGTGAGTTCTACTGTTTGAAAAGGACCGAAGGCAGACACGAGTCATGAGTCCAATTCTTGACAATCTAAGAGTGCTTTTACGCTCAATCCGAGAAGAAGGTGGAAGCGATAAGGTGACAAAGTACATCTACTTCTCCTAAATTTCAAGTAAAGTGTTGTTATTATCATGCAAGTTTGGTCATGTGAAGAAGGATTGTTGCAAGCGACAAAATGCCCTAAAAAGAAGCGAGAAAGGGCAAGCACTTTTGTGCAGCTTGATTCAACACGAGTCAGAAGATGAATATGCCCTCATGGCATCTTGCTCGGATGACAGACCCTACTCGATGTTGGTTCTTTGATTTTGGAGCATCTCGGCACTTCACATGTCAAAAAGATTGGTATGTCAACTTTCATGCTAATTTATGTTCTTCTGATTCAGTTACTTTAGGGGATGGGAGATCACATGTTGTAGAAGGGATTGGGGATGTTCGTATTCAGTTGAATGATAAAACCAAACTCATGGTTAAAAATGTTAGATATGTTCCTAACATGAACAAAAATTTGTTGTCTATAAGTCAATTAATGGAAAATCCTAATATTGTTGTCAATTTCTCTGGAAAACAATGTATTGTGTCTGATATAAAACAAAATAAGGTTGTTGCCTTGGGTGTTGGGCACAAAGGTTTGTACAAGTTGGTTGATCCTGCCACAATCAACCTACATGCCTTAGTTGTAGAAGGCAATACCAACATTTTGTGGCATGAGAGATACAGTCATCTCAACCTTCAGTATCTTGCCAAACTAAGTAGAGAAAACATGGTACTTGGTTTGCCTAGTATCCAAGAGAAGTAGGATATAAATAGGAAATCTTTTCCTACTGAAGGTGTTTGGCATGTGAAGGGGCTCCTAGATCTTGTTCATGCAGATCTTTGTGAGCCATCATGAAGTCTCCCACTATTCTTGGTGCACGTTATTTTCTATTGTTGGTGGATGATTATTCCAAAAAATACAGTCTACTTCTTGAAAAAGAAGTCTAATTGTTTTGCCTCTTTCACAAAGTTCAAGGCATTGGTGGAGAACCAAACTAGCCGGTGGATCAAAACTTTGAGATCGATAATGGGGGTGAGTTCACTTCTAAGCAGTTCAAGGATTACTACAACAAAGAAGGAATCCATCATCAGTTGACAGCCCCATATACCCCACAACAAAATGGGGTGGTAGAGAGGTAGAATAGAACAATCATGGAGATGGCATGATGCATGATGCATAGCAGAGGAGTGCCATATAGATACTGGGGAGAAGTTGTAAACACAATTGTATATATTCTTAATCGGAGTCCATGCAAAGCTTTGCAGGACATCACTCTTGAAGAAGCTTGGTCCAAAATCAAACCTGAGGTATCAGCTTTTCGCATTTTTGGTTCAGCTGCATATTGTTTTGTTCATGATAAAAAGAGGAGTAAGTTAGACTCTAAAAGTTCCAGTATTTCTTTGTTGGTTATAGTGATCAATCTAAAGCCTATAGATTGATTGATACTTCTACTAATAAGATAATTATTAGTAGGGATGTTGATGTAAAAGAAACAAAGTCTTTCTTTGGCAGCAATCAAGGGGACAACAATCAGCAAGGGGCAGATATCAACAAGTGGTAACGGAAAATGTTTCCTTTCCCTTGCCCAATGATGAGTCTGGTTCTTCTCATACTCCTCCACGGACTCCAGTACAACCTATGTCATCTCCCATTGATACTCTTGTGTATCGAAGACACCAACTTGAGTTGGTTTCTTCTCCAGAAGCACCACAATCGGATCCCACATCTTAATTCAGCGACAACCTAAGTGGTTTTACTCCATTATTCAAGATGTGCAAGATGGAGAATTGTCTCCTCTCTTATATGGTCACCTCACAGGCGGTAAGAAAATCTATTATTCAAACCATGTTTAGTTTGCTCTTTCTTTTGATCTTCTTAATATTCATGAACCACATAAATGCTATACTTGAATGGGAAAGCGCCATGCAACTAGAGTATGATGCCTTGATAAAAAATGATACCTGGAAGTTGGTGCCATTGCCTTTAGGGTGACACCCCATTCGCTGCTGAATGGGCGTACAAAAGCAATGTCAAACCTCACGGGTGCAAAAACATGCTCGATACCATTTGATATCCTCTTTTAGGATATTATTTAAATCTGCAAAAATTAATAATCTAGATCACCTTAGGATGATTAGATCTTCTTAGTTTGACATCAAATAACCCAATGTTGGCAATAATACAACCCAAAGTGGGGTTGAAGTATGCCAAGGTGGTGGGTTAGATGGGAAAACTAATTGGAATGCTAATATTACCCATATCTGATTTTTAACAGCAAATAATTAATTTAAAATTCAAACTCCAATACTCTGATCGTTCAAAATTATTTCCCGCTTAACCATCTAAGCAAAAATCTTTAAACTTTGGATTTTGGGCCACAAAAATATGAACAATATCCCAAAATCAATTTTTGCACAGCCAACATAAAACCCTAATTTTGCCCTAAAAATTAGGTCGCCCAACACATTTAGGGCATCCAATTAGCTCCAAAAATTATAAAATCACTTTCTCCTTATTTCTCCTAATTTCTACAACCAAATCCAATATTAAACTGACCCCAAATTGCAGATCTGAAATTAATATTTAATTGTTAGCAACCAAATAGCTGGAGACAGCTGAAATCTTCTAAAATTCATAACTCCTTCAATACTTGGTATTTTTGCATGAAACAAGATGCAAAATAAACTAGAAATCTATGGCTTTCCACTGCACTTTAGATCTGAATTTTCTGAACATTAAAACCCTCCCAAAACAAGCCCCAAAATCAGAAACCCAGTCGCTAGGGTTAGAATAAATTGCATAAATAATTTCCAGCACTTAACAACCCTTCAATATACTCAAAATAGCTGCCCAAACTTAGCAAAAATAAACCAACACAGATCAGATTATAAATATAGCTGATTCACCCTTAAAACATGCCAAAAAAAGACCCACATCAAGTCGCCATGGTTGGAATAAATGCAGCAATAACCAGCAGCTCAAAACACTATTAAACCCTTGCAATATCACTTAAAATGGAACCCCAACATGCAGATTTAACTCACAAATTAATGCATCAACATATGAGCCAAGTCGCCAATATTGGAATGGAAAAACAATACATAAACACATTCAACTCAAGAGAACACAATGGAGAGAACAATGAGTCTTCAATATTCTTCAATAATGGATCCAAATGAGAGAGAGCACAATGCAAGAACTAGGGCATACATCCCGTGGGCATAAATCCCAATACTCCAAGCATGGATTGAAATCAAATGATCAATCCAACATAAGTCTCACAATGATCCCAAGTGGTTTGTTGACGAGTGTATCTTAGCCAAAGTATCCAGATGATTTTCAGCAACTATGTTCTCATCTTCTATCTGTGTCATCTTCCTTTATTTGAGATATTAGCTGTGCATGTTCTCCAATTCAGCCGGTATTGGTTTGAATTTCTCTGAAGCTTGGTGAATGATTTGTTCCTTCCAGTGGGCAATAGCTTTGACCTAGTCCCCTACATCTTCTACCTCCTGCATCAAATGATTACTCACCTGCTCATGTGCTAGAATGGGCTGAGAGGAAGGTTTGGAAACCTTAGCAATGATCTCGCATAAGCTGCACACCTGCTTTTGAAGCTTGGATCTCTCAGCCTTCTCTTTGTCAAGCTTAAGGAATAAAGCGTTCATTAGTGTCTGCGTATCTTGCTTTAATCCTTCTATGGTAGTTTGACCTATTGGCACTTTGGTCACTACTATATCAATCAATTGTCGTGAGCTCTCCCTTGTGCTTTCCTTCTAGCTGGAACAGATAACTCAGTGAACTTTTGTCCCGATTCCTCAATAATCAACCTAGAAGTCATTTTGGCAACTTTAGGTCTTCTATCTCTTCCACCCAAACTCAAGAAGCTGAAAGTTGTGTTCTTCCAGGTTGATCTCCTCTCTGGCTTATGGGATTGTCTGCAAAGCTAACCATGATGAAAAGTTGCTTCTTGGGGAATGAGAAGCTGCAGTGCACCACCATCTCATGCTCTAACTCCGCTCTATCATAATTTGCCACCGTGTTGCTGCGACCCTACGAATTATCCAAAGATAATGCCTTTTCAAACTCCGTCATCGTGCTTTGACTTCTCGCATGGATAGGTGAAGACACGAGTGGTCGAGGAGAAAATACAAATGACATTGGATTCAAAGGAGGAACAACAAGATCCTCTACGGGGTTAGGGCTCTTGAAGTCTTATGAGTTGATGTTGGAGAAGCTGGAACTAGCACGATAGCTATAGATTTGGCCTTCTCCTGTATGTGAGACTTCTTGTGAACTTTAAGCTTTTCCGGCCTTCTTGCTTTCACCTTCGTGCTTTCTTTTGTTGGAGTCTCCCGCGGTAAAGTTTCATGTGATCTGATTCATCAAAGCTTCATCCAGGCAATACCCCTTTGTCAGCAACCAGTTCGAAGTGTTAACCAAAACTGCGGAAGATCTTTCTTCAATCGTCAGCGACCACCAATTTTTTCTGAACCACGACTCTATCCCCTCCCATTTGATGATATGAGTCAAGTATCACATGCCCATCATCTGCGAGATCTGCAGGTATCCGTGCCAAACCATAATCAGACACTTGTTGCGACCGATAACCTGCTGAAGTCTTTCTTTTTGACTTCATACTCGTTTCTGCACTTCATCCAGAAGTCTTCCAACAAAGGCACATGTGAGTATTCTGGGAGATTGTCTTCCTTGCTACCCCATATGGGTCAAAGTTCGCCGTCTTTGGGAAGAATTGGGCTCATATTCGAGAAAACATTTTCACTTCGACTCCTCTAGCTTTGTGGATGCTCTAGCAGCTGTAGTAACCCACTGTGATTGGAAAGAAACCCGTAGACTTGTGCCGCTTTGATTGCAAGTCATGCATCTCCACGAGCTGTCTGCACAACTCCATGATAACCCACTTGTCGTTTGGATACCTCGTGACTTTATTGGTTCTCCGAAAAGTCGGTTACCACGAGAAAGGTGAAGTCTGCAAACTGGATGAAAATACAGCCATGTTGGGATACAGCTTCCCAAGCTTCCTTGCTTACCCTGTTGGTCTTCATATCACTATTTAATTTGCAGATGAATTCGTAGAAGAACCCATCGTTGACCGCCTTGTAATCTCTATGGCATTCAGAAACTGTCAACTATGGGAAGCACTCAAAAATAGGATATTTTGCAGTATGAACACTGTAATGAATACCGCAATTATTTCAGACAAAAATGCAGTCCAGAGCATGAATACTTGATTTATGTCGCCAAAAATCTGCATATGAAGCCTGCTGCCCTAAAATTTGAGGCTTTGTTTGCATGCAAAGCAAGCAAAAATATTTTTAAATTCACCTAGGCACTTATAGTAACATGCAGATAATTATCATAGCATAAATCAAGCTATTCCAACCCTAGGCGCCAAACCTTGAAGCTCTCTGGCAATTGAAAACACCTTCTAATGCAAAAATCCTCCTTTCCTTAGCGCCAAAACTGTCTGGGCTACAATCCTTAGCAAAAAGAATTAATTGTTTCTTTATTATGGCAGCCCATGCTTATATAATCCTCAACATACTATTTTTAATAATTGCCCTTCCTATTTCTGGCAATTTAATTAATAAACAATCATGTTTATTCACCCAAATTGGGTGCCCAATTATGCATGTTGTTGGCTGCCTTTAAATAAATTTATTTTATTTATTTTTAGCATGCATCCTTCAGTTGTCTTTGGCTTGACTTCTTGCTTTGACTTTTCATCCATCCATGGCGCCAAAATTAGGTGAAAAAGCCATAAATAAATATCATTAAATTCATTGTTTAATGCCAAGGTGGGTCGCACTTTTTGGCAAGGGTGATTTCTAAAAATAAGAAGTCAACTCTGATGGGATTTTCTACCCTGCACTGCAGCTCCAAAAATCCCTTCTTTCACTTAAGTTGTTTGACTTCCATAATGGGAATTTTTACCTTGCAAGGCAGGTAAGAAATTCCCGTGAAATTCCCGTCTGCACGACATTGCCAAAATTCCCATTATTAAATTAAAACATCTCCCAAAAAGTGCGACTTGCATTAAAATTAGCCTCCTTTGATAAAGTGTGACTTGCATGGGTGAATAAATCTCTTTGGTGGGAAAAGTTAGCCTGTCAGCAGGCAGAAAATTCCCATCGGTGCTTTAAGTGATTTTTCCTTATTTTATAATGGAAATTTTCACCCTGCAAGGCAGGTAAGAAATTCCCGCTGCGTGTAAGCCTCTAATTTTCCCATCGCAACTTAAGTGACTTTGACTTCATGGGAAAAAGTACCTGCAAGGCAGGTAAGAAATTCCTACCTTCCTGCCACTACCAAAAATCCCATTGCAGCTTAAACTCATTCATTCCAAAAAGTGTGACTTGCCTGGGAGAGGCTTTTTGTGCATGACTTCATCTTTTTTGGTCAGAAGTTTGCATTTTGAGGTTGATTCCTTTTGGTGCTGCGTCAGTAGATGATCTCCAGATGCTTCAAGCAATTAAACAGACTATATTGGACAAGGAACAAACCTAGGGAATTTCACGAGGCGAGGAGAAAACCGGAGAAAACGCAAAAGAAATAAATAAAAGTGAAAAACGTTGCCAGAAGTTGTAGACAATGCCCTGAATTCATTCCTGGTGAAAACCCTATTGAGATGAGTGAATATTGGCATGCAAAACTTCAACAAGATTCAACCGGAGCACAATTTACTTCAAATGGGGCATTATTTATTCAATAAATAATTAAATAAAAAATTTCCCATGACAAAACTTGGCGGAGGGATAAAATGAGTTTCGGCATCTAGGTATTTGTCGAAATTGACTCATATGATTCACTGGGAATATCTTAACATAATACAGACGTCTTCTGGCAATAAAACACAAAAAGACCCGTTATTTTAAAAAACGACAAAATTTTAAACATGTAGTCTTAGGTTTTGAGGTGAAATCTGGGACACCACAAGCTCTCCTTTTATAAACAAGGAGACACAAAATTCAAAATCCCTAAGAGAGGGAAATCATTAAACACAAATATTTTATCCTCCCTAGGTGTGGCATCCCCTTTCTAAGGGTGATTTTAATATTAAAAGCCACTCAAAAGTTATTTAATTAATTCCCTTTTTTAATTTTGCATTGTGGGAATTAAATTACATAATTAAATAATTATTGCTTTATAATGTCAAATGATAAAAATCACTCTCAAGCAATAATATTTAATTATTTAATATAATTTTCCCCTTGCAACATCCCAAAGCCCACGGGCAAAGATAGGCTAAAGGTCTTCAAAAATGGGGACATTACATGTTGTTTCTAGGTGAGTCATCAAAGGGGGTGTTGAATATTTATCTTGAATGGTTCGATTATGCAATTGGAACTATCTCTAATTCATCGAAAGTAAACTGAATGTAACCACCCTCATGAATAAATATATCTTTCTTTACATCAATTATGGATAGTGTCTTCAATATACATGCTTTCTTGATATTTATCCGCTATTATTCGATATACGATGGAACATATTTTTGCCACATAATTGGAATATCTTGAATGGTCCTCTCCATAATAAATTGAACTATCCATGTAGTTCTTTCGGCTCTCTTCTCTTATCCCAAAATAGGACAAGATCTCCTACTTGACAATCTCTTTTCAAGATTTCCTATAAAAGAGTTTCTTCACTCTTTGTTGATCTTTATGTGATTACTCGTTAACTATCACCCATTCTTTTCTACTTAGGTACATAATTCTCTTATCCAAAGAATCGATGAAAAATTCGTCTTCAATTGTTTTTGCCAACTTGAGGCTAAGAGCTCCAAAGAAATAAGAATCTCTAAATTGATTCTAGAAAGCAACCGAAATGGGGATGTACCAATAGCTCTTTTAGGAGTGATGCGATCAGCCCATTGGGTGTCATCTAATATCTTGTGCTAAGTATGTTAATTATCATCCACAAGCTTCTTTATAATGGTCACGAGTTTCCTCTTACTAGATTCCATCGACCATTTCTTTAAGGGTAGTAATCAAAGGCATGAGCTAATGATATTCCAATACCATAGCAAAAACTTGTTAGCTCTGCAAAGGAGAAATTGGAAGCATTATCATTTACAATTTTGTGTGGAAGGCCAAAACTGATAATGATATTCTCCTTTATGAAATCGCACACTACTACGAAGTGGTTTGCTTGATGTGTATCATGTTTACCCACTTTGTGAAGTAATCACTAACGATCAACATGTGAGTGTCTTGCACTTAAGGGCATACTCGAGGTCCCTACGAATCTAAACCCCATTGTTGAAAAGGTTCATTAATCACCACAGGCCAAAGAGGAAATGCATCCAACTTTGGTCTTCCAAAGAAAAGTGTTGGCAAGCTTCACATTTTGATACCCACTCCTAGCCATCCTTGAAAAGACTCGGCCAATAGTACTTGGCCCCAAGTATTTTGAAAGCCATTACCAGTGAGGAAAAATGCCCTCTGGATGCTTCATTGTGAAATGCTTCTAGTAACCACTTTTGTTGTTCCTTATCCACGCATTTTAACAACATACCACTGCAACCCCTTCTTGAAGAGGGTGTTGTCCCATATTATGTAGTTGGTAACTCTTAATTTTATAGTTCTATTTTCCTTGGTGCTTAGGTGGGTAGGACTTTCCCCATAAGTCGAGAAATAAGTAATGTTGGAAAACCACTCAATTGTAGACCCTAGGAAAAGCACCTCCAACAAATTTTCAAGCAACTCGTCTATATGGAGTAAATTACACTCCTATTTTGGACTATTCTCAGCTATGGGATGGCACAATCCCCTTCCATAGGCGAACTTGGTTGGCTTGGTGTCCAAATCATATTCCTACACTTCAACAATCCAACCACCACTTTTGAACCAAGCTCCTACTACGTGAGGATAGACTCGATAGAGGTATCCGATACCATGATTGTGGTGTGACTGTACTGGGAGTGGAGGCCATATTATTCATAGGTGGGAAGATGGATGTAGTAGCTAACATCCCTTTGGATGTAAGTCCAAAGGTGGTGGGTTTATCGCCTTTGATGAATTATACCAATCGGTGGAGTTTTTTGGGAATGGCTTTGAGTAGTCAGCTTGAAAAATGTGGACTTCAGTTTTGTCGATGTGGTCAATGATATCAAATATTGGGATATTGGCAAATGAATCTAAATTGGACTATTGTTGGGTGGGTTCACTCTATTCAAGATGTTATATTTCAGACAACTGGCCTCATAAACTATAACCATGGGAAGAAGAGAATTATCCTTCCTATCAACTGGTTTATTTTTGGAAGCATTGGGTTGAGAAGGACTTTTGATAGGCTGCAATGAATTTTGCAGCAGGTATCTTCGGTGCTTCTTTAGCTTTAAGCTTCTCTTTCTACTTTGATTTATCAACTTCTTTTGTATTCTTTGCCTCTTTCTTCTGACGTTGCGATCTAATGAAGACCACATATGAGTAGCTATTCATTTCTTCTACAACATCATCATATTTGTCATAGTCTTCTACATACTCAGAGTCTCCAGTTGTTGAGTCGTCATCAGGATCTTCAATTTGTGGAGACTCGAATCATCTGAGTCATCATTAGTGACAATGAACAATTGTGTTGCTCTAATCATTTGGGCACAAGCAGAACCGTCATGCTCTGTAGTATCATGGAAATTGCAATATGCATTGGTCCCTGCAGTGGGGAGCTTCAATCACCAGTCTCGGCTGAGCATCCAAGAGGTGAGGTTGATTGTTATTGTTATTGTTATTTCGTTTGGAAGGAGTATAGGGCTTGTGCGATACATTCTTGTACAAAGGAGTTGGCCAATTTTCAAGTAGTTTCTTCTTTACAGCCTTGAACTAATCAAAACGTCAATTGCCAATTTTTGGAGCAATGCTTCTGTACAGCCTTGAACTAACCAATTTTCCTGTGTCACGAGGAACATCTTTCTTTATCTTACCAACCATAATCATATCATCTTCCACACTGATGGTCATTGCTTGAACAGCTACGATAACTGCAAGTAGTGCTCTTCAAAGTTGAGAACTAACCTCAGGCATTCGAGTGTTGATGGAAAAACATTTTTGATTTCCAGTAGTAGGCATGGCAGCAGCGGAGATCCTATTTCTTAACTTTTGAAACTGACCATGAATTGCCTCATCCTCTGCTGTCATAAACCTAGCTTCAAAAGTATCTCTTGTGGTCTGCCAATTATTGATAGTACCGGCTCCAAGGTGTTAAAATCATTCGGCCACTCCTTCATGCAAAATTTCAACAAACAACCAAATATCCACATCCTCATGTTGCCCACCCAACATTCCAAACACAGCCGTAAAGGCTGAAATATGTTCATCTGGGTGTCCTTTCCCATTGCTAGTAAACTGTGAGAGATTCTTTCTAAACCCTTTGGGTAACTCATGTGATTGTCCAGATAAAATTAATGATCCTATGACCACTCCCCTTGGAAGTGCAGCCATATTCCTGACATTTATTACCTTGGAAAAAACAGTTCCAAAAAGAACAAGAGATCTACTTACTACTGTCCCACCTTCAGGTTCCTTTCTTTTTGGACTAGAGGAAGAACTGGAGTATCTCTGGACTCTCCTTATGCCTTTATCAGGTGTTAAACTGAAACTTGATTCTTGTTGAAGCTCAAACAACAGATCAGTAGTACCTCTAACTTTGATGGTCTAGGTAAATCTTTTATTGCTAGATTGAAAAGCTTCTAACTGCTGACAAACAACTGTCGTGACTTTGCACCCCATGACCTTTCATACTCTCTTCAGGTGTGAAAAACACTTTCTGAGTCTCTTCTCTTCTACGAAAGTTTTGGCTTTGTGGGTTGCACGCCAATGCAAAAATGTGCCCCACAGTTAGCACCATAAACTGTTAGCAAAATATTTGGTTCTTTGGAAAATACAAAGCTTTTGAGAATGGTGAGGGACAGAGTCCCTGCTCTATTCTAAAGGGAGGTTCCCTGTGTTGAAACCACACAAGACAAGAAAAGAATATTTACAATATTTACCGGGGTGGTTTTGCATCGAAAATAGGGAGGTGGAAATGAGTGGAACAAATGAATATGGAAGACAAAGAAGAATACACGTGCAAATAAGCAAATGTAGATCTTATTTTAATGTGCAAGGAAAACACGTTAACATAGAATTACCATTCAATAGTAGAATTTTGCATTACATGAACATTATAAGAAATACATTCATCTAACACGTGAGAAATGATATCACAGAAATTCTGAGACACGAAGTTCTGTAAATCTTCTAGCATTTCTTGAAATAGAGTTAAGCATAAAGCTTCAAAACACTCTTCCTACCAAAAATTTCAGAAAGCATCAAAAAGTCCTTTCCTCTTGGTTACATCTTGTATTTATAATCTGCAAAGGTAACCAATTCTTGGATGACCTTTCACATTCTTTTACATTAAAATTTAATTACAAAAAGAGTTGTAAACTATGAAAACAAAGAGAAAAGTCACTCAAGTGACTTTCAAATTTTAAAAAGTAAGTCAAAATCAGAAACCTAGGAAGTGCTAGTTACTCCTTGCTCTTTTCCTTGGCTTTCCTTATTTAGTAGTCTTGGAACTTGCCAAGGGTAGCCACGATCGTCTTTTCATTGATAGTATCATTCCCCGGCTCACGACAATCCAAATATCCAAAGTTGTTTTCATTTGCAAAGGCATTTGCCAAAAACTATCTACATCCTTTTTGCAAATCATGAGTTATTACCTGTAGGTCATTGAGACGAACCATGAAAGCCACATTAAAAAATGTCCTCTCTTAGAAGATCTTCATTGATAAGCTTTGTGAATTGCTCCTTGATTTCCAAGAGAAAATACATGCCACTACCATTGGTTTCCCAAGATTTCACCCGAAATCTGGGACTACCCATTTTTTAAAAATCGTTCTTTTTAAAATAACGGGTCTTTTTGTGATTTTATTGCCAGAAGTCATCTCTATTACGTTAAAATATTCCTAGTGAATCATATGAGCCAATTTCGACAAATACCCAGATGCTCAAACTCATTTTATCCCTCCGTCGGGTTTTGTCTGCGGGAATTTTATTTAATTATTTATTTAATAAATAAAGCCCCATTTAAAGTAAATTGTGCTCTGGTTGAACCTCTGTTGAAGTTTTCCATGCCAATATTCCCACATCTCAATAGGGTTTTTACCAGGAATGAATTTGAGTGATTGTCTGCAACTTCTGGCAACGTTTTTCGTTTTTATTTATTTCTTTTTGCATTTGTTTTTGTTTTCTCCACAGTCTGTCTGTTAAATTCCCCTCGATCTGGTCTTTGTTCTGTATAGCCTGTTTAATTACCTAGAACATCTGGAAGTCATTTATGGCCTCAGCAATGGAAGGAATCAATCTCGGAAGGCAAACTTCTGACCAAAAAAGATGAATTCAAGCAGAAAAAGCCTCTCCTAGGCAAGTCGCACTTTTTGGGATGAATGGATCTAAGCTGCAATGGGAATTTTGGGAGTGGCAGGTAGGCGGAAATTTCTTGCCTGCCTAACAGGTTACTTTTTCCCATCAAGTCAGAATCACTTAAGCTGCAATGGGAATTTTAGAGGTAGCAGGCAGGCGGGAATTTCTTACCTGCAACGCAGGGTGAAAATTCTCATTATAAAGAAAAATCACTTAAAGCACCGGTGGGAATTTCTTGTCTGCCTAGCAAGCTAACTTTTCCCATCAAAGAGGTTTATTCACCCATGCAAGTCGCACTTTTTCAAAGAAGACTATTTTCCATACAAGTCGCACTTTTTGGGAGATGATTTAAGTTGCCAGTGGGAATTTCGGCAGTGCAAGCAAGCAGAATTTCTTACCTGCCTTGCAGGGTGAAAATTCCCATGATGAAGGACAAATCACTTAAGTGGAAGAGGGGATTTTTGGAGCTGCAGTGCAGGGTGGAAATTCCCATCAAGTTGACTTCCTATTTTTAGCAGTCACCCTTGCCAAAAAGTGCGACCCACCTTGGCATTAAACAATGCATTTAATAATATTTATTAATGGTCTTTCTACCCAATTTTGGCGCCATGAATGGAAGGAAAGTCAATGCAAAAGGATAAGCTAAAGAGAAGTCAAGGATGCATGCTAAAAATAAATTTATAAAAAGCAACCAGCAACATGCAGACTTGGGCGCCCAAATTGGATGAATAGATGTGGCTTTTAATTAATTAAATTGCCAGAAATAGAGAAGGCAATTATTAAAAATAGCATGCACAAGGCTATATAAGCATGGGACGCCATAAGGGAGAAGCAGTTAATTCTTTTTGATGAAGTTTGCAGCCCAGACAAGTTTTGGCGCCAAAAGGAGGATTTTGCATTAAAGATTATTTTCCACTATCGGGAAGCTTCCAGTTTTGGCGCCTAGGGTTGGAATAGCCTAATTTTTATCATTCTAAGTGTCTGCATGTTGGTATATGTGCCCAGGTGAATTAAATAATATTTTTGTTTGCTTTGCATGCAAGCAAAACCTCAAATTTTAGGGCAACAAGCTTTATATGCAGATTTTGGTGATAAAAATCAAGTATTCATGCCATGGACTCCATCTTTGTCGAATTAATTGCAAGGTATTCATCACAGGTGCTCATATTAGTGAAAGGAAGTTCAAATCAATGTCAGATACATTGAATATCTCTTCCAAATCAGAAGAAATTGCCAGATCTGCACAAATTGAGCCAATTACAAGGGATTTAATTAAAAGAAAAAGAGCCCAAACAAAGATTGTTCCATACCAGATGAAGCATGATGAAAGAGAAGGATCAGTTGAATCATGCATAGCTTCCAGATTTGTTGACATCAATGATACAGACATAGGCCCTGAACCCATCTCCGATTTAATTGACAGATCCAGAGCCGGAAGGACATCTCTCATGCGGGCAATTAAAAGCAGCGGAATTATTCAAGCTTCAAAGCATTTCCAGTCACAACTCAGTTGCCTGAATTTGTTATGGAGTGTGCAAGGTCATATCATCCTCTTTCCAGAACAATTCGGGATCATGCGGGAAAGACAATAATCAAGTTGGATGCACAATTTATTAATTATTGTCTAAAGATTCCGACACGACCAGTGGTGATTGCAATTAGCATGTTGGATGTTGGCAATAGATGGGAGAAGCACAAAGCAGATTGCGTGGGCATAATGAATAACAGATACATGAAGAAGCCCAGATCTCCATCAAAGTTCCCGAGGACTCTTCCACGATCCAATTTGGTGCAGGAAGTTGATGATATTACTAAATTGCTTTGCAGGTTAAATGGAGAAGCCAATACTCATAACTGTAGATGGAAAACTCCCCAAAAACTCGGTGAGTTTTAAAAAACTCGCCAAAAAAACGTTGAAACGGTTAACTCGCCGAAATACTCACCAATCCCAGGAAAAAAAAAGCTCGCCAAGTTTTGGCGAGTAATTGCTAAAATCGGCGAGCCCTGCAAAAACTCGCCGTACATCGATAAAAGCGCGAAACGCGGATTTCAAAGGCAAAAAACACTGTTTTTACGCGGTTTTGGCTCTTTTTAAGGCCCTCTACTCCCTCATTGTCACTCACACAACCATTTGAGCTTGCATTGCTTGTGTTGAGTGGATTTTGGAGCGAATTCGAGGAGAGAATTTGGAGATTTGCATTTGGAGGTAGGGTTTTTTTTTAATTCTTTGAAGTTTTTCCAAATTTTGTGTATATTATTTAGGTTTTATAAATTCCTATTGTGATTTTAAATACATGTAATGTAAAATCGAATGCTTATACTTTTTATACTTATTCGCAACTGAGAGGTATGTAATTTTTTTTTAAAACGCAAATTCATTGTAAATTAGTTAAATTTTATGTATGTGTATTGTAATCGATTCGTTGTGTAATTCTAAATACATGTAATGTAAAATCGAATGCTTGTAATTTTTTTATACTCATTTGCAGCCAGAGGTATGTATTTTTTTAACGCAAATTCATTGTAAATTAGTTAAATTTTATGTATGTGTATTGTAATCGATTCGTTGTGTAATTCTAAATACATGTAATGTAAAATTGAATGCTTGTAATGTATTTTTTTTATTTACGCAAATTTGTTATTCAGGCACGTTTTGTTTTTAAAATTAAATTAAGTTTACGTTTTCTAATTTTTTAAATGTGCATTGTGTTGCAGATTAGAGCTTAACAATGGCATCAGGCTCGGCATCAGGTTCGGCATCTGAATCACTAGCAGGGACCGTTCCTCCGAATGCCCGTTCCATAGCATGGAAGTATGTTGTACGTGGAACTTGTGCGGGCGAAATTTTTTGCACTTTCTGTAACAAGAAAATGAATGGAGGCATCAATCGTTTGAAATATCACCTTTCAACTATTCCTTGCCGAGATGTTACAGTTTGCCCCAACGTGTCAGAAGAGGCAACGCGAGAGATTAAAGCAGAGCTGGTGAGTTAGAGGAGAAGAAACTAGAGAACGCAAGGCTGAAGGCAGCCATAGCACAAGCTATTAGACCTGGGGCTGCAATGGAAGAGAATTTAGACGATGATGCGGCAACAATTGTGGGCTCTACTCGTGGTCCACGCATACGAAGAGGAAGAGCCGGAAGAGGCACATCTTCATCGAGTTCGAGCAAAGGCATATCGAGTTTTTTTGTGGCAAGGAACACACCTAGAGCACAACCTTCATTGGAAGGTACAGCCTGGAACAAAGATATGCACGAGGAAGTGGATAAAACTTGTGCAAATTTTTGGTACTACAACAACTGCCGTTCAATGTGGCAAAGAGCCCATACTGGGAGTACTTGGTGACAGCGTTGACAGTTGCAGGGAAAGGGTACAAGGCACCCTCTCCAAAAGATTTGAGCGGGAAATTACTTGAGGGTGCAATTGCAGATGCCACTACCATGCTAGAAGAGCACAAGAAACAATGGAAAAAATTCGGATGCACCATTCTTTCAGATGGGTGGATGGATGGAAGGAACCGCACCCTTGTTAATTTTTTAGCAACTTCAAACGGTGAGATGGTGTTTTTAAAATCTATTGATGCCTCTAACATAATAAAAAATGCAGAAAATTTGAGTGTTATGTTAGAGACAGTTGTATTAGAGGTTGGTGTACAGAATGTTGTGCAAGTTGTCACAGACAATGCAACAACATATGTGGCGGCTGGGAGACTACTGCAGGAGAGACATCCATCACTCTTTTGGACTCCTTGTGCAGCTCATTGCATTGACCTTCTTTTGGAGGACATAGGCAAAATTGATTGGGTGAGGCCGGTTGTAGAAGATGCAAGATCTATAACGAAGTACATATACAATCACCCTTGGGTTCTGAGCTTGATGAGAGTACACACAAAGGGGAAAGAACTTGTTCGAGCCGGTGTCACAAGGTTTGCAACTAACTTCTTGACGTTGCAAAGTATTTCTAGTTTGTTGACACCTTTGAAACAAATGTTTGTGAGTCAAGCATGGCTAGACTCACAATATTCAAAGAAAGTTGATGGAGAGAGGGTTGCAAAGATAGTTTTTGATGATATCTTTGCAAAGAGAGCTATAGAGATCATCAAGGTAATTTCAAACTTCGATTTATATTTCATTCCTTTATTTTAATTTGTTAAATTATAAATATTAAATATATTGTTCTACTTTTCACTTTTTTATTTCATTTCTAATATGTATTGTAACTTGTAAGTTTGCAATCTTACATTTTAATTTGTGTGTAGGTGTCAGAGCCGTTGGTGAGAGTTTTGCGTTTGGTTGATGGGGAGCAAAACCCCATGGGGTTTGTATATGAAACCATGGATAGGACCAAAGAGTCTATCCAAAACAATTACATGGGGGATATCGTCAGATATGGTCCCCTTTGGGATATTATTGATCGGAGGTGGAACAATCAACTCCACCAACCTATTCATGCAGCGGGGTACTACCTCAACCCCAAGTATTTCTACTCTGACAGCTTCACAGATGTGAACGGAGAGGTTATGGAGGGCCTTTCAACATGTATTGAGAGGATGATACCGGATGTTGAGACGAGGGACCTCGTCATTTTAGAGTTGCAGAGTTACAAACATGGTAGGGGGAGACTCTTTTCTTCGGTGCTAGCTATTCGAGGGAGAACCACACAGTCACCAGGTAATAAAAATTAGAATGTTTACCAAGTTACTTATTAGTTACATATTTGATTTTATTAATTAATTATAAATTTTTGATTATCTTGTTTGTAGGTTCTTGGTGGGAGGATTGGGGAGGGAATACCCCAAATCTTCAAAAGTTAGCCCTCAGAATTCTATCTCAACCTTGTAGCGCTTCTGGATGTGAACGCAACTGGAGTTTGTTTGAGGCCATTCACACGAAGAAGCACAACAAGTTGACTCAAAAAAGGCTCAACGACTTGGTTTTGTGCAATCTGATCTCCGCTTCGCAAAAAAAGTTGAGGCCACATCGGAGGAGCTCATTGATTTGGATGAGATAGATCCATACGGTGAGTGGGTAGGCAAAAGAGGAAAACCCTGCATTCACAGTGGACGAGATTGCTTTTTTTAAGAGGGAGGCTATGGAGGGAGAAGCACTAGCGAGGACTCGAGGAGATATTGGGTGGATGACATCTTTGGAGTGATCTCCAACACGGCGAGAGGAGCCACCGGCACCACCATCTAGTTTATGATCAAGCCAAATTCGCAGCCTTCTAGTAGGAGCGTGGAGATGCGGCCAGTGTGGGGACTAGTAGAGGCACTAGACCCTCTCCCCAATTTTTCGAGATTGGGGAAGAGGAAAATGTAATTTATTTTATATTGTAACTTGCATAGATATGAAATTTATGATGATATTTTTCAATGTCAATCATCATAAATTCATATTACTTATCATCGGTGGTTGTCGTATTCGCATGATGATGCGATTTTGTATTGTATTTTTATTCAAATCTAATGAAAACACTTCTCCAACATTTTATGGGCTCATTTGATACATTTTGTAGCTATGTGTTGCTTAAAATTTATGTTTTTAAAGAAATTTGAGTATTTTTAAGTTGCAAGTATTCCCAGTATTGGCCGAATATTTAGCGAGTTTTGGCGATTTTTTTTTTGGGGGTCTCAAGCGAGTTTTGGTTTTGGCGAGTTTTCCTACTATGCTCATAACTTCCGCTCATGGATGTATGCTTTTGTGAGAACCATTGAGATCAATAGAGTTGATTCAATAATCAATTGGGCAGAGATCATCAGTGACAACATCGACGAGCAGCTCCGAAGTGTGAGGCGGACATTCAACTTCAAAATGACTTCATACCTGGTATATGCAGCAGCCTCGCAGGGTATATTTTCCAAATTGGATAGACGAGGAGTTTTGTCGAAAGATCCTATTTTTGAGTGCTTCCCACAAGTTGACAGTTCCTGAGTGCAACAAAGATTACAAGGTGGTCAACGATGGGTTCTTCTATGAATTCATCTGCAAATTGAATAGTGATCTAAAGACCAACAGAGTGAGCAAAGAAGCTTGGGAAGCTGTATCCCAGTATGGTTGCATCTTCATCCAGTTTGCAGACTTCACGTATCTCAGGGTCAGTGGCTTTTCAAGAGAACCAGTCAAGTTGCCGAGGTATCCAAGCGACAAATGGGTCATCATGGAGTTGTGCAGGCAGCTCGTGGAAATGCATGACTTACAATCGAAGCGGCACAAACCTACAAGTTGTTTTCTAGTCACGGTGGGTTATTACAGCTGCCAGAGCATCCATAAGGCGAGGGGAATCGAAGCAGAAATGTTTTCCGGATATGAGCATGAGTTCTTCCCAACACGATTGAACTATGATCCATATGGGATAGCAAGGAAGACAATCTCCCAAGAGTATGCACACATACCTTCATTGGAAGACTTTTGGATGAAGTGCAGAAGCGAGTATGAAGTCAGGAAGAAAGATTTCAGCAAGTTATCAGTGCAACAAGTGTCTAATTATGGTTTAGCATGGATACCTGCAAATCTCGCGGATGATGGACATGTGATACTTGACACATACCATCAGATGGGAGGAGATAGAGCTGCTCTTCAGGAAAGCATAAGTGGTTGTCAGACGATTGAGGAAAGGTCTTCGCGGTTCTGGTTAACACCTCAAACTGGTTGTTGACAAAGGGGTATTGCCTAGACGAAGCTTTGATGAATCAGATCACAGGTAACTTTATTGCAGGAGACTCAAGAAAAGAAAGCACGAAGGTGAAAGTAGCAGGAGGCCAGAGAAGCTTAAAGTATACAAGAAGTCTCAGATACTGGAGAAGGCCAATTCTACAGCTATCGTGCTAGTACCACTTTCAAACGAAGCTTCTCCTGTGTCAACTCATAGCACTTCGGCAGCCCCTGAACCCCAGGAAAATGTTGTTCCTCTGTTGAATCCAACATCATTTGTATTTGCTCCTCAGCCACTCAGATCTTCACCTCCCCTGTAGAGAAGTTGAAAGCACAGATGGCAAAGTTTGAAAAAGCATTGTCTTTGGACAATTCAGAGGATGGCAACCATGACAACGTGGTAAATTCCCGAGCATGAGAGGGTGGTACACTCAGTGACTTCTCATTCCCCGAGAAGCAATTTTTCATCATGGTTGGCTTTGCAGACAGTTCCAGAAGCCAGAGAGGAGATCAACCTGGAAGAGCATGACTTGCAGCTACTCCTGAGTTTGGGCGGAAAGGATAGAAGACCTAAAGTTGCCAAGGTAACTTCAAGGTTGATTATTGAAGAAACAGGGCCGAAGTTCGCGAATTGACAATTCCGGCAAAGGGAAAGCAGAAGACAAAACTCATGAAGGCAGATATCTCAGTAACCAAAGTGCCACTAGGTCAGACTACCACGGAAGGATTAAAGCAAGATACACAGACACTAATAAACGCTTTATTCCTCAAGCTGGACAAAGAGAAGGCAGAGAAAACCAAACTTCAAGAGCAAGTTTCCCAGTTGTGTGAAATCATTGCTAAGGTTGCCAAACCTTCCTCTCAGCCAGTTTTAGCACATGAGCAGGTGAGCAACCATCTGATCGAGGAGGTGGAGGATGCAGGTAATCAAGTCACGGCTATCAATGAATGGAAAAGCCAAATCATTCACCAAGCTTCAAAACAGCTCAAAGAGGTACCAGCTAGTCTGGAAGTTATGAAAAGTGCATTATCGCAGCTGAAGCAACTAATGACAAGCATAGTGGATGAGAATACAGTGGCTGAAAGTAACCTGGACATTTTGGTTAAAATAAATAAGCTGCCAGAGGAAGTTTTGATTGCGGAACAACTTGTGCCTGATGGACTGATTGAAAAGGGTAAGCAGCTTGAGTTTGTAGTTTCTTTCCGCATGGAGATTCTCAAGCTTATGCTGAAAAGAATGCAGTTGCTCGAGGATAGGATATTGTCATTGTCGGGCAATATAGTTGTTTTCACCGAGAAAGAAGTAGTTGAGGGTGTTTCTTCCTACAAAAGAACCATTCCAGACAAGGTGTCTGCTTCTCTTGAAGGGTTGCTTTTGATGGTTCAGGAGAGGATTGATAGAGTCGTCAAGACTTTTACGATGAATTTAATCAACAAGTTGATAACACTTCAATCAGATATTAAAGAGTTCGGACCAAGTTTGAAGGAAGTGGAAGTAAACATTGACATTTTGTCCAAAGGATTGCTACAGTTCAGGACCGAGAAAGAGGATGTTGATGGGAAATTGTTGAATTATATGTTTGACAAGTATATTCAATATCAGAACAAGAAGAAAGCGTAGGGTGTAACATCTGCAGATCTTTCTTCTCTTCTTTCTCTTATTCCTTATGTTCCCGGATGAAATTGTAAGATTAAAGTTATTGGTTTAAAAGCCATTACTTTAAGTTATTTGGAAAATTTCTCTAAGATAAGTGGCAAATGTGCACAACTTTGGCTTAACCTCCAGATGCATGTCACTTAGAGAGGAATTCTAGGAGAAAGATTGTCAGATGTTCCCTTTACAACTTCCGCATGTTCTAGTTCAGTTGTAGTTTCCATTTGTAATTTCCCCTCTATACACTATAAATAGAGGAAGAGCCTACGGGTTAAATGATCAGAATTTGTAATCAACATTCTTGTGTTCCAGACTTTGAGCTAAAACCCTTGATATCTTTCTGAAAGCTAAGGAATAGAGAGGAGACAGATTTTCGAAGAACTTTGTGTCAACAGTGCATTTGTTTCTTATTTCTTTTTAGATCTTTGCATAAACTTTGTGTTATCTTAGATCTAGATCTGAAACTTTCCTTTGCTTTGAATTCTACATTTCAAGATCTATTTGTTTCGTCTATGTGCATGTGACCAACTCTGTCAACTATTGGTTAGGTGCACATCTTTTTCCTTTCTTCCCGTATTTCATTATTTCCCTCTTACGCACATATTTCTTACGATTTGCTTACTTGCTACAAAATTGTCTAGCTATGGTACATGAGCTATGTGGTTAAAGTAAAACCAACAGATAGACATTAGAAAATATAACTGACAAAATCATACACAGAGCCTCACCAAGTAAATGAGGGAGATTTATCTCATGATTGCCTAGGTTTTCATTTGTGCAGAGAATCTAGCCAACAACCATCGAGGCTTAAACAAATAGCAAGAGAGAGAATCCATACTTGAACCCGTTGCTCGGCTTCTTTTCATGCTTGTCAAGCAAAGTTTGGATGTTCTTTTTGCTTTCATAGTCAAATGAGTGATTGTTTTCCTTCCTAAGCAAACAACCCATACGCATCCAAGACCTCCTAATGAACGAGGCCTAATTCCCGACATCATGATCCGAGTGAGTATTGAGCAATGTCGACGCCAATATTGGAAACTCCTTTCTTCAAGTGGGTCACTATGGCATTAACCTGCACGTATCTTGATAGATTCTTGATGATCTTCAAACCATCCAACAACAACTTCTCAACCCATCCTTCAATTGTGCCACGAAAAATTTGAGTCTATCCTTACATCCCAAGACTCGGTTTATAATGTTCCATGCAAGCCAATACCAACTTTGCACATTGTACTAAGATTGGGAAGTTTGACGCGTCAAGAGACTACTTCTAGCCAAGCATTTGAAAAATCCAAATTTCTCCAATACAACAAGTTTGGCCCGAAAGTTGTCAATATCCACATGTCCAATATCAAAATCTTTGATCTCCAACAAACTAGTCTCCAATGTAGAATGCAGCTCGAAGCCATGATATTGAAACCTCATTTTGTTTCAAAAATAGAAACAGCAAGCGGCTTGAAAACCAATTGGAAGTTAGGGGTATATGGGTCGGGAGGCCAAAACTTTTGCAGCCATGGTAAGTAAGGAAGTGCATTGGTCATTAAACCACAAAGCAGTGGCAAAAAGGCCTCCAAAAATGGCCAAAAATCCTAGCGTGCTTTAGGGGTGCACATTGCACCTTCTAGGGATGTCTAGGGGTTTTTCTGACATTTTTGGATGCAAAACTTCTTTTTGACAAAATTGGTAGGAAGATACCATGTTAGTGGAGCTAATGGTAAAATTTTGTGAGTTTGTTGTGAGCGGAATAGGAGAAAAGTGGGTTTGATAGAAAGGGTTGTTCACTAGAAAGTAGCAACAATGCAAGCTAGATTACTACAAAAATCTACTGAAAATGGGTGAGAAAAAGTTGCTAGGGGCACTTGAGAAAGTTCGCAGCATGTGAAAGTTAGCTGGAAAACACTGGGTCAAATCTACTCAAACAGCAAAGGTAAAGTGTGTGTTGAGAGTGAAGAAAGAGAAGGGATGGCTTGGATATATAGCCAAAATGACCCTTGAGATAAGACAATGAACGTTCATTGCACGCATGTCGCACGTAGCTTTGTTTTCCTTCTTGCCGATTTGTTTAGGTTATTGTTGAAAGGGCGTGCGCCATGCCTTTGTTCCATCCACCTCTGCATTGGGCGCAACACACTTCCCACTAATGTTGAAATTTATCTTCGTGTGCACCGGGCTTCCTTTCATCTGCCAAAACACACCAGCCCTTTAGAGGCCCATAACATTGTAATGTCCCTTTCTAGGGCTGAAACTGAAAATAAGGGTTTTGGCTCAAACCCAAATGACAACTTCTGATTTTTATTACAGCCACCAGTCAATCACTTTAACCTTAGAGGAACAAACTGAAAATGGCATTAGCAACAAAGAGAAATCTGAATATTTATGACAGCAAAGGAATTCATATGGCAGCCAACAATATCACCACTTAGCCCTAGCAATGAACCTGATTTTCTATTTCCTAGGGCAGTGAACTATATGGGCTTTTCAAGACAATATTCTCATGCAATATAGACTGAAAATCAATATAGAAATATCCCAAACACTTCATAAGTCCAGCAAGATGAAATATGGAGCAAATATATATTTTATAATTTTAATTCAAGTGCAAACACAGCTGAAACTTTGAAAATTCATAACTCCATCAATACTTAGAGTTTCAAGTTCAACACAAACAAATACTCAAAATGATCTCGGAGAAACCAGCTATCAAATAAAAGTGAAATCACAATTTTCCAACCATGGAAACCCCTCCAAAAGTGATCCTGAACTTCCCAGGTGGGTAGATCAAGTGGAGGAAGGGTGCCAACACCCTTGAAAGTGCCCTAGTTGGAGTAGAAGTGCCCTATGCACAGATAAACACCTTGTTGTTCCAGAAATCTGCCAATGAAGTCCACTTGTGACTCCCGAATGAAGCCACCAATGCACACAAGAGGGTTTCCGTCCCCAAGTGTGATCCTATTGAAGGTTTTCATCCTCAATAGGTAACCAAGGAAGGGGTTTCGTCCTTCAATGGCAAGAAGAGAAGCTACACTAGCTCCAAATCCAAGTAAATGTCAAATGATGAATGATAATGATCCCCTTCCTCCTTAAGTACCCTTCTTTGGTGCCAAGGATGAATTAGAAGATCAATCTTCATGACCGACCTCTTAATGAAGGGGGAAGTGCACTTTTAATCTTCACTTAAGAAGACTGACCTCATAAAAAGGGAAAGAGTATTTCTTTATCTCCATTGTAGCTCTCAAGAAGACCAACCTTAATGAAGGAGAAGATAGAAGTTCATTTTTGCTTTGTCATTCACCTATCACCTAATCAAATCACTCCAAGCCATAATTAGTAATCAAATAAATAAGGAAAATACAATCACTTACAATTATGGCAATGTTCACCTCCCTTGCTTTCCTTCCTTGAAGCCCACGGAAGGTGGAATGGGCTTAAGGCCTTCATAGTAACTAGCGTGGAAAAGGAGACATTACAAAAATCATTGTTGTTTAGGCATTTTAGAAAAAAAGTGCATATTTTTTGATTTCGCACTTAATAGACTTAAATCTATTAGAATATTAGGTTTAACTTTTATAATTAAGTCAATATTAGTTATATATTAACTAATGTTTGGTCATAACCTCCTCAACCATTTTGTAACTATCTCTTGCATAATAAAATGACGACCACACAATCTACGATGTGTGCATTCCAGGTCCAATTCCTTCTTTCTCTATTTACATCTTCTAACAATGGTATCGAGACCATGCGACTCATGAAAAAGGATTCATATTAAAACACAATCATTTTTCATGGAAGTACGAAAAAATCCCAAACCAAAGTTACAATCGGTTAAAATTGTGATATAGAGAAGGAAAGGGGAAGTATACAATCGTGCAAAGAAAAATTAACCCAAAACGAGAGTAAAATCACAAGCAAACAGGAATTTGACAAGAGATACAAATTTCAAGGGCACAATTGCGAAACCACCACCACACATGCATACACGAGTCTCAAACCAGGAAAACATAGTCACTACAAGAGGAGGAGGTGAGGACTTCTAAACCATACAAGTCAAGGTTCACAAGCACAAGAGACAATTTTAACGATTTACAAATATAAAATAATTGTCTTTTTGATCTTGTTGTTAGGTCTTGAATATCAATCACGAATCATAGGTTTGGTCATGAGTATCAATCATCAATGCGCATTGCGAACTAAGTTGTTGCATTTGAATTCGTGTTCGAATTCATGGAGGATAAAATTCATTAAAAAAATCATTACTACAAAAATCAATCATAACATCCGTGATTAAATTCGACCACTATAAGTATCATGCTTTTATTTTACACTCGAATATTCACAAAAGAAAAAATGAATTTCAATGAATTCTAATGAATTTAAATAAGTTTTAACAAATTTCAATGATTTTTGACAAATTTTGACAAATTTCAACAAAAAATTTAGCCATATTTGGTACTCGGCGGATTTCAAATTTCTTACATCAAATTTTTCGAATGTGGTTACTTTGCTCGCGAATCACAAGAGAAGAAAACAATCATTGCTAATGTATTTTGAGTGAAGAAAACAATCTCTGTTAGGGCATTTCAAATGCATTTTGAATATATGGATTTTGATTTGGAATGAATGCATTTTAGAAAAAGGTTTTGCACAATCAAAATGTTTCTTATACTTTTAGGCATGGTTACAATTGCGTGAACAAAAATAGGGATGAGTTTCAATCTTTTTAAAATTGTGATTCCTTTAATTTTAGCAAAGAGGGCATCTACTCAAATTCGAGAAGATATCTCCAATTTTCTCAGATTTTCATGTCTAAAATCAAAACTTCACGTATTCAAGTTGTACTTTCTTTTCTCAGGTTTTCATGTCTAATATCTACAATTTTTTGAGGTATTTTCTTAGAATGGAAATTCCATTAGACAAATACTTTGGCCTAAACATTCACACCTAGAAAGTATAAATCCAAATGCAATTGAACAAAATTTTCTTGGGAATAGTAAATGTGAGCGAAAAACTACCTATAAATACAAATAAAATTCTGGATCAGCAGAGCAGAGATGATAAAACCAAAACCATTATTGATCTTGTTGAATGTTATTACTATAAGAAAAAGAGGTCGCACAACGTGGAACTATAGAATTTGAGCCAATGATGTTCTAAGGGAAAACTCAAAGACAAACCAAATGAAGTTAATATAGCCATTGTTGAAGATCCACCGTGCTAAAAGTGGTGAAGAATTCGCTAATGAAGAATATGTATTTTAAGAAGCCCACACTTTGAAGACAAGAAGGGATCTAGTGTAGATGAAGCTCAACATGGATGGCTGCCCAATTAGTTCAAGAGTTTGTGGATCTTGGGAATTATACCCTTACGAGGGTCATGAGACAACTTGATGGAGCATTGTGGATGTAGCTCAACATGGATGGTTGTCCAATAATTCAAAGGTTCGTAATTCGGGAGTTTGGGGAGGTGGAAGCGGGAACTCAGGAATTTAGCTCAAGAGCTACACCTTAACGAAGATTAGAGTTCTACAAGATCCAAGAATTTTTTTCAAAAGTGAAAGCTTCTAAAGAATACGTGTTTTTATTTGGTTTTGTTGTTTTAATTTTCTGTCAATGTGTTTATTTTTGTTTTCTATAATATAAATCTTTAGAGAGGGTATTGGAATATAAGGCTTACCTTTTATAATTAAGTCACTATTAGCTATGTATTAACTAATGTTCGGTTGTAACCTCAACCATTTTGTAACTGTCTCATGCATGATAAAATGACAAACACACAATCTATGATATGTGCATTTTGGTTCCTCTTCGTTTTTTCTTTGTTTACATATTCCAACAAACTTGGGAAAATTTTGACACAAATTTTTTTTGCGGACAAAACAACACAAAAAGATCATTTGAGATGACGAAGCACCTTATTTATAGATGCCAAAGTATTTCCTTTGATCTGAAGATGCAGATTTGGGCTGACACTTCTCCCTTAATCTTCTCCCTTCTATTTGCATTTTTCATCCCACAAAAATGTTTCATAGGCGGATGGTATCAAAGTAATCTTTGTAACAAAACATTTACTAATTTAAAAAGAATCTAACAATCATAACAAATTTTGAAGGTTGTTCACCAAAGTTGGTTTAGTTTGGATTCGACTTATTAAGTGTCAAAATGGTGCTCTAGTGGATGTTTGTTTTCTAAAGGCTGTCCTGTAAATAAAAGGGGGTTATCTCTTTTTACAATTGTTTATAACTTTGTAAAGAAGAATATAGAAGCAATAATGAAGTATTTTATTGATAAGTCATTCTCCCCTAATTTTGGTGTTGTCTTGTAGCTTAATAAGTTGAGTTTTCTTCTTCATTTTGAAGTGGCATAAAGGTTTAATGGTGAAGTCGCTACTCTTATATGTATGAGCTCATAAGTTCGCATTCTGAATCTGTTCCGTTCAATGTTTGATAAGTAAATATTTAATAAAGTCATAAAAATGGGACCTATCTGGGAGACAACTTAGATTCAACATTAAATCTGTATGCGTATAACCAAAGCACACATGCGGAGACTTGGCTAAATCACACATGGTCTCTTTGCAGGATACATTGTATTTCCTTCCCTTTAATGGTATCTGCAAGACTCCTTTACTCTTTGACTTGAATTTTTTACACTTCAAACATTACATGATTTTGGTGACTTATGAAACAGTTTACACTGGATACAGATTTAATTTAAGCTACTCAATACACAATTGTTTTATTCACACTGGGGAGATTTGGAGTTGATTTGTGGCACTAGCATATTTAGGCTACTATTTTTGTTTCACTGCTTTTATTTTTAACTTGCTTATTTGGTGATTAAAACATCTGCAAATCTGAAATTTTTCGACACAGAATATTTTGGTCAGTGCTGAATCTTTCAGGATTTACATTGTAGGGGCTTGTACAGTGTCGTTCTCATCATGGCAGATTGGGAATATTGAAATCAAACACTTTGTCTTACGATGAAAGTCAAATCAGAACAGGATGCCTTTGTGGTAGTCAAATAGTGGAGATGATCTATCCATCCTATGTCAACATCTGTAACAAGTCATTGGGACTTCATAATGAAACTCGGAATTTACAAACAGAACCTTGATTTTTATAGAAATCAAGATACGGAGCCTATAGAAGAGTGCCCAATGGAAAAGATTATAAAATGAACAGTTGAGCAAGTAGAAATTCACAGGCCATGAGAGGAACTTAAATAATCCCAGATCATAATCAAGTCTCTATTCAATTTTGATGCCAAAGTTCCAAAGGTTTTCGTCATGATTGCAAGAGATATGCTTAGGATTAAAGTCAAAGATATTCAAATCAACAAGATTAGATTATTAGTTCTCAACAAAATTCAGCACCTATTATGATTGATCTAGAATGGATCAATTTTAATTTAAAGCATACATTATTCTGAATATCTATCGAGATATTATTATCTATCCTTTTCCTATTCTTCAAGAAATGAATTTGATCAACAAAAATGATTTTCATCATCATTTTGAAGATTGTAAATATGCTTCGAGGTCGAGGCTTTCCAAGAAGGGGGCATAGAATAAAATTAGTTCCTACCCTGTATTACAAATTTACCATACATACAAACTGTGTGTGTGTGTGTGTGTATATATATATATATATATATATCCTACCTTATATTATAACCAATTATCTAAAAGATAGGTTGGATAGATCTTGAGTCTTAGGATTATACCAGTGTTACACAGGGACGTGTACCCTAGATTTTGGTGACGTCTCGGACGTCCCGAACCTTGGGGACTTGGACGGGACATCCCCAATTTTTTTAAATCTTTCAAAAGATTTATGATGTTTTTACTTTTAAAAAGATGTTATTTTTACCAAGAACATCAAATTATAATCTTGAAAGTACCTAAAATACATTAAATACAGTTTAAATCCCTAAATGTCATTGAAAAAAGTTAAAATATTGAAATATTAATTTTTATGTATTATTTTAAAAGCCGTCCCCCTGCCGTCCCCAAAATTTGGGAAATTTTTGCCATCTCGGAAACCCTGTCCCTCCGTACCCCGTCCCCAAGACTTAGGTAACTATGGAATATACCCTTTGGATGTTTGTAAATATTCATTTACTATTGGGTATTCAAATCCTTCACTCTTTTCTATTATATATTCGATATTGTTTCCTTTATGGATTTCAAAGAATGTAACTTTGGTCTATGACGGCCATATGAACAGGATACAGATACACAGGATTTCAGATATACAGAATTTTACACCTATACACTTCTCAGTGACAGACATCAGAGTGAATTTTTTTTAATTTGAAATTTTGTTTAGAAATGTTCATTGGAACAGTTGACTGTCACTTCTTGGATGAATATCAATGATATCAATGTTATTGACTTGGGCGCAAAATTTACTCACAGAATTTACAATACATTCGATGTACTGACAAAGACCCTCATTTGCATCCAAATTGTCACCTTTTATCTTCACAAATATCACACAGTCACACAAAGTTGTCAGGTGGTGCACAAGGTAGAGCAATTGCGGCACAGAAGAGGCAAGATAGCCTTAAAGTGGGTTGCACACTCACGAGACAGACAAACACCATAAGATATCCTATATTTTGACTTTGTTCTCATCTGGTATTCCCACACTTTTACAGTGGATGTTTGCATGGGACAGAACTCACACAATTGAATCATGAGATAGCTAACATTACAAAGTTCAAGGTAATGGATTGTAAGCATTGTCATGACATTATCCAACCTTATAATGATACAAATTTTCATCATTTCAGGCAGCTTTTGAGATATATAATCTTCAGCACGAGGATGAGACCATGAATTTCTGATTGATGACTAGTGGACAAGGTAAGCTTCATGCCCCAGAAGTTATTAAAGTTATTATCAATGGAGTTATAAATATTGTATTTGATTGAATGCATAATAACAACAATTAGGTATCTGGGTGGTTGAGGAGGATGTACTTTTATGTAAATATAAAATTGCATGTGGAACACTAAAATGGTACTTATCAATTTTGTGACTTGACTATTTGTGCCACTTACATTTCATTAAACTTAGACTCGAGAAAAATTCCTTTCAATATTTTTTGTTATCTTTAGTTTCCTACAATTCATTTCAACATTTGAAATCAACTTCAGAAGAAAATGAAAAGCTTTGAATTTAATTATACATAGATAATAGAACTTGCAGTTGAATGCCTCCATAGGGTTACTTAAAAGGAAAATTTTGAAAGCAGACGTATAAGTGTTCAGTATATAGTATGAGAAATTTTGTCTTCCCATATGATGTGCTAAACAGGACATCGGGGTGATCCACCAAAAATATATATGTTTATATTTTAACATGTATGGATTGAACTTGGACTTTTCGAGCAAATGTTAAATTTCTTTTTACAAATATTCTGACAGTGAAAATGACATTTTGCAGTCAATTGGGATGAGCTCAAACAGTTAATCAATGTGCTTTTGTTAAAAAGTACCAAGTCCCCAAAAACATATTGTGTAAAACCAAGTAAATTGACACATCCATTCTAGGGTTCAGCATACCTCAACAGAGGTCAGATGCAACCCCTGCGTGAATTTCACAGAATGGATACCATTTGATTCTGGCATCTAGGCCAAAAGTATAACCCTGCCATGGTTACGGAGGATGCAATTGACAAAACAAAAATAAAAGAAATTTGACAGTCGAAAACCTTTCTATCATAAAATCTTGAGAAGTTTAAGGACCTCATGTTTCTTTGACAGTGATAATAATTTCAAGGCATTTAAATACACTACACATCCCCTGATGAATCAAAGTAAAGTATTCAACAGCAAAATGCTATTTTCAATACAAATCCCCCTCATTTGCATATCTTTTTGTAATCATTTACTTCACCTTAATTGGGATTAAAACTCAACAAGGCTGTGCTTTGATATCAAAATGGAATATCAACTATTGCAGATGTTGCTAGGAAAATATATATATAATGCTGGAAAGCTCTATACCAAATTGTATAAAAACAGCCTTCTTTCAAAACAAACTTGAATTGAATTTCTAAATCCACAAACAAACAGCAAATATTTAAGGTACAAAAGAAGCAAACTCGAATCTCACACCTTTTTTTGTTCCCTGCGATCCATCCCAGCTCGGAACCCTCGACCAAAGAGCAGCTGTGCTTCATGAGGGTTTTGGTATCTGTTCATTTGAAACAGAAACTTTTGTCTTTAGGTGCTCAAAAAGATACAACTATAAATAAAATACACTAAATCGAAAAATGCAGAAATAGGCTTACCAAATAACCAATAGACCATGTAATTAACATGATAACTAATAAGAGAGCTTAGTTGATTAAGATAAAAGCCAAATAACTTACAAGAAATTCATATCCCGTGAAGTATCCTCAGTATTTTCCCAGTCAAATGAAAATCGAAACTTCTCACTTGGCTTGATCACACGTTTCTTAGGTTTCTTTGTTCCCAGATACTGTGCAAATGAGTACGCATTTTCAAAACATCGGCCACTGGGGATGACATGATTTTCTAAGAAAAAGTAACACATTGGCTCCAAAACACTACAGCGATAGTCACCAACCTGTTCTTTAATAGCTTCTAATTCCTTTTCCTTCTCTCTTTCACTTTGCTTCTCGAGGCGTCCTCTTTCTCTAATTTTGGCTTCCTCTTCCCTTTCCCTGTCACGATCCCTACGCTCCTTCTCCAATTCTCGGTCACGGTCCCTTTCATGTTCACCATCTTTATCACGCTGGCGATGTCTATCTAGCACCCCACAAAAATGTCTGATGAACTTTTTGAAATAGATATCAATGCATTAGAACCATAAACTTTTCCCTCTATCTCTTGGGACTGAACAAACTATACAACAGAATATTTTTGTCGACACTGCCCTTCATGGGTCAATCATTTATACTGAACAACATTACCATGGAACAAAGATTCAAAAAGAAGGCATGCAATCTCCATGTTAGCTACAGTAGGTACATACATGAAAACTTATTCAAAGATGAAGCAAAATGAAACCACTAAATGAAGCAGAATGACTTAGGGCCCAAAGAATTCATGAAACATCCTATACACTCACATCCCTGAAGATTATTCATAAACATGAGGAATATGTGGATGCTAGAGAACAAGATAGGTCATCAGATTAACAAAAGATTCCATGTGGTAAAGTAAGTCGTATAATGCAAGTTGTACAACTCATATTATGCAAACAGTGGTATGAAAGGAAATTACAGAATTTTGAAGTAACAAATCATTTGGGATTCTTTTCTATAGAAGGTTGTTGACATTAAAATTGACATCATTCTAAAATCTAAATGGGTCACGAATAATTCAGATGTTCTTGAACATATCCAAGTGTTTATATAGATTGGCAAGTACAATGAAGTTTTAAATGCATAAAAAAATCCACTTGTTGAGAACATCATGGGCAAAAGTTCCAACACCCTTAAGGCGGTTTTGGGAGAAAGTAAGAGCAAGGAGTGATGATCTTCTATCTCCAAGGAAAAGGAGTACATGATGGGGACAGCCGTGCTCCAAACCTTCAGCTTGAAGGCCAAATTCATCACCATTTCCAGTTGTCACATGACAACTTTTGCAGCCATACAAATGCTTCCATTGCATGATCCTCAGTCTGTTGCTGCTAATGAAGTATTTCCAATCATTGTTTGGTTGTTTCCAGCCCCTACATTGCCCAAATTGTTGATTTTTGCAAGAGAATTCCACTTTAGTGAAAGTTTGGAAAAATCCTTGATGGAAAAGGTTGGAAAGAAGTTTCAGTTGAAGGCATTTTTCATGACAACCACCAAGGTAGCTATGCGCCAAATTACCATCAGTTATGTTGTTGTCATCATCATTAGCAGCCACCACATTATTTCAGTTGCATTCATATTGGTGAATATAGGATGTTCTCCCACCATAGTTGACAAGGTTGGAATGAAGAGTAAGGATGCCACAATGGAGTTTGTGTTAGCTTGTCTAGTTGTTGATTATTCATCAATTATTTTCCTAAAACTTATATTACAGCAAATCGGAAGGCTTTACTTACGATGAACATGCTAATGTTTTTTTAGAGGTAAAAGCAAAGATGAGAGGTTTGAGATGATGGCTTACGGAAGTTTTTAAAATTCATAGACTGACTAAGAACATTATGTAATGCCCCCTTTTTGGGATAAATATAAATCTGAAAATTAATTAACTCGATCGATCCTAGGAAGATTAGATCTTCTTAGTTCGACCTCAAATAACCCAATGTCGGCAATAATACAACCCAAAATGGGGTTGGAGTATGCCAAAGTGGTGGGTTAGATGGGAGAACTAATTAGAAAGCTAACAACTTCCAGATCTGATTTTTAACAGCAGTTAATTAATTAATATAGCACCAGAACAACTGAAACTTCAAAAATTAATAACTCCTTCAATACTTGGTATTTTTGCATGAAATAAATTGCACAATAAACTAGAAACCAAGGCCTTTCCAATGCACTATGGATCTGAATTTTCTGAGCAACTAAACCACTTCAAATCTGCCCCAGAAATCTGATTTCAAGTCGCTAGGGTTAGAATAAAATCAATAAAAATATTTCAGCCTTTCTCCAAGCTTCCAAACACTCCAAATCAACTCCCCTTGCTCAGAAATAATTAATAGACAAATCAGATTTTTAATCTGATTATACACAGCTGAAAACAATTGCTAATCAAACCCCAGTCTGCTGCAATTTTTAAAAATTCATATCTTCCTCAAAACTACTCCGATTTGGGCAAATAAGATATGCCCGGACTCGGAAAAATACAAGGAACAAGATGAACCAAACCAAATTAGAACAGCAGTTGTTAAACCCCAAAATGGCCAAAATAGCAAGTCACCTAGGGCAAAATAAATTGCTGCTTGCACATAAATTAATTCCAACACTTGTATTACTCTCAAAACCCTCAAATCTGGTCACACATACTCACAAAATTATGCTAAATCAGATCTGCAACATAAATATATTTTGAGACATCAAAAATATGCTTAAACAATCCCCAATCCAAGTCGCCAACACTTAGAAAGGATAAACCATGCAAAAACACATTCAACACAAGAGAACACAATGAAGAGAACAATGGAGTCTTCAATATCTTCAACAATGGATCCAAATGAAGCTTACAATGAGAGAGCACAATGCAAGAGCTAGGGCATACATCTCATTACTCCAAGCATGGAGTGAAATCAAAATGATCAATCAACATAACCCCACTAGAGGAAATGTGACCTCCTTTTATAGAGTTAAGGGGTGCAATCACAAATGACCGACATTTCCCTTTTATGGAGGGAAAACATAAACTCTCCTTATAATAAAGTCTTTAATAAACTAAGACTATGTGCACTTTATTATTTTTAATTAAATAATAAAAATAACTAGCCTATGTGCACATTAACTAACTAAAGAGCCCTCCAAGGGGTTACAAAATAGATAACAAACATCTTAGGACAAATTTCGAGCTCAATCCTTGAACCCATTGGGTTGAGGGTCTTCAAATCTTCAATGTGGAAAATGTCCCGAGAAGGGGACATTACACATTAATAGGAATAGGGATAGAAAGTGTGGGAGCATATTTTGGCGGGAGCTTTTCATTGTACAAGCACGGGATCCGGGCTCCTTAAGCTTTACAGGATGTTTCGTCACTTAGGCATGATGATACTTGGGCATGTGAGTTTGCATTTGCTTGAGGGCAAGCAAATTTGGGGAGGGAGGACTGTAATGTCCCCTTTTCTATATTAAAGATGATTAATAATATTATTTAAGTTGGGCTTGGTCATTTCTAATCCTTGAGCAACTTAATAATATTATTATGAATAAAATAAAAAGTACTTTTAAATACTTAAAGTAAAATTAATGATTTAACTAAGTCGGTCAAATGTAACTTTATGTTATATTATAAGACAACTTATAAAAGTGACTTTTAAAGTAAGTTGGCCACCAAAAATTAAAAGAAAGAGGAAAGATAAGTTATAAAAGGAGGATGAAGGGGCTCATTTGGGAATCTATCATCTTGAGAAGTCGAGCACTTGTGCTTCTACTTTCAGCCATTGAAGACGGAAACCCTCCTTGGTATCCTATTGGGGACGAAAACCCTCAATAGATTACAGCAATTGAGGACGAAGACCTCAATTTCTACATTGGTGGCTTCATCCAGAGGTCACAATTGGGCTTCACTTCAGTATTTCAGGCCGCAGTCAAAATTTTCAATGTTAGGGCTTAAAGAAGAGATTATATTTGAAGAGTTTTGAGTGTGGAACAGCCACACATTTCAGTATTTGTGTTTTGCAAGGGTTTGTTGATCAGTGTTTGGCCAATTTCAGACCCTCTCCTAGGGTAACAACTTGCATAGTGGAGGAGTTCACTAGTTTCTAGGGCACAACACTTCATTATTTATTGATATTTGGATTGCTCATAATTTCTAAGGCTGGTTGCATTTGTCGGATTGAATTTTGGGCCTTGGAATCTCAACTTCCGGCCATTTTTGTAAGTGGATTCGTTGTTGTTGCAAATTTAATTAAATATACTCCAGCTGAAGGTTTTAAAGCTCATTTCTTGGCTTGTACTTGTTCTAAAATATTTATAAAGTTTCCTACATGCTTTGAATGTTGTAAAAGTGGTTTTGGTGGTGAATTGTTGCAATTTTCCACTTGCTGTCATAAGATTTCAGACTGTTGTACCTTGCTGTCCAAAAATTTAGTTTGCTTTGAGTTGGATTTGTGCCATTTCCTTATTTTTCCGTTTCAGCCCAGAAAAGGACATTACAACTAAGACGTGAGGTCTTTCTCTCTACCACCGTACCACACATGATCATTGAGCAATTATGCACATTAAACGCACAACCTTTTCCGACACACGAGCAAGCCCACCAATAAAATCTGCCACCTTAGATGGATATAGGATAACCTCATAATTTGAGTTCTCTCCATCCTTGGGTCTAGCCTCATTCTATTTTCTTCTCATTCCCCCACATGCATCATTATTCCTCGGCAAGACCAAGCCAAACGAAACCAACAAATCCCCAATTAGCCGAACCTAATTATTCTCCATTTCCGGATACAAACATTGACCAAGAACTACAATATTTAGTGCTCATTCAAACAACTATTGAGGACTTGCATGCATGGCCAATTTTCCGCTTTCATGAACATTTCGAGCAATAGAACGTATTTGGTTTAGGCTAGAACATCATCCACATTATCATTATTAACCACTCATTCCATATCATCCTCGCATCGCGTAACGCCTTAAATGCATAGACCAAAGCACAAGCCAAAACCAGGATAAATTTCTTTCTTTCTTTTGCAATAACACAAGGATCACTCGCATACAACTCAACAATGCACAATACACTTACATAAACATGGGCCCACTCATGAGAAGATGTAAAAGGAATACTTTACACCAAACATGAAGACGAGTAACACTACCAATCTTACCTACAAGTCTTGCAGAAAGGGAGAGACCATCACATGTACTACCACTTATACCTCCACTAAGGAATCCCGACTAGCCTTTGATTCCTCCAAGATGTAACACACCACAACTACCACATACCCCTTATCCCTCCATTTATAACACATGTTTATATCTCCACTAAGACTAGCCACGAATTCTCGTGGTTCCTCCAGAACAACAACACATGCAATTCCTTATTCCTCTTTTTACTAACAACATCTTATCCCTCCAACAAACAATGATGTAATCTCACCCCAACAAAATGCAACTTACATACAAGCATGAGAACACAATATAGTTCGACATTTGCTCAAGGGAGCTAATCATAGCATACATGCAAAGACCGCTAGAGAGAGAGAAAATGGGTTACACCTACAATTACATAGCTTCCAATACTTACATTCTTATTACCATTAAATTACTTTTCTATTCATTTGTTTGCTTCTTATTTTAAAGTATGTTTTTAATATATAAAGGTTACAAACACTTTCTTCCAAAATATAAATTTCTAAATTCCAAGTGATCATGTTTCCTTAAGGAAACACTCCACTTAATGTTAATAAGAGTGGTCTAAAGGTTTAACCACATGTTGCAAGGAGATACACAATCTCCAATTTACGCAACCAATAATTCTTATTAGTACGGTTTCGATAATTATTATAGGCTACAAAGTTTCGCCCAAAAATAACAAGAGGTCTTAGGATTAATTCATTCCAATTTACAACGTCTATAACTCATAATGGAGTCAACACTAGGATAATTACAACACCCTTAATTCACAAAAGCTTTGCACAAATTAACGACATTCACTTATTATTTGTAGGAGTAGGAAACACACAAGGCTTTCTATTTTAGCTCAATAAGAGGAAGACACAAGGGTAGGAAAATTCTAGGAAGCAAGATCTTGTTTCCTAAAGGGTGGTAACTCACTAGGTGAAATATGATCCACGGGCCCACAATCCTAGTTCGAAAGAGCAACCATTCATTTTTGTAGAGAATGGATAAAGACATACTGTGGGGTAAGGGTCACACGTGACTCAATCTCATCAAGATAATAACCCTCAAGGAAAGCATTCTAGCACAACAAACAAAAGAGATCAGCGACACAAGATATCCGCCAACGGACAAAGCAATCAAGTTTCATTAACAAAGTCAGGTTGTGGGGCTTGGTTTCCAATCAATTCTCCATTTAAACATTCAAGTGACTATCAACATTGTGAATTTACAAGGTTCGGTTTACGGATTTAAAGGTTTCATTTTCTTGTTTCAATTCACCAAAGGAATAATTAGAGCAAGGGTGAGTTTAAAGAACTGTTCATCGCAAGTTATGTGTTGATTTCATTTCCTTTCCAACTAATTTATTCACCTTACAAGGCAAACACTACATATAAATAACTAGTTTTCAATTGTAATGTCCCTTTTTTCCATTTGAGAGCTAGAAATTGGTCTTCTTGCCATTCCTTCTCCTTGGCAAAGAAGCTAAAATGAAGGAGAAGACCCTTGGGCTTCTTTATAATATATTTTATCTAATATTTTTATATTTCTTTAGTGTTCTCTTGCTTTTGACAGGTCGGTTGGGTTTTAATTAATTAATGGAAGCTAATGAAGGAAAAGAACATCTTTAAGAGGTCGGCCTTTTCTATTTGAGCATTGGCGCCAAAAAGGAGGATATAAAAGGAGATTAGAGACTTCATTTGCACCTAGTCTTGGCGCATTTTATTATACTTGGGCAAAGAGAGCTAGTTGCTCCTTGGTCATCCACTTGAGGACGAAAACCCTCTTGTGAGGCCTCATTGAAGGACAAAAACCCTTCATGTGGCTTAGGTGAAGGACAAAACCCTTCATCATCCTTTGGTATTGATGAGAAGAGCTGATTTGAAGATCTTTATGTAATTTCCAGCCATTATTGTAATTATTTTGGGTGGAGCGACCTACCTTGGGTAGGGTTTGGAAACATTGAAGAGGAATTTGATAAATCTGAGTTTGTAATCTGATTTGCACTATTTTTAAAGGCCGGAATCTGAAGTTTGGTGATTTTTGGGGTTTCTATGCCCTAGATATCTAATTTTTCTTGTGGCTGCAATTTCCAAATTATATTTAATTTCCAACAGTGTATTCTTCAGTATTTCTTTGTGATTTTGGCTTCTAAAATTCCATAAAATACATATAAAATTATGGCGAGTTAATTCAAGGTGTTTCATGGTGTCTTTTGGCATATTTCATGGTAGATGAAGTCGCTGATTTTGTATTTTCAGTCTGCTGCCTTTTAAAATCAGATTTGCATATTAGTGTGTTGTTAAAACCCTCAAAAGGGACATTACATCAACATTTATGACTTACTTACATCTAGTATACTATTTACAAATGCATGACATTTCACAAATTCACAATTGATATTTTCAACTTCAATCCTTTCAATTGATGTAGTTACAATTCATAACGCAACCATACATCAATTAAATAACATTGATATCAATTTCTCTTCCCAAATACAATATACATTTTTAAGAGGTCAATTTACAAACTAACCATCAAGTACATAAAACATTGCATTTCCGCCGTCTCCTACCACCAACATCAACATTGTGTCAATGCAACGCTGGCATGGATCTCACCCCTCCCATCTAATAATGCTATCAAAAACTTGCAATAACAATTTAGAGATTAAGATAAACAAGATTACTACTTCCCACAACATTTCAAATCATATTTCTGGATTTAAAGAGTAGAGATATAAGATAAGATAAGATAAATATATTAAATGTCCAACGAATGACCACAAAAGTAGGTCAATGGGACTGCAACCATACAAAGAAGGCGAACAAGATTCCAGCCAAAGGACCAAAAGGTCCCCGAGAACAACCAAAAAAGAAAAGAAGGAAGAGAAGAACAGGCAAAGAGAGAGGCCTGGAAAAAGCCTGCAGAAATCAGCAAAAACCCGAACATGCGGAGGAAGAAAAGGAAGGAAGAGGAGGCAAGAGATGAGACCCCCTCAACTAATATCCAAGGCCAACTGAAAGAAGCTAGAGAGAAAATCATTCATTTTCTTTAAGCAAACAATCAGTTTATTCACATGGCCAAAAATGAGATGAGAAAGAGCACAATTAAGTTTTATACACAACATTCAAGGTCTGTACATATTCCAAAAAAAAAAAAGGTTTTCAATTCAACACAATTCTCATTTTAGCAGCCACTAAAGCTATTTAATTAAGAGGTGCAGCATTTCACACAAATCTGAATTTAAGTCCACAAAATTTAGTTGCTCTACTGTGCAAACTAGCCCAAGTGGCTACGAACGGCCTTGCAAAAAGGTCACCAAACACCCAAAGGGAAAATTTTACATTTCTAGCCTATTCTCTACCTGTGTGGAGAAAGCATAGAAACTAATAGGACCAAAAACATATAACCGAAGCTCATCTTGGAAGTATCTTTTGGAGCCAATTGGAGGAATTTTGCAGTTCGCATTGAAACAACTTAAGCCCAAGTGGCTCCAAATCGGACACGGAAAAAGTGTTTTTCGGTGGAAACAAACGAAACCAATTATGGTACGCAATTCTCTATAAAGCAAAAAGGAGGCTTATGGTGGTAGATTCCATCTCCCAGATCCGTAGGCATTTAAAACAAAGCAATTCTGAAGGGGTTTCGTAATGTCAAACGGCTTCCTCCTGCAGCCAGTTCTCCAAGTTGCTTCTGAAACCCACTTCACAAACACGCTAATCAAATGTTTTGATGAGATTTATGGATTGTACAAACGTCATTATATAACAATGAATGAGTTTCATCGATTAAAATGTAGGGGAGAGGTTTGTGTTATAAAAGGAGGATGCTTGACCATTATGTGATATGTTGAATCTTATTATTTATTTTGGGTAAATTTTGTGTCTTTCCTCTCTCTCATCAAGGACGAAAACCCTTGTTTGAGACCACTTCAAGGATGAAAACCCTTGATAGTGGAACTTGTCTTGGGGACGAAAACCCTCAAGCAAGGATATTTGGAATTATTGAATATCTCAAGGAATTTGGAGCTGATATCTTTCTAGCCCTAGGCAACTTGTATCATGAGCATGTTGGATATGTTTTGATGGATGTATGGTATGATTTCTTGCATGGATGGACTTATACTAATTATTAAAGGTGAAAGCAATCATTTCCTTGCATGTTTGAGCCACTAATTCATTATTTCCAAGAGGGGTGAATTGCTTGTAGGTCAGATTTGGCATGTTTGAGTGGATGTTTGGGCAAGCTGATTTGATATTTGCATTCTTCATATTTTTAAACCCTAAGATCCCAAGTTTCATGAATTTTGGAGCTTCCTAGATAAAGTTATGAATTTTTAAAGTACCTCTACAGACAAGGGTTTATAGAAATTCATATCTTCAATTTTAGGGCACTAAAAATCAGTTTTCCTTCATATTTTGATTGTTGGTAATTAATCAGAATTTTTGAGCTTGATTGGGCATATTTTCAGTGAGTTTAGGGCATCCAAAAGTGAGTGGGAGTTCCCAAAACAGGTCATTGCCCTAGGAAGGGAAAAATTGCAGGTTTCCGTGTGCATTTTCAGTCATATCCAGCCCTCGAAGTCTGATTACAACCATCTAAAAATTAATTTCAGTCATCTCTCATTCAGCCCTAGCTATTTTTGGAAGTCCCCCAAAAAGGGACATTACGTGAGATGTTTTTTGTGAGTCGATTTCGAGAGAGATTTTATATCATTTTAAGGGGCTCTGTTTTACATTGCTGAGTTGCATTTTCCAGCATCTATCTTTCCTATGTAATGTCCCTTTCTAGGGCTGAAACTAGGAATAAGGATTTGGCCTTGAATCAAATCTCAAATTGCACCTTCAAACACACAAACATCAATTTCAAACAGTTGAGAATGCTCTTCAAACAATCAACACGCAATATCAATCAGCCCTTTAAGGCATCGAACTGCATATGAGGTTCACATCAACATTTAACCATGCAAATAGAGTTGAAATGCCACAAAATAAATTATCCAACCACGGCAATATTTATCAATCTCAAATACATAAAAAATATGGGGAAACGAATGATAAATCACAACTGTAATTAATTTTTATGACAACCATACAGCCAAAACGAGGGCTGAAAAAATTGATAAACTTCTCCTAAAAACCAAAACGTAGATTCCGGCCTTATAAAATATTAAGAACAAGAATACCAGTTCAAAATAACTAGATGTGCCCTACAAGGCACCGAACCCAACCCTCAAGCAAGTCGCCTAGGACTGGAAATGGCAATCAGCTGTATAAAATCACTTTGAAGTACCAATGTGACCTCCATGTGAGATCACCCTTGCACACAAGAGGGTTTTCGCCCACTAGTGTGATCCTATTGAAGGGTTTTGTCTTCAATACGTGACCAAGAAAAATTTTCATCCTTTAATGGCAAGAAAAGAAGCTACTTGCTCCACCTCCAAAACAAATCAATATCAAAATCAGCATAACCCTCCTTTAGCAAGTCGAACCACCTTATATAGGCCTTGAAGATGTCTATGGGCAAATAGAATCCTCTAGAGAGAGGCCGAGGCCCCCTTAATGAAGGAAAAAAACATTAAAGTCGTCATGTAGGCCTCCACAAGGCTGACCTCGATAATGAATAAATAGAAATCCTCTTTGCATTGTTTGATAAGTCTTCCACCACCTAATCAAACCACTCCAATGCCATGATTAGTAAATAAAATATTTAATTGCTAAAGTACAACACTTACAACCATGGGAGGTTTCCCTCCTGTCCTTTTCCTTGATGCCCACCGCAAGAGGGATGGGCATAAGGTCTTCCATATCGAACTAGCTTGGAAAACGGGACATTACATCCTAGTTGGATACCCAATATGCAAATGCATGGGTGAACACGTTTTCGGTTTATTTAAACAAGTCCATGATCAAGTATTTGGACACACCACCCATAACGGGTTACTTTCATAATTGGTTTAACTCGATACAACAATTGTTTTAAGGAGGTTTGCAAATCTAGTTTAATAACAATACGATGATTGAACATTTTAAATGTTTAATCTAGATTTAACGTTTTTCTCTACTCTAATTGGAAGTGCAAATTATGGAAGCAAGTTACGAGAAGGAGAGAAATCCATGTCCGTGATAGACAATGAAGCATGCACGAGGTGCTTTGGTCAGTCCACACACGCGCACTCCATGAGACCCCAACCCTATAAGTCGTTTTGTCAAACCATTCACGAGCGTTGTGTATGCTTCCCCATTTGGCATACATATCAATGAGGGCAATTGAACAACATCTCGACAAAAATGTCATGTCCATTATACTTTGATGGACACCCACACCTTATTCCAAGTCTCTTATTTTGGCACAGCTGGGAGTACACTTGCAAAGGTGAACCGATCGGATGCACACTTGTTGGTTGTATTTGGTAGAACAAGGTTAATGCCTCTCAAAGATACCCATGTCTTCGGTAAGCTGCAATGATCACATTCCATGACAAACCATCTTGTTTTGTCATTTCACAAACCCTTTACAAGCATCTTCCAAACTCCCACACTTAACATACATGTTCGCAAAGCTTGCTTTGCAAAGTTGCAATGATAGTAAATGCAAATCCCTCCGAGTCAAGTAGAGAGTGAATTTTTAACCGTTTGAAAGTGTAATCCTCGGCAATGCAGGTCCGTAATAGATGGAGATATGTAGAGGAGTCTACAAGAGGTTGTGTAGGAGCAGAGTGTGTGGTGCCTTCTTCAACCAACCCTCTTTGCGTAATGTTGGGATGATACTAGCTAAGGTTGTGTGGTTTGGCATTTTATCCTCCTGTGTGATTTGTCTTAAACATCTCCATTGCCTGCTTTTTTCAGCAAGTCAATCTTATGCACATCCAGCAATAATTGCATTCCATGAGACCACGTCTTGTTGAGGCATTTCTTGGCAAAATAGACAAAACTACCCCAATGCTTGCTGGATGCCAACACACAGTTTCAAAGCTCATATTTTGGCATAGGTGTGAGTATGTTAACAAGAGTGAACTATTCAGATTATCGCGAGTATGCAGGAGCTAGCAAAGGCCATGGAGTTTGGCTCTACACCTATCAATGCATTTGGATGATCGACACCTTTTCAACAACAAAAGAATGTTTTGTGCAACCAAAGTTTTAAAAACCATTCCAACCGGAACCGAACCGCCAGTTCAACTAGTTTACTAATTTTTTGCATGGACCGGTAATAGAACCGGATCAGTTTGACATTGGACAGCCGTATAAGGCAATTTTAATAAAAAAACATTTTTAATACATTTTCTATTTTTTATTTTTTCTAAACCCTAATTTGGTGTTATAAATACACCCCCTCTATTCACTTCACACCTCTCTCATATAGCATTTGTGAGCATTTGTGAGCAAAAGCATTTGTGAGCATAAGATTTAAGAGCTTGGTTTTGGAGTGAGCTTGGAAGTTGGAGGCTTGGAGCTTGTTTGGCATTGTTTGTGGGCTCTTTGTGGTGATATTGGCATCCATTTGTGAGCACCTCACCTCTATTTGTGAGCACCTCTCTTATTTGGAAGGATTTGGAGGATTGGGGCAGCATTGAAGAGTGTTCATTTGGAGTGAGTTTGGGGGTTGTTTGGCATCAAGTGTGGGCTCTTTGTGGTGGTCTTCACATCTACATTTGGAGGGTGCAACCCATATACAAGCTTGGAGTGTTTCTTCACCTCATTTGTGTGCACATTGAAAGGTATGTTACATTTTAAACTTGCCCCTTATTTGTAAATTTTATTAAATAGGAAATCTGAAATTTATTTTGTTTTTATTTGCATTTTCATATTTCTTTGCATTTGCAATGGCCCCCAAAACAAAAGACCCTACATGGAGCCATACAGTAATCAGTAAGAAACACATCAAACGAGGGGGAGGGAGGGGGTTTATAGGTGGAAACAACACTTGGCTTGTCCTAGAGGCCAAGTTTCCCCATGTGATGCACCTTATATTGATGCAATTACGTTGGAAATGAAAAACTTGCTTGAAAAACATAGAGAAGAGAAAGCTAGGTAAAAAAGATGGAAGTTGAAATAGGGAGAAGGAGGGAACATGCCTTGAGTGTTGAAGGATCTTGCTCTGACCCTTCTATCCATGTTAGAGACCCCTTTCGATATATGCCTCCCCCATCCACTCATAGTCAAGAAAACCGACCTCAAAAAGAAAGACCACTCAAAGTTTTTTTCTATCTTCCACACCTGCTAGTGCCTCCATGCCAACAGAAAATCAGCCCACCTTAGATAACGATTGGAAGAAGCAATACAAAGAAGTAGCTTTTGAATAAATTGCTAGATAGTGGTATGATGCAGATATCCCTTTCAATGTTGTCTCCGCTCACCTTATTACCAAGCCTATGTTTGATTCCATTGTTGTTGGTAAGGGCTTCAAAAGCCCTAGTATCCATGACTTGAGAGGATCACTTTTGAAGAAAGAAGTGTAACCATAGATGAATATTTGAAGAGTTGTAAAGCATCATGAGACAAAACCTGGATGTACTATTATGTCGATGGATGGAATGATGGCAAGAACCACACCTTAATAAAAAAATTTGCCTCTTGTTCTCAAGGTACTATCTTTTTGAAATCGGTTGATGCATCCGATAGGGTAAAAGATGTAAATTTGTTGTTTGAGCTTTTGGGTGAGATTGTTGTAGAGGTGGGGGTGGAAAATGTTGTACAAATCATAACAGATAATGCCTCTAACTATGTTCTTGTTGGTAAGATGTTAGAGGCTAAACACAACAATATTTTGGACTCCGTGTGCTCCACATTGCATAGACCTCATGCTTGAGGATATAGAAAAAAAATTGGATCAAAAACACCGTAGAGCATGGCAAAAGCATCGCCAAATACATCTACAATCACTCATGGGTAATTAACCTAATGAGAAAGACCACTGAGGGCAGAGAACTTGTTAGGCCAGCCATTACGAGATTTGCAACAAACTTCCTCACGTTGCAATCTCTTCTTTCCCAACAACAAAACTTGAAAAAGATGTTTTCAAGTGATGAATAGAATGCATCAAAGTGGAGCCGCAAACAAAATGGGAAAGACACAAAAAGAAACTTTTAACAATTTAATTTGGAAAAAAACAGCAGAGATTGTGAAAGTTGGCAAGCCTCTTGTTAAGGTGTTGTGGTTGGTGGATGGGGAAAAATTAGCCATAGGCGTATATGTAATGTCCCCTTTTTGGGATATTAATGAAATAAAAATGTTGGAGACCTTTAATCCACTCTTCCCATGGATTAAAAAAATTAATTAGGAACAAATCGACTTTCCTGTGCATTTAAAAATTAATATTGATTATCTTGGTCAAGTCGCATTTTTGGGAAGCAAATCGATTTATTCCTTGGGCCAATTAATTATTATTTGGGATAAATTGATTTAATTAGGCAAGTTGATTCCTATGGTGCTTTTAATTGTTATTTAATTCCTCTCTTGTATTTAATTTAAATATATTTTTAGAGGGAATTAATATTTGGACTTGGAGTTTGACTTTTACAGGCCAAGAAGACTATTTTTAAATGTATCTCTCCTTTCTAGAGTTGGGTGCCAAAGTTGGAGGGAAACATTGGAGATTTAAATTGCCAAAGCTATAAAAGAAAATGAGGCGTCCCTTTTTGGCATGTTGACAGTTTGTTAAACTTATCTTCATGCTTGAAGAGGGATGTATGCCCAATTGTGATCACAAACAAAGGTGTTTGTAAACACCACCATTGTTGAAGAGTGTGTGAGATCCTTCCAAGCTTTACATTGATGACTATTTCATAATATAATTTATCTATGTAAAGCTACATTTTTGGAAGCATGTGTGCATGATTTATGAGAGTTTTTGGAGGTGTTTTATGGTGAATACAATCTGCTATTGTTGCTGTTTTGTTTTAGTTCAAATCAACTTGCATTAAAATTATTTGTGGCATGTTTGAGTGGCTATTGAAGTGGTTTCCAATCTGATCTGTTATTGCATGTTTTACCAAGTATAATGCCCATGATTTGATGATTTTTGAGCTTATATATGCTGCTAGAATTTACTTATAGTGGATCAACTGGTTTGAAGTGTTTTTGGCATCACATGTGGGGCATTTTGAGAGTTTTATAAGCTGTTGTGATAAATTGACTATTTTAGATCAGTGTGGGGGTATTTTGGGGTTTGGAAGCAAGGAAAAGTGCAGCTAATATTTATTATATTCTTTCCTAACCCTAAGCAACTGGGTTTCAGATTTTGAGGGCAGATTTGAGAGGTTCCCGGTGCTCGGAAAAATCAGTTCTATATTTCTTTGGAAACATAAAATTATTAGCTTTCATTTGCATTTTGTTTCATGGAAAGATACTAAGTTATGGTTTAAGTTATTAATTTTTTAAGTTTCAACAGGTTTAGATTCATATTTATTATTTCCATTGCTGCAATTAAAATTTGATTTAGTAAGAATTAAATTCCAACTAGTTCTCTCATCCAACCCATCACCTTGGCTCACTACAACCCCATTTGGGTTGCATTACAACTGACACTAGATTATTTGAGGTCGAACTAGAAAGGTTTGCTCTTCTAAATTCGATTGGAAATAATTTATTTAAGTTTTTTATTAATATCCCACAAGGGGATATTAAACTATATTTATGAGGTTATGGATCGGCAAAGGAATAGATAAGGGCCGCATACAAAGACAAGGTAACTAAGTATGGGCCTATATGAGAGATTATAGATAATAGATGGAACAATCAACTCCATCGCCCTATACATGCAGCTGGGTATTTCTTAAACCCGAAATATTATTACAGAGCTCAGCTTGGAGAAGATCAAACAGAGAAGTAAAAGATGGTTCATACAAGTGCCTAGAGCACATGGTCTCTGATGAGATGCAACAACTTGAGGTTCACCGACAGATCAATTTCTTCAGCAGAGCCACAACTACCTTTGGGAAAAACCTTGCAAAGGTTCCAAGGGATGTGGACCAACCAGATAAGCAATTTTAAATTTTTTGAAATTCATTGATTAAACTTTTAATGAATAATCATGAATTTTTAGCATAAGACAACCTAATTTATTGAATTACGCTTTAGCCTTAAAGTTATAGGTTTTACTTTAATTTTTAACTTTATGTTTTTATCGTCATTATTTACTAATTAAACATTTATATTTTTTATCGCAGCACATTGGTGGGATTCATTTGGTAGTCAGTGTGTTCAATTGTAAAAGTTTGCAATCAAGATCCCGAGTCAAACTTGCAAGTGCTTAAGTCTAGTGCGAACGCAATCGGTTCGTCTTTGAGCAGATTCATACAAAGAAGAGAAACCATTTGGAACAACGATTGAATGATCTTGTCTTTGTGCAGTACAACCTTCGGCTAAGGCGCAACCAGTTGCTAAACCGAAGACTTGATACTAATCCCATTGTCTTGGATGATATAGATCCAACCTTAGATTGGGTAGAGGAGAGTCAACCAATAGAGTTTGATCTTGATGACTTGGGGTGGATGGGTTTGGATCAGGATGATGAGCCATTAGCACACCACCACCACCGTCACAAGACATAGCAGGCACTAGTCGCACTCATGCTACTCCCCGTGCCAATACAGTTGTTGCAGATGTACCTAAGGATTTGGATGGGTCCGAGTCAGAGCCAAAGGCCGATGATGATATTGATGAGGATGACCTTGAAGATCCCATTTCCAGCGCAAAGGCAAAGTTTGATGATTGATCATTGATGTCATCTACTTTATTCTAGAGTTTTGTAACTTGTAGTATTTGTAATGCATCAATGATCATGGTATGTTTTTTTGGAGTCTCGGACTATGGAGGCCATTTGGAGCCTCATTGTTTATGTATTTTGTTTTGAATCTCATATATGATATATGTATTGTGTATTAGACTTGGAGTTCATGCCATTTTGCTATAAACACCTTTCTTACATATATATAAGAGCAAATTTTGCATAGTTTGTGTGTAATTGTTGGAATCATAGTTTTCAACCTTTCAAATATATTATTTTCATTAAAAATATAAAATTTTATGTATTTTTTAATAAATCTGGTTCATAAAGTTTGAACCGACCTGGTTCCGGCTCGGTTCGGTTTGCTTCGCCGAACCTCGGCCGGTTCCGAGTCCGGTTCCGATTTTAAAACCTTGCATGCAACTCCTGCAATCAACACATTCCTTTAGATCACATTTCTTTGGTGCATTTTGACAACAGTTGGCACCATTACCCCCACCACTTCAAATAAAAATAATCTCCCCTTTCGCATTGTGCAAAGAGGATGTAAGCAAGGAAAACTTTGTAAGTTTGAAAATATATTCATTTCTCCAACACCTTTCCAATAAACCCATTTAGGGCATTTCCAGCAACCATGGCCCTCAAAACGCATTTCTTTGGAAATTTTCCCAAACAGCTCGCATTCTTCTATATATCTTCAAACTTTGCAGAATTGCACATATTCTATTCAAAACTCTTATTTGCATAGTTGGGAGGCAAATTAGAAAAATCTTTGGCATTTGGCATTATACCTACTCATTGCATTTACGTCTACCATGGACTTCGCAACCACAAATCTAACAAAAGTCGGCATTCTTATAAGTTTTGATGGGCACCCATGCCCCGGCCACTACCGACACTCCACCGCCCCGCCGCCCCATGCCACCACAATTACTCCAACCCACACAACCACCATTCCTTGTTATGTTTGTGGAGCCTGTTTTCATGTTAGAGTGTGGTACACCTTCTATGTGTTACACTCGGGTATTTTTACGGCGGTCCCATGGGTGGTTTATTAACCCATGGGTAATGGGTAACCGTTATGGGCTGTTTTTGGGCCCATGGTTTTTCGGTACCCATTGTTTTGATACCCACGGTTTTTTTGCCCATTGTTTTGATACCCACGGTTTTTTTGCCCATGGTTTTGATACCCACGGTTTTGTATCAAACTGCTTAAGCAATTGTCTATTTATATGGTCTTATACATATGATAGATAGACAAGCAAATGTATTGCAGATGTGCTTTGAATTCGGGTGTGAATTCAGAGAGTTTGTTGAGCATAGCTCCAAACGGATCTAGGTATTGTATTGAGAGAGTGGAGGCTTGTAATAAAATCGAGCAAGTGATTCTTGTGGACGCAGCCCATATTGGGTGAACCACGTTAAATATTGTCTCTCGTGTTGTGTTATTTATTCGCACTTTTATTTGAGATCCGTAATATTTTCTCGCATATTAGTTTCTATCTTATTGCGATCTCGTAAGGGATTATTCCACATATTATATCTCTTATTTCCTAACAATTGGTATCGTAGTCTGGTTTGGTTTCTAAAGTGTTGAATCGCTAGGAAAGTTTTTAGCTTGAGTTGGGAGCTATGATGATGATGGAAGATCTAGGGTTGATAAATTCAACGGGTAGAATTTCAGTCTTTGGAAGATGCAGATGGAAAATTACCTTTATCGGAAGGATCTTTATACTCCGTTGTCCGAGAAGGTGAACAAACCTCTTGAGTATGGCATGATGCGGAATGGGATTTGTTGGATCGGAAGGCACTTGGAACGATCCGTGTGTCTTCATCTTCGGTATTATTTAATGTTTCAAAGGAAAAGACGACAAAAGATCTAATGGATGCATTAGGAAGTTGTATGAAAACCCTCTCGCCTCTAACAAGATATTTTTAAGAAAAAGTTGTTTAATATGAAGATGTCGAGAATAGTTCAAGTAGTGAGATCATTTAAATGATTTCAATACGGTTGTGAATATGCTAGCTTGATTCTAATAGAATTTGATGAAGAAGTTAGGGCTTTATTAATTCTGTGCTCTTTACCCGAAAGTTGGAATAGCCAGTAATGGCGGTAAGCAACTCGGTTCCACTAACTCAAAGTTGAAGTTTGAGGATGTTGTAAGGGTGATTCTAAGCGAAAAAATGCGAAGAAAAGCTCTGGGAATCTTCTACTTGGGAATGCTTTGACAATGAAACTAGAAACTAGAGGAGGAAGACAAGAATAGAGGAAACCGTGGAAAATCAAAAGATCGGGCAAGGTCAAAATCCAAGAGCAAGATTGTATGTTGGAACTGTGGAAAGTCTGGGCATGCAAAGAAGGACTGTTGGGAGCTTCGAGACAAGAAGAAACAACAGGAAGAAAACAAGGAGGCAAATGTGGCATCGGGTAATGTATGTCAGGATGCTTTGATTCTTTCTTTGCATAATATTATTGAATCTTGGGTTTTAGATTCAGGGGCTTCTTTTCATGCTACTCCACATAGGCATTATTTTGTTGATTATGTTCAAGGGGATTTTGGGCATGTTTTTTTTGGTGATAATGAGCCTCATAAAGATAGTTAGAAAAGGTTCTGCTCATGTTAAGATGCAGAATGGGAATACATGGCTATTGAAGGATGTCGACATGTGCCTAAATTAAGGAGAAATTTGATATCGGCGGGGCAATGGGAAGTGATGGTTGTCTTGTGATATTTACAAACTAACTCTTGGAAGGTTACCAAGGGTACTCTTGTGGTGGCAAGAGGTAAGAAGGTTGGAACCTTGTATTTATCCACTGATAGTACTAATGATTGTAATCTTGTGGCTTCAGATGCAGATACAACATTATGGCACTATAGGCTCGGTCATATGAGCCATAAGGGCATGGACATCATAAAGAAGAATTTGTCCGGATATATAGAAACAAGTTTGGATCTCTGTGAGAACTCGCATATATGAGAAATGAAGCGAGTAAGGTTTCTCAAGGTTGGACCTACGAAGAAAGAGAGTAAGTTAGAGCCGGTACATTCGATGTGTGGGGCCGGCTCGAGTGTGTCATCTCTTGGGGTTCAAGTTATTATGTTACTTTTATTGATGATGCAACAAGGAAAGTTTGGATTTATTGTATTAGAAACAAACCGTGTATTTGATACTTTTGTTAAATGGAAAGCCTGGTAGAGAATGAAACAGTCTTAAGTTAAAATGTCTCAGTCGATAATGGAGGGGAGTATCGAAGCAATGAATTTGATGATTATTGTTCTAAGAATGGAATCCGCAGTAAAAGACGGTTCCGTGAACTCCGCAGCAGAATGGGGTATCGAAAGGATGAACAAAACAATAATGGAACGTCTTTAGAGCATGAGGATACATTCAGATCGCCTCTTTCTTTTTGGGCGAAGCGGTGAGCACAACTGTACTTGATAAACAGAGGACCCTCAAGTGCCTTGGATGGAGGCATACCCGAGGAGGCTTGGTATGGTAAGAAAGTTGATTATTTATTTCTTAGAGTCTTCGGATGTGAGGTGTTTGTTCATATAGACAAGGATGATAGGACCAAGCTAGAGTCTAAATCGAGAAAAATGTACTTTCATTGGTTATGGTGATGATGACTTTGGATATAAATCTTGGAGTATTAAGGACAAGAAAATCATTCGATCTAGGGATGTGGTCTTTAATGAGAAAGTCATGTATAAGTAGCTTGATTGCATAGGAAAACAGGGAAGAATCCAAGTAAGAATACGCAGCGGTAGAGGATCTTCCTGGATGGGAAAGTGACACATGAATCAATTCAGAACCCTCAACAAGAACCCCAAACTCCTATATGAGGAGGTCTTCTAGGGTAAGAAAAGAACCGAACGTTTTTTCTCCTTCTCTTTATTATTTATTACTCACTGATAGTGGAGAGCCGGAGAGTTTTGATGAAGCAATGCAGTAGATGCTAGGAAGAAGTGGGAGCAAGCCATGGATGAGGAGCATAAGTCTCTCATGGAGAACCAAACTTGGGATTTGGTGAAGCTAGGAAGGCAAAAGAGCATTGCAGAACAAGTGGGTGTATAGAGTTAAAGACGAAGGAGGAAAGAAAAGATATAAGGCCCGATTGGTGGTCAAGGGGTTTGCACAAGGTAAATTTTGATGAAATTTTTTCTCCCGTAGTAAAAATGACTTCTATCGAATTGTTCTTGGAATAGTGGCAACAAAAGACTTACACTTAGAACAGCTTAGATGTAAAGACCGCATTTCTCCATGGTGATTTGAAGGAGGAGCTATATATGCAAAAAGAGCATGTAAGGATATGAAGTCAAAGGTAAAGAGGAGATGGTGTGCAAACGAAGAAGAGCTTGTATGTCTCAAACAAGCTCCACGTCAATGGTATATAAGAAGTTTGATAGCTTCATGATGGAGCAAGGTTATATTAGATGTCATTCGACCATCGTGTATACAAAGAAATTTGAGGATGGAAGTTATATTATCATGTGTTTGTATGTTGATGACATGTTGGTTGCGCAGTAAAAACATGCAGAAATAAAAGTAGTCAAGAAACAACTAAGTGAATCCTTTGATATGAAGGATTTGGGGGTAGCCAAACAAATCCTTGGTATGAGGATAACTCGGGATAGGAAGGAACTAAGTCGACTTTATCTCAGAAGAGTACATTAAGAAGGTATTGGATAGGTTTAACATGCAGGATGTTAAACCGGTTGGGACTCCTTCGCAAAGCCATTTTAAGTTATCAAAGGAGCAGTGTCCCAAGACAGAGCAGGAAAGAAACCAAATGTCCATGGTACCTTACTCATCAGCGGTTGGTAGTTTGATGTATGTTATGGTGTGCACTAGGCCTGATATTGCCCATGCAGTGGGAGCTGTGAGTAGATTTATGAGTGATCGGGTAAAGAGCATTGGCAAGCAAAGTAAAGTGGATCATTCGGTATTTGAGAGGGACCATGGGGACAGTTTTGTGCTACAGTGGATTGGACACCACTTTACATGGTTATGTAGATTCAGACATGGCTGGAGATGTTGACAGCAAGAGGAGCACAACAGGTTATATTTACACTGTAGGTGGGACAAAAAGTGAGTGGATTTCACGACTACGTAAGTGGTGGCTTTATCAACACAGAGGTGAGGCCGAGTATGTTGCCGCCACAGAGGCAAGCAAAGAGATGATTTGGTTACAAAAATTGCTTGAGGAGTCAGGGCATAAGCGAGAAGGAATGTAAGCTTTGCATAGTGATAGTCGAGTGCTATACACCTAGCTAAGAACTCGCTTTCCACTCCGTGATGAAGCATATACGATTGAGATATCACTTCATCAAGACAACTTTGGAAGAAGATAAGTTCAAGTTGGAGAAGATTCATACCAGTCAAAATCCTACAAACATGATGACCAAGGTGGTCACAAGGATAAACTAAAGCTATGTTCACTTTGGTTGGCCTTTCGGATGATGAAGTGAAGGGTTAAGAAGCTTGCTCAAATGGAAATCGGTCCCAAGTGGGAGATTGTTATGTTTCAGGAGTCTGTTTTCATGTTAGAGTGTAGTACACCTATGTGTTACACGCGGGTATTTTTTACTGGCGGTCCCGCTCGATGGTGAGCGGGTCAAAGGGGTTGAGGGGGTGAAGCCCCCGATCCCGAAGCCCCAAGCAAATTTTCATGGGTGGTTTATTAACCCATGGGTAATGGGTAACCGTTATGGGTTGTTTTTGGGCCCATGGTTTTTTGGTACCCATTGTTTTGATACCCACGATTTTTTTGCCCATGGTTTTGATACCCACGATTTTGCCCATGGTTTTGATACCCACGGTTTTGTATCAAACTGCTTAAGCAATTGTCTATTTATATGGTCTTATGCATATGATAGATAGACACAAGCAAATGTATGCAAATGTGCTTTGATCACGGTGTGAATTTCGTAGAGTTTGTTGAGCATAGCTCCAAACGGATCCAGGTATTGTATTGAGAGAGTGGAGGCTTGTAATAAAATCTGAGCAAGTGATTCTTAGTGGACGAGCCCATATTGGGTGAACCACGTTAAATATTGTCTCTCCGTGTTGTGTTATTTATTACGCACTTTTATTTGAGATCCTGTAATATTTTCGCATATTAGTTTCTATTGTTGCGATTCTATAAGGGATTATTCCGATTATTTTATCTCTTATTTCCTAACATTCCTTTCTTTATTTAATAAATTTTACTTATTTTTTTATATTGTTATTGTATTTTATATATGTGTGTGTGTGTGTGTTATTTATTTCTTTCATCTTTGATGAAATAAAAAAATTATTTATATAATTGCTCTTTTTATATATGACATATGAGATCATTAAAAATCGCCAATTGTGTATTCATAATAAAATAAGGTCATTAACTTGTTCAAATTACCCTTTCTCAAGTTCCTTTAATTTGTAGATGTAAATCTTTTGTGAAACACTACTTCAACAACTCGAAATTCATTATGTGAACAAGATATAACATTTTTCGATTGGCTTCTCCTATGTAACGATGAATAATTCAACTAAGAGTGTAAGGTACCAAGTTGAGGTGGAGTAAAAATCTACCGGACTTTAATGCAACTACCGCACCGATAGAGTATCCCATGAAATGGGAAAGTCACTACACATCGGTTGTCTCGGCTCAACCTTAGGAAGTCAAGTGCGCTGGAAAAGCTCTAACACTTTTTCAGTGCATACAGGTTCCCCTATGACAACTATCTCTTAAAACAAATCTTGTTGAGATTTTTCCAATCTTTGTAAAACCACTGAAACCCTTCCATAGGAAAACCAAATATTTCATGCACCAATTATGTATTAAGAGTAACCATTTCACCATGTATAAGCAATGTGCGTTTTGCAAAATTATACTCCTCAACGAATCCCATCATGTGTACATCAATGCATAATATAGGCATATCTAAACAGTTGTAAAACACACGAAATGTCCAGCACCCTTTATGGCACCCCAAACTCTTGTTGTTTATCAAGGCATAAAGCACCCATGTCTAATATCCCCTTTTCTAAAATAAAATAATTAATAATGTTTTAAGTTGGGCCCGGTCATTTCCAAATCTTGAGTAACTTAATAATATCATTAAAATAAAAGGTATTTTTAAATACTTTAGCCTATTCATTATTATATGTCGGCTAAAGGGATGAAAAGGAAGGGACTTTATGGAATAAAGTGAAAACATAAAAAGGAGAAAAGTATTAAAAGATTAATTTATTTTAAATGCTAAAGTGGCCAACCCAAAATTGGAGGAAAAGATAGTAATTAAATCAAATTAATTCTCCAAATGGGGCAACCCCTTTTGGGGATTATTCTAGAGGTTTGTGTCATCATTTGTGTATAAAAGGAGGTCGTTTGGTTTGTTTGAGGATGATTTATTCCTTATCGTAATTTTCACGAGATTTTTGGGTTGTTGCTCATTCCTTTCCAATTGAGGATGGAAACCCTCTTCGGAGGCTGCAAGTGAGGACAAAAACTCTCCTTCGCTCCCTAATGAAGGACGAAAACCTTTCAATCCTTGAGGATTCTCCATTCAAGGGTTTCCATTGGGCTTCAATAAATTGATTCAGTGATTTTAGTGAGGGTTCTTGTGATGAAGGGCTGCTAGGGCATTTTTGGGAGTTTTCAAACCCTCTCCTAAAGTGGCGACCCCACCTAGGGTGAAGTTTGTTGGATCTTGGGCATGCGCAACTCATTTTCTATTGGTAATTGGGCTCCTCATGTTTTTAAACGCTGATTCACTTTCCGGGCTTGTATTTTGTAATGTCCCCTTTTGGTACAAATTAGGAAATGAAGGAATATTTGTCAACTTCAGGCAAAGAATGGATAAACCCTTTTGCTTCAACTTGTTGTCATGCAAATGTGCAACAGAAAATTTACAATTTTCGAGCATGACAACGATACCCCGTGTCGAAATTTTGAAGTTTCACCTTTCCAAGACACCCCAAGTCTACCCATCCTCAACACCGGCCTTATCCAGTCGGTCGATGACCCCTCGAGGATGTTAACTCAGTCCCCTAGGTGAATTAAGAAAGTCAAGTCAATCCCCCTAGGTGATTTTAGGAGTTCTTGAAGAATGCAAATTTTGGGCAGTGTTGGGAAGGGCTACCACTGGCCTTCCCGGGACTAGTGCAACCCCCGGAGCGGAACAAAGGAGCAAAATCCAACATGGAGATGAATCAAAGATCTAATAACATCAAGGAATTGATATTGGAAGATTCAAGAAAGATTCGGAAATTTTAGGGCAGATTCATCAAAAACAGGTTCCTGTGCCAGGCAAAGTGCACAAGACTTAAAAACCTACCGAGCCGGGAAGCAATGCAGGAGCTCTGGAAGGACTTACGAGCTAAACAACACATCGTCAAAAAGGGAATTCAGAGCCCTACAATATGGTGAAAAAAATTTCATGCTCAATCGGGAGGCAGAACAAAAATCCACTTTTTCAGGGATTAAATGGTGGAATCAAGAGCTGATACCCCCACCATTGGATTCAGAAGGCCATTTTCAGTCAAATTCATATAAATTTTTTCCAAAAAACTCCATCGGGAACTCTAGATATGGCCTTCACAAGTTCGCTCTCAAGTTCTCATACTTAGTCATTTTTTTAAGTGGACACATGTCAATGCTAAGAGCCTGACGCATTTTGGTGTCCCTTTCATCCCTTTAGCTAAGGGACATAGGGGACAATAAAATGCGCCCAGCCCTTTTTTGGCCCCAGAACACTAATATGACCTCTTGTTTGCCAGTTAAGCCCCCGAGAGCTAAGTTTGAGCCTTCCCTCTCCCTGCAAGATGACCGCCAAGTGTCGCAATGAGGCGCGAAGTGGAAATTGATGTCCCTTTCATCCCTTTAGCAAAGGTACATAGGGGACACAAAATTCCCCCAGCCCACTTAAGCCTTGTGGTTCCTCATGTGTTCGAAAGTCAGCTCCCAAATGTTTTTTTCCTAGCGTCCCCCTCATTCTCAACTGCAACCAACTTCATTCTCCTCCATCACCACCTTTGTGAAATCTAAAGATTGAAGAGTCCATTAATGGTCGCCATAAAGAACAACGAAAAAGGCAGCGAGCTACCTCTTCACTTCTCAAGGTTCCAGTGGACGAAATCACGCGAAAATTGGAGGAAATGATCGTTGAAAAATCTAGTTTCGCGTAAACTAGTTTTCACGCCACGAAGTCCCTATTTTTTAGGGATATGGAGGACTAAGTTTTCATCAGCATTCTGCCCTGTCACATGAAGAACAGCAGTGAAAAAGGCAGCGAGCTACCTCTTCACTTCTCAAGGTTCCAGTGGGCGAAATCTCGCAAAAATTGGAGGGAATGATCATTGAAAAATCTAATTTCGCGTAAATTAGTTTTCGCATCAATATTCTCGCACCCACCGATGAAAATATCATTTTTTCAATTGTTCGGACAAGAAATTACCCAAATTTTGGAGCGTGGAACCCTAGAATTAAAATTTCAAGACTTGCTTTGTTGCAACCGACACCGCAAAGGCACTTACTAAAAATAGCATGTGTCCATGGCAAGGCATACTAAAAATAGAAAGTGGATAAACGGGCAATACATCATCAACAAAGGAGGATTGAAATGTTCCAAGGGTTTGAAGCAATCGGGGATCAATTGGCAGAGCCTTTTTGGAGTTGATTCAAGTAAAAGTGGGTTTTCGGGCCTAAAGGAGCATACACCGCGAAGGAGTGCCTGAGCTTCAAGCAAGGATTCTGGGAGATTCGTAAAGATTCAAGAGCCCAACAAAGTACCTATGGAAGGTATTTTCCATGCCCTAAATGGTGGAAAAACGAGACCTCGTGAAACATCATACACTTCCCTAGGCAACTCATTCTTCCAGCACACAACTAGCGATCCCAAGAAAAAGGGGGCATTTGAAGGTGATGCAGTCAGAATTGGAGCTCCAAACCATCACCATTCAATTCATTGAGTGTTTTGCAGTCAAGATCATATAAAATTTCGCCTCCGAACTCATCCAGAGCCCAAGTTATCGCCGTCACAAGTTGGCTCAAGGAACGCGTTCAACACTTAGTCAATTTTCGAAGAGGACACGTGTTAGCTCCAGGAGCCTAGTGCATTTTGGTGTCCCTTTCGTCCCTTAAGCAAAGGGACATATGGGATGGTGAAATGCTCCCAGCCCTATTTTTCCATCTAGTCACCCACGAAACCCTCTCAGACGCGCTTGATTCAGCCCCGTGTACTTGCCGAAGTCATCCCTCGCTTCGAGATCGCGCCAAGTGTCACAACTCGGGCGAATGTGCGAACCGATGACCCTTTCGATCCCTTTGGCAAAGAGACATGAGGGACATGAAAATGCACTCAGCCCCTTGTGGCCCCCAGGTCATCAATGCGACCTTCTACAGTGCAATTTTCAGCCCCCAGATGCTTCTCACAAGCTTTTTAGCCCAAATGCTCAACCATTGGATGATTGACAAGTGTCACGAGGAGGCACGATGTGCAATTTGAATCAAGGACAAAAATGCACCCCACCCCGGTATATATATTTTTTAAATGATTTAAATCCAGCAATTAGCCATTTTTCCCTCAATTTCTTCTCTATAGCTTCACACCCCGCCGAGAGCTTCGTCCGTCCATGTCCAAAACTTCTTGCACAAAGATCGTTGCAAAGGAGACGATGAACACAGAAGATGTATCACAAGTGAAAATCATTGGAAAGGTCACCTCGGCCCAAAATTGACACTTACTAAAAATAGTAAGTGGTCCCACAAGCACCTGATAAAAGTAGAAGATTGGTCCAGAAGGCGAGAGGAATACAGTATGAGGAAGGAGTTCAAGCTACCATAGCCGGTTGAGGTTTACACTTACCAAATATAGTAAGTTGCCTCATAGGCACTTACTAAAAATAGTAAGTTGTTCCAGAGAGTGGAATTCACAAAGGGAACGTACGGGAATTGAACATCCAAGTTGACATCACCATTTGGGGACCAAAGAGGGAAAATCTCGACACTTAAAAAAATAGTTGCACTTTTCAAAATCCCCGCTTGCTTTTGGTTTTTCTTCATTTTTAAATGAGAGTCACGTTAGATTTCTCGAGACTCGACTAACAAAGTGTCTCATATATACAGGGTTTTTTTAACAAAGTCACTATTCCCAAGACAAAAGTTTTTCTGACATGCTTCAGCCATCAACCTTTCATAAGTTCATGTGAGATTCCAGGTGCATAGCAGCTCCCAAGTTGACCTCATATTATGTTAGTACAGGCCTTGCATGAAAGAAGAAAAAAAAGGAGAGGAAGTTGACCTATTAAAGTCTCTCAAGCCTGCTGTAATCTTCAATTAGACATGCAAAAACTTGAAAACACTATATAAATGTAAAGTGGGTCGTGCAAAATAACATGCTTTAAATTACACTTCAATGTAAGTAAAAAATAGACCTCATACAATGAAAATGCAGCTCAGATCAGAAATGATGCGAGGAGAAAATCCGCAGCACTTTAAGGAATTAGAGCAACAAACATCAACAAGAATGAATGCACAAAACATATATAAATAATCTCCTAAGGAGGATGACCCCTTTGAAGCTCAAATGTGAAACACACACAATCAAATACTATTGATCAGCAATACAATAACGTCAAATGCAGCAATTCTAAGCTCGCCATAACTTCAACTACAGACCACCAATGCATGTCAAATCAACTCCAACTGGATCTGCCCACCTGCACTCACTAACTGTGAGTAGCTCGGATCTACTAACTAAAGAAAAGAGGGATGCCCCACTTTCCCCTCAAAGAAGTTAATTTAGATAGTTAATGCTATAATCACTAGAATATTATTTATACTACCTCTTAACCTTTACTAAAGTCTAATAATGCAACTGCCTCATTTAGAATAACTCTCCTAAAATTTACGGAATGCTCTTACAAAAGAATGACCTTCAAAAATCACTAAAGCTAATATTTTTCATAAATTAAATAATGTGAACCATTATCTTAAGTAAAATGTCTCTGTCTATTTCTCAAGGGTTTACAAAATACCTCCTTGGTCAGAAGGCCTTTCCACACTTGATGAAAAATGTTTTCGTTGCTCCTCCAACCTGAAATAGAACAATAACCAGACATAAATTTGGCCTTGAATACTAAATTAAAGGCTCGACGGTAAATATGTTGAGAATAAAGATTATTCACTCACACTTAAAGTCATAAACCAATGCATTGCTAATGATATATAAACCAACCCAAATAAAAATCTATATTGCGATTTTGAGAATAATTGCTCCAATTCTCCACGCTTCAAAAAGAACATAATATAAAATAGATATTCGCAGCATTTCAAATTACATAAACATTGAAGATAACTCCCTCAGATGAAAAAAAGCATCTGCAATCTCACATCAAACAATGTCTATAAACTAGAAATCCTTCAATTACTTTATAAATTTTTTAATACAAGGTCAATATTCTATTGATAAGGAAAATCTTTACATGCACTATAGCCCAAAGCTTACAAATATTCAAGAAATCCAAGCTCTTAGCCAAAAACGCAGAGGAACTAACAGCAGTAGCTATGGCCAATATATACTAAGAACAGTACTTATGTTTCACATATTTTGGAAGCTCGGCATTCTATTTTGTATATGCAGATCTGAAGGCCGAGTGTTGAGCAGATTATACATTAAATATTTCATCTTTGTGGAACAAACAAAAATATTTTGCAAGCATGTATAGATTATCCACATCAGATTTCAAAAATTAATTATGCCCCTACAGGGGTAGGGGTTTTAACCCTCTCCTCTTCCCAATGATTAAGTCTCTACGCTGGAGTCGCAAACGTTGTCGCTTGGGGACTGTAAACAAACTTGGCCCATGTAGCACAACTCAAAGCAAAGTGGCTTCCACCAAACTGTCAGCATCAATCGCCTGCCTCTTGGGGTAAGGTTGTCTAGTGCCTGCTCAATTGAGATTTCACAACCTGCCTCTTGGGGTTATCTGATATCAGAAGCTTCTTTGTTGCTTCTAGTTTATGTTGATGAAGTTGGAGGTTGTTGATCATGTAAATCATGCATTTGTTAAGTGCATTACTGTTACTTTGTTGCTGATGAGAACATAACCAGATTGGCTATATATTTTTTCAGGAAAGGGTTGAGAATTCCTTTCTAGAAAAAAACTCTTGTTCATTGCGTCAATGCATTATGTGATAGTGGCAATGGCAGAAGGACTTGGGAAGAAGACCTGAGAAATCCTAGGCTATGATTGTGGCTATTTCCTCTTCCCAAGGTGTGAGATGCAGTATTCAAGAAATTGTCATATCCCTTTTTTTTCGAGAAAATTCCAATTGGACACCTTGGCCCATTTCCTTCCCTCATGGGTCCAAGCAAACAAGCTAGAGGAAGCTAGCAATGTCATCATGTGCTTCATTTCATGTTTATTTCTTTAATTGGCATTGTAATTGTTGGTGAGCCTAGCACCCAACAATAAATTAGAAATAAAAAGCTATTGGTGAGCATGTAGATACCAATTAGAAATTAGAAAGTATTTAAGAGATGGGCCATCATTTACATTATAAGCCCCCTTATGGTTATAAAAGGGAGGTCACTTGGCCATTAGAGGATTATGTTATGTGGATTTCTCATTTTTGGTAAAGGATTGCTTGTTAAGAATGGTGTCTCCAGATTTTACCCTGAAATCTGAGACTACCCCATGTTTAAAAAATTTTGTTCTTTTAAAATAACGGGTCTTTTTGTGTTTTTATTGCCAAAAGATGTTTGTATTACGTTAAGATATTCCCAGTGAATCATATGAGCCAATTTCGACAAATACCCAAATGTCGAAACTCATTTTATCCCTCCGCCTAAATTTATTCCAGGAAATTTTTATTTAATTATTTTTAAATAAATAATGCCTGTTTGAAGTAAATTGTGCTCCGGTTGAATCATGTTGAAGTTTTGCATGTCAATATTCACACATCTCAATAGGGTTTTCACCAGGAATGAATTCAAAGCTTTGTTTGTGACTTCTAGCAACGTTTTTCGTTTTTATTTTTATTTTTTGCGTTTTTCTCCGATTTTCCCGTGGTCTTTCTGTTTAATTCCCTGTGGTCCGTTCTTTATATCAGATAGTCTGTTTAATTGCCTGGAACATCTAGAGATCATTTACGGCCACTGCACCAGAAGGAATCAGCCTCAAAAAGCAAACTTCTAACCAAAAAAGATGAAGTCAAGCACAAAAAGCCTCTCCTAGGCAAGTCGCACTTTTTGGAATAAATGGATCTAAGTTGCAATGAGAATTTTGGTAGTGGCAGGCAGGTGGGAATTTCTTACCTACCTTGCAGGTTATTTTTTCCCATGAAATTAAAATCACTTAAGCTGCAATAGGAATTTTAGAAGTGGCAGGCAAGTGGGAATTTTTTATCCGCTTAGCAGGTACTTTTCCCATGAAATCAAAGTCACTTAAGTTCAGAATGGGAATATTAGAGGGGGTGGCGGTGGGAATTTCTTATTCCCATTATAAAAGAAAATCACTTAAAGCACCAAATAGAATTTCTTACCTACCTCGGCAGGTAAAAATTCTCATTATGAAAGTCAAACAACTAGGTGAACGGGGATTTTTGGAGCTGCAGCGCAAGGTAGAAATTCCCATCAAAGTTGAGTTCTTATTTTTGGAAACTACCCTTGCTAAAAAATGTGACCCACCTTGGGTGAATAACAATGCATTTAATAATATTTATTAATGGTTTATTCACCCAATTTTGGCACCATAAATAGAAGGAAAGTCAATGCAAGTGGAAGAGCTAAGGAGAAGTCAAGGATGCATGCTAAAAATAAATAAAATAAATTTATTTAAAAGCAACCAGCAGCATGCATAATTGGGCGCCCAATTTGGGTGAATAAACATGATTGTTTATTAATTAAATTGCCAGAAATAGGAAGGACAATTATTAAAAATAGTATGCTGAGGATTATATAAGCATGGGCTGCCATAATAAAGAAACAATTAATTCTTTTTGCTAAGGATTGCAGCCCGGATAGGTTTTGGCGCCAAAAGGAGGATGTTGCATTAATAAATATTTTCCACTGCCGGGAAGCTTCCAATTTTGGCGCCTAAGGTTGGAATGGTTTGATTATTGCTATGATAATTATCTCGCATGTTGGTATATGTGCCCAAGTGAATTAAATAATATTTTTTGTTTGCTTTACATGCAAGCAAAACCTCAAATTTTAGGGCAGCAGCTTCATATGCAGATTTTGGTGATAAAAATCAAGTATTCGTGTCATGGACTTCATCTTTGTCTCGAATAAAATTGTAGGTATTCATAACAGGGCTCAAATCAATGTCGTATATTGAATATATCTTTTGAATCTAAAGAAGTCGATCTCGCACAAATGGATCCAATTGCAAAGGCTTCCGGCAAAAATCCATCCTCTTGTTTCTAACGCAACCCGTGTAGAAGTTGCATAAAAATTCCCTCCAGATCTTGTGCATGTGCTCCCAATCTTCCATTAAGCCTTCATTGAATTTACTTGTATTTGCATTCACCTAGAGTGCTTTCCAGTAATTTAAAATTGCTCGTATGCAATTAAAAAAATAAAAAACATGAGTTTTGTCTGAATTATTTACGGAAAACATCAGACCGGTGCATGTATCAAGAAGAATTGCAAAAGCTTCAAGCATAGAAGGGAAGATGGGACAAAGGCAATACCGGCAAGCAAATCACAGTCATGTATAGCTTCTAGATCCGCTTTGGTGATAATCAAGGGAAAAAGAGTCAACCGCATGGAAAATATGGAAGAAGAACAAGACTTGGGAGGGTCAGCTTTCTTCTTATTTCTTTTCCTCTTTCTTTTATTTTCTCGGATAAACTAATTGAGCAATCAATTAAATTATAAAACTTAAGTGATTGGTTTAAAAGTCGTTACTTGAAGAAGTCAATTACTTGGAAATAGGTGGCAGACATGTAAAATAGAAGGTTCTATTTTTCAGTTATAAATCATGCATGTCATGCAAAGAGGAATTCCAGGAGGGAGATTGTCAGTTGTTTCTTTTACAACTTCCACATGTGTCAGTTCAATTATAGTTTCCTATTTGTAAATTGCCCTCTATACACTATAAATAGAGGAAGAACCTACGGGTTAAGGGATCGGAATTTGTAATCAGCATTCTTGTGTTCCAGACTTTGAGCTGAAACCCCTGATAGCTTTCTGCAAGCAAAGGAATAGAGAAGACATTTCCAGAGAACTTTGTGTCAACGGTGCATTTTGTTTCTTATTTCTTTCTAGATCTATTCATAGACTTTGTGTTATTTTAGATCTGGATCTGAAACTTTCATTTACTATGAATTCTGCATTTCTAGATCTGTTTGTTTCGTCTATGTGCATATGACCAACTCTGTTAACTATTGGTCAGGTTGCACATCTTCTTTCTTTTCTGCTCGCATTCAATTATTTCCCTCTTCTGCATATATACATTTCTTACACTTGCTTATTTGCTACAAAATTGCCTAGCTATGGTCCATGAGCTACGCAGATTAAAGTAAAACCAACAAATAGATATTAGGAAATATAATTGACAAAATCTTACATGGGAGCCTCACCGGTAAATGAGAGAGATTTATCTCATGATCGCTAGGTTTTTCAACAGCAGAAAATCTAGCCAACAAAGCATCGGTTTCCTCTCTCTCAAGGACAAAAACCCTTGATTGAGGCACTCCCAAGGACGAAAACCCTTGTGGAGAAGTGGTGTGGACAAAACCCCACACTACCCTTTGGTGGATATCTTTCTATTGTTGGTTATAACAGATTTCTACCCTAAGCGACTTGCTTGGAGGTGTGTTTTCAAGGATATTGCTGGTTTCTATGTGATCTCTTTGCATGGTTGAACTCCCTATGATTTATAAAGGTGAAATCTTCCATTTTATCAATTGTTTGGTGCAAATTATATTTAATTTCAAGTGGGGCGACCTATATTGAAGTGACGATCATCCGACTTTGAAATATCGAGCTTCAAAGTTGATTACTTCAACAGACACAACCTGCGACACATTCTTTTCGCATCTATCATTTTCTTTATTAAATTCATTTTTCTTTGTGCCGATATACATCGGTAATGCGTTTGAATGCGCGATGTTTTTTGTCTGAATATTTCTCACCAATGCGTGATGAAAATGATTTATATTTTAAATTAAATTCTCTCGATTTTAATGACTTCGCACAGAGGTTAATTTTGATATATTTTTATTAAATTCTCCGTGAAGTTTATTCACCAAAAGCCTCTGCGTGAATATTGTTTGGTTTCAACTTTGCACGAAACTTGGACTCTTTACCAGCAACATTGGCTCCTTGACTTCTATCTTCTTTACACCACGCTAGCAATGCATTATTCTACACACTCTTTTAAATAATAGCACATACTTTCTTGTTGTCCACGCTGATTTTAGACATTCTTTTAATGCATGTGTGGGCTTCTCTCCTTGTTCCTCCTCCCACGTGGCTTGCTCAACAAAACAAATGCTTTCTTTTACTGTTTTCTTTGTCCTCCCATGCATGGACAAAATTCTTGGCCGTTTGGAATACTTGATTTGGACAGCAATGTGAATGACTTTTCTCCCCTACGTTGAAACTTGTAATTTTTATAAATTGCTATCCTCCTTCAAAATGCGTGGAAGCTTGTATTTGTTGACTTTTTTTTTAATATTCTAACTGCTGCATTTAAATTCCTCCTGCTACGTGGGTGTTCTTTTTTTTTGTCTTTTTATCCTTTGGCTGCATTGAAATTTCTATTCCCTCTCCTCTTCTCTTGCATTAAACTTGTTCCAATTAAACCAATGCTTGGATTCTTGTGTTTTGTCTTATGCCCAGCGTGGATTCTCCTTTTTGGCCTGCGTGGTCTTTAATGTTGTCTCTCCCTGCTGTGTTGAAACTTGTTGTTCCTTTGTGGAGATGCTTGGAGACTGCGTGGAGGGAATTTGGAGACTATGTTTTGGCATTTTCCCTTTTATTTGCACAAACCAATGCGTGGAGATGCCTTTCTATCCCTGCGTGGTCTTTGGTTGTTTGTTTTTATATTTTGCTTCCTCTTGATGCATAAAACAATGTGTGGTCTTCCTTTACCTCTGTATGCGTGGAAATTGTTCTTCCTCTCTTCTCTGGCTGTGAGTAGCGTGGTGATTTGTTGAGGGATGTGATAAAATATTACTCTGAGACGTTCTTTCAAAAGAAATAAGAAGAAATTGGAAAGTTTCACACAACTTCTAACGAGTTTGACGGAAGGATTTTATGAGGATTGAGGAAGTTTCCTCGCAACCGTTTCTTATTCGTCCGTTAAAACAACTTCCCTCTTTCCCGGGTAATGGCATTAATTGCTAGGGGGAAGTGGGGAAATAAATGTCATTTGCCAAATGCCGAAATGGCAAGGCGGGCTGACAATCCCCATTTTATTTCCCCATGTGGGAAATCGAGATTTTTTTGCCCGTTTGCCAATTCATTAATTTGGCAATCGGGGAAAGAAATCCCACAAGCGGGAAATTAAAACAAAATTGCCAGAAAAGGGAAATCCGGGTCCAGGAAGCCAATTTGGCATCCCCGCAATGGGAAGCAAAGGCTTATTTTTCCCCAATTAAAATAAATCTTGTCGAATGAATTTTAATTAATATTTATTTAATTAAAAACCCCATAATCATTTAAAAAATTAATTTTATCAAACAAAGAGTAATTAATTAGTTAATTAATATTTAACGTAGTTTGAGACCTAGCGAGAGTTCTCGCCCGAAAAAGGACAAAACGAAGACCGGAATGATCACAAAAATGAGACGATCGCGATGAGAGCGATAGATCACACAAAGTAACACTTTTAAAATTTTCAAAATTTTCATTTTTATTAATTTTGCATAAGTCAAAATTGGTGATAACAATACTACAATGATGACGGAATTGAGGAAGGGCCCGAGTAGATCGTACATCAAGTGCATTAATGTTGTTGGCACATCGATCAAGCAAAAAGGCGTAAACAACCATTTATATAATCCTTCATGTGTTTTAAATGTTGTTTTCCAAACATACTTTGTTTGTGATGGAACATGATGACATCCTAACTTCAGTCAACCTTAGTGAAGTATTGAGGACCTTTGAGCTCATCCAAGAGGTGTCAATGAACGAAAGTGGAAATTGATTCTTCACCATGATTTTGTTGAGTGTCCGATAGTTTATGAAAATGGAAGCGAGGACTATTGGACTCCTACAAGGAGAAGAGCTAAGCCTAATCTTTCCCTAATCTAGAGCTCTTCAATTTGGCGTCAAACTTCATCATCCTCGTAAAGTTATCTACGATACAAAGCATTGTTATCTGGAAGAGGGGATCCAAGAACCAAATCTATGTGGTGCTTCACTAGACGGTGTGTTGGAAGGCCTTCGAATCCCGCAAAGACTTAATTGTGTTACTTTAATAGCTTGTCAAAATGTTATGCGACAATGATTGTGCACTACACACCTCGTCAATGCATGTTTTGTCTTTTTTGTGCAAGTGTCTTTGAGTGGGCCATGAGCAACACGAACTTGTACATGTGCGAGATGAGTTTGCATCATTGTTTAGTAGAGAGCAAAATGATTTTGGTCGTTGTAATTGACTCCAAGAGATTGAAGAACCAATCTTTTGTGCGCATAGTCCACATCTCGCGGTTTGGCTTGATATGTAGCACTGACCATTCAAATACAAACCTCCCAACCGAGATGTTGCAAACTTTTAGAGGTGTGACGTGAAAAGTGATTGTGTCCTCCATATGCTTGACTTTGTAATGGAAGTTGACCGTCATCGACCTATATATTCTTCCCCTATTTAAGTCCCCCAAAAAGTATGGCTTGGGATGCGCAAAGAATGGCAAGGCATACACCCTAAGTTGTGGTTTCATGCAATGATGTTCTTCTAGCTCCCATTATCTATGATAACATTAATTGGTCATGTCCTTCACCAAAAACTTGTGTGGAAGACGATTCTCGGTCCTTAGAAATTCTATGGCAATGGCATGATGCTCGTAAAATAGCATCAAGATCAATGTCATATGTATGTGTTGGACCTAATGTAGATCTGCGTAATCGATATTGTTGTATGTGGCATCCGTAATCCTTATGTGAAGTTATGCAATGTTGGTGGCAACACTTGTCAAGATGTTTCTTTTGCCTTTGTTTGTTGCAAAATATGTCAAGTCTTCTTTTGCTATGCAACCTTCTTAGATTGTTGATCATTGTGCAAAATGTTCTACTTCTACTACAAGAGGCTAAGATGGTGTTTTGTAGGGCTTGACTCTTGTGGACGCCATTAGATGAAGAGGAAAACTTATGTTTCATTTTTTGGCTTGGCTTCGATCTCACCAAAGTTGTCAGAGTATACTTTTCCGGAGATTCAAAAGTTAAGAACTCCATTTTAGCACTCATATAAGGCATAAGGCCATGTACTTTAACTACTATGTCGCACCGCATGGAACTCGCTTCGGTGTAGTCCACGCATTTCTCCTCAGTATTGTCGCAACAACTAGAACTTCATGTACTCATCCTCATAATGTTTGAGGGGATAGAATTCCTTCGTATAGTGCCGACAAAGACACTCAAATCTCAATGATCCGGTATGCTTTCTCGTGCTATCCATCAATGTTTCCCAACCGTGGAATATTGAAATGGACATCTTGAACATGCAAAGGTGATCTCGTCATTTGTGAAATTAATGTCGAGAAATAGGCCTCAAGCTAGAAAAGCCATTCATCACATGTTGTTGTGTCGATCTTGCCTTCAAACACCGAGATGTAGAGGTTCATTTGGACCTTCAAAGGAGTTTAATGTGAAACCATTGGTGAGCATTCGCAAGAAAGAGGATGCGTAGGATGAGTTAGTTAAACATCAACTCACTATATGAACAAAGAATTCAATAAGTTGTGCTTTCGTAAATCCTTGATGCCTTGTTGATGTCTTGGGCAGCCTCGATTGCTTTTGGGTGTAAGCCATCTTAATCTTGTTACGGTGTTCTTCCAATTAGATCGAAACAAATTCAGCTTCTTGTCCTCCATTCTCTCATTGCACTCATGTTTTTACATGCATAAGAAAGAGCTTTGCTCGATACCAATCATCCACACCACAAGGCTTGGGACTCATGCGAGGGACAACCTTGAACTTAAAGATAAGCTACGAAGGTTATAGAGAGTGCACACTAGTTAACTTGCAAAAGTAAACCAAAACACACATTCATTAAGTGGAAGTATTATTTGCAGGAACAATATGAAAGAATACGAGAAAGAGTGTAGCTATGTACAACGGAATAGTAAAGATAAGATGAATATTAATGTCCGACAAATGACCACAAAAGTAGGTCAACGGGACTACAGAGTACACATGTGTCAATACAAAGCGGGGAACCAAACGGTTCCCAAAAGAAGTACAATGCAAAGGAGGAGTGATACAAAGGAAGAAAAGCAGGAGAAGGCAGAACTAGAAAGAAGGAATGGACACGCCACAAACCCAAAACAGGGGGGTGGAAATGCCCAAGAAGAAAAGAAAGAAGGCCCCGGAGAGGCAATGAGGAATGCCTATCAGGGAGTGGTAACCCCAACTCTCCTAACATCCGAGACCGACTGAAAGAAACTTTGGATAGAATGACGATCAGAAGAAGAGGCGGTGAGATGTCAAGGCCGCTGACGTGTTGTTGTCTAGACAATGTGGAACACCGCAAAGACCTGGTGGATCCAATTTGTCTCCTAGTGTTGGAACTAGTATGGTCGTGTCGATGAGATCTTGGGAGCTGTGTATGGTCTCTCTCGGACCGAACCGATCCGGAGGATGATGCAAAACCTATATCAACATGACGCAAGTGCCTCTCACCGATAAATAGTATTCATGAAAAAGGAAGTGATCCGCTAGATAGAATCTGGGCCTCAAGGGGCTCAAGAGTGTGCTCACAAAACTAATGTCCCCAATTCCATAGCAGTTGGCCTAACGGCCCTATTTTGGTCTTAGCCCCGGTCATTCCCAAGGACTAACGACTTTGGAGGTTATGGGGATGGTCATTCGATTTCCTACTATGTTTTTGTTATATTTTGGGCGTTGGGAGGGTCTAATGGGCCCTTTGTGTTCTATTTTGTCGTTGGGATCACTTAAGTGGACACTTTTGGCATTTAATGTTATGTTTCTTCGTTGGGGCCACTTAAAGTCCCTTTTTGGCGACTTGAGGGGATATGTATTGCATTAAATGTTATATTTCTTCATTGGGGCTCATAAAAAGCTATATAAGGAGATGGAGGGTGTAGTGGGAGATCATTCATGCATACACTTATATTTCTTTCTTTCATGTGCAACTGCTGTTTGCAACTTTTTAGCTTGTGGAGTAAGATCCCATGGGAACCCTAGCTTCGGTGGTGAGAGATCCATCCCTAGCTAGCAGGGCATTCTTCGGTAGTGAGAGATCTACCCTAGCTTGTCATTTGAAGCTGATTTTAGGGCTGTTTTACAGAGGTATTTTTAGGGTTTTTAGAGATAGGGTTTTGAAGGTTTTGGTGAGTTTGGGTGGAGATTTTCAGCTGGTTTTCGGATCAGACCTACGGCAGCAATAAAGGAAGGGTTTGGCATCATCTACAAAACTTTTCACAAGGGTTTTGGTCATCTACCAAGGAGGGCGACTTGTTTGGGAGATTGCAGCCCTAATTTTTAGGGTTTCCAGTTGGCCGTTTTCAGATCTGAAGGTTGGAAGGTCATCTACTATATTTATATATGTTATTTCCCAAGTTTCATATTTTTTGCACTTGTAATCGGAAAGATATGAATTTTAGAAGTTTGGAGCTGAATTGATGCCCTAAATGTGTTGGGCGACCTACTTTTTAGGGCAAAATTAGGGTTTCGTGTTTGCTGTGCGAAAACTAATTTTGGAATATTATTCTTCATATTTTTGTGGCCCAAGATCCAAAATTTCAGCTCATTTGGACTTCTTTAGCAAAAGATATTAATTTTAGAAGTTTTCGGCTATTTTAGGCACGCTGTAAATTTCTGGCAGCGTTATATTGACTGAAAATTTCCAAAAATATTTCCCTTGTGTTCTTTATATTATTATCTAGTTCTCTTTAAAATTTCAAGTGATTTGAGCGGATAATTTGGGAGTTATTCATATTTTACTGTTCGCTGCCCTAGCTGTAATTTTCTGCATAAAATCAGAAAAAAATCAGATTTAGTATTTGCTGCAAATTTCTGTATTTTGTCAATTTTTTGTAAGATCCCAACAAGGGATATTTCAGTGGTATCAGAGCTGTTGTTTCTCCAGCCTGTTGGGGTTGAAAGATGGGAGACAGAGACAGAGACAGTGAAGAGTTGGGTGTAGATCTGATGAAACGACTATTCACCAATATGGTGAAGCAGCAGGAGACTACCAACCTCTATTTGAGCCAGCTCACTGAGAGGTTAGCACAGGGTAGGATCGAGGCTCATGCGGAGAAAGGAGAAGCTAGCAATATGGGACAAGCATGGTAATAGAGGTGAGAGTGGACATTCGGGACAAGGGTCCCCTCATGCTTCTACCAGGCCCTTGGGACTCCACGAGCCTTCTTTCTTGAAGGATCCGGAAATTTCGCAGACACGACAGCCCGCAGACGTTGTGGATGAGGAATCTTGTTGGGAGAAGTACCTGACATTGAGCGAGGGTTTCCGGGACAACATGCCATTTCAGGAGTATTGTAAAATGAAGATTGGCAGCAGGCCCAGGAGAGATTACCAGATACCGGTACCTGAGTTTCAGAGGAGATTGGGACAAATCTCTATTCCACACTTCGATGGCTCTAAGAAGTGTACCGCGCAGTCTTGGATTCAGAAGTTGAAGACTTACTTCGACTTGAATCCCATGCGTGAAGAGGATGCTATTAAGTTTGCTATCCTACACCTCGAGGGAGATGCTCATGACTGGTGGCATCATGGATTGATCACATAGGGGCACATGCATATCACTATTTATGCAGATTTTACACTGAGGTTGATGAGCAGTTCGACAGAGGGACCCAGATAGGCACTTCAGGGAGTTGACTCACTTGAGGCAGACAGGTTCTCTAGATCAATACATTGCATATTTTCAGAGGTTATCAGTTATGGTATCTGATGTTTCAGAGATGAGGTTGACTTCACTCTTCATGGCAGGGTTGACTGATGCCTTAGCAGGGTTTGTGAAGGCATTTGAGCCTTCTTCTTTGCATGAGGCTATTAGGAGATCTCGAGACTTGGAGTTATCCACTCCAAAGTCGAGGGTTCCACCTCGCGTTCAGCAAAGAGAACCTCCATCTGGATCAGACGAACTTCAGCAGAGGGAGCCTCCACCGAGGCAGGAGGTGGCTAAGAAGCCATTCATTTCCCGAGAGGACAGAGATGAGTTGAGGCGAAAGAAATTATGTTTCGATTGCCGCACACCTTGGGTTCCAGGACATGATTGCAGAGGTAGAGGGAAGGCCCAATTCATTGAGGTCTTCGAGGAGAGTGAGGATGACAGAGGTGAGGAGTTGGAGACTCACAAGATGGATGATGGGAATGGAGTTGCGATGGATAGTGCTGATGCGGAGCAGGAGGAGACTTTCCCTCAGAGATTATAGCCACATTGTCTAGTACTCCAATGTACAAGGCATTTAGGATTAGGGGAGTTATGCAGGGCCAACGAGTTATGGTACTCATTGACAGTGGGGCTACCCACAACTTTATTGATGCATCATTGGTGGAGAGACAAGGTTTACAAACGAAGGACTTTAAGGGCTTCAACATTGTCAGAGCTAATGGGGAGTATATATGAGATGCACACACGAGAGTTCCACAATTGAGCATCACCATGGGTAACTACACAGTTACCGATGATTTCCACGTTGTTGGTATGGGAGTGACCCACATAATGTTGGGAGTGCAGTGGCTTCACTCTCTTGGTGAGTTTCGGACTAACTTCCGCACGATGGAGTCAAGTTTAAGTCCGAAGGCAGAATGTGATTTTGAGGGGATTATCGGCAGAGCACCTAGGGTGGTCAGCAATGAGGGGATGGAGAGGACTTTCCAAAGATAATGAGGGGTTTTATTATTGCGGATCGATGTGGAGTATGATGGATGCGGGTGTGACCAATAGTGTTGCACATAAGGCAGTTACAGAGATCGGGATTACAGGTTTAGATCATCCGAGTTTATCATTATGTTGGTTGTCTGAGGTTTCGGTAGACTGGAGATCTCATTTGCTTGTTGAGTACTCCAAGAACCGACACACTTGTGAGATTCTGGATGGTCACATACAGGATGACAACTACAGATTGGAGGATGAGATGATCTTCTATCAGGACAGATTGTACCTCGTGTCGGATTCATGGTTGAGGATGGAGATACTGCGACATGTGCATTATTCTTCCATGTCTGGACACTTGAGCTTTGATGAGACCTTCAACTTCATATGGGAAAGGGTCAGATGGCATGGGTTGAGGGAGGATATCCTCAACTTTGTGCAGAAGGATGTGTAGTTTGTCATGGTGACAAATCAGAGTATGCATGTTCCTTATTTCTGGAGTTGATAGGGGATAACACTCCTATATGTTTTAATGCTTATGAGGATGACGAGCATGTGCTAGCTAGCCGAGGGACGGAGTCGACAGGAGATGCAGTGAGTGATCACATGATGACAGTTTAGCAGTGGCAGGGATTGGACAGATTGACAGTTTCAGTATGGGTACCAGTAGAGAATCGATGTGGGCATTATTCTACTTCAGGGACAACATTGTTATCTACACTGCATGGAGAGCATGATGACTATATGTGGTGTTTTGGTCACTTCGGATCACATCGATCTTCGGTTGACTGCAGGGTGAGATGGAGGCACTTACTTTGTGGTATTCAGTTTCTACAGCACAGGAGGATAATGCTTGGGGTCAAGCATTTTTCGGGAGGGGAGGATTGTAATGTCCCCAATTCCAAGCAGTTGGCCTAACGGCCCTATTTTGGTCTTAGCCCTGGTCATTCCCAAGGGACTAACGACTTTGGAGGTTATGGGGATGGTCATTCGATTTCCTACTATGTTTTTGTTATATTTTGGGCGTTGGGAGGGTCTAATGGGCCCTTTGTGTTCTATTTTGTCGTTGGGATCACTTAAGTGGACACTTTTGGCATTTAATGTTATGTTTCTTCGTTGGGGCCACTTAAAGTCCCTTTTTGGCGACTTGAGGGGATATGTATTGCATTAAATGTTATATTTCTTCATTGGGGCTCATAAAAAGCTATATAAGGAGATGGAGGGTGTAGTGGGAGATCACTCATGCATACACTTATATTTCTTTCATGTGCAACTGCTGTTTGCAACTTTTTAGCTTGTGGAGTAAGATCCCACGGGAACCCTAGCTTCGGTGGTGAGAGATCCATCCCTAGCTAGCAGGGCATTCTTCGGTAGTGAGAGATCTACCCTAGCTTGTCATTTGAAGCTGATTTCAGGGCTGTTTTACAGAGGTATTTTCAGGGTTTTCAGAGATAGGGTTTTGAAGGTTTTGGTGAGTTTGGGTGGAGATTTTCAGCTGGTTTTCGGATCAGACCTACGGCAGCAATAAAGGAAGGGTTTGGCATCATCTACAGAACTTTTCACAAGGGTTTTGGTCATCTACCAAGGAGGGCGACTTGTTTGGGAGATTGCAGCCCTAATTTTTAGGGTTTCCAGTTGGCCGTTTTCAGATCTGAAGGTTGGAAGGTCATCTACTATATTTATATATGTTATTTCCCAAGTTTCATATTTTTTGCACTTGTAATCGGAAAGATATGAATTTTAGAAGTTTGGAGCTGAATTGATGCCCTAAATGTGTTGGGCGACCTACTTTTTAGGGCAAAATTAGGGTTTCGTGTTTGCTGTGCAAAAACTAATTTTGGAATATTATTCTTCATATTTTTGTGGCCCAAGATCCAAAATTTCAGCTCATTTGGACTTCTTTAGCAAAAGATATTAATTTTAGAAGTTTTCGGCTATTTTAGGCACGCTGTAAATTTCTGGCAGCGTTATATTGACTGAAAAATTCCAAAAATATTTCCCTTGTGTTCTTTATATTATTATCTAGTTCTCTTTAAAATTTCAAGTGATTTGAGCGGATAATTTGGGAGTTATTCATATTTTACTGTTCGCTGCCCTAGCTGTAATTTTCTGCATAAAATCAGAAAAAAATCAGATTTAGTATTTGCTGCAAATTTCTGTATTTTGTCAATTTTTTGTAAGATCCCAACAAGGGATAGCCTATGAGATCCCACTCTAAATTGGCCCAGGGGATGCGAAGAGCGTGCATCCAATGGCGCATATACTAAATGCGGACAATAAGACTATCAATGAGCTCCAGAAAATGCTCTGCATAAAAGGCCATCTTTGGGCGTAACCCACCATGAGAGTTCACCCAAGTGAAGTGGATAAACTGCCAGTAAGTATCATCCTTGATGATTCTGTTTAGCTCATGTTTGGTAGGTAGAAGGTGACCAAGGGCGTCCACGGAATACCTAAAAGGAGGGAGACGATCCATTTGTATACCCACAAACTCCAAGAGACCAAACATCCCAACAAACCAAGAACGGCCACGATCCGGAGAATTAGAATGGGCAATAGTCTCTGATGAGCAATAAGCCAAGTACGAGTATCTCTCCTACCCTCAAACCTGAGTTAGCAAATCCGGATGCGGTGCATGAAAGAGATCAAACAAAAATGGTCTCCACTTAAAAGGACAGCCTCAAATTCAGCTAGAATGATGTGTTGGGGGATCGACTACTGCACCTAATGAAGCGACATAAGAGAGGTGTCTCGACTCTCTCGGCCTAAAGCCCAATCGACTAAAGTAAAGAAGGGCCACACACCACCAATCCGTAAAGAACAATGGGTCTGATAAGGGAGTCCATGAGAAACATCTTGTCCTCGAAAGTGGTTTCGAAAGCACGCTTCTCGAGGACTAAAGCACCATAGCCCTTATTGACTCGTGGTTATAGGGCATGTCTCAAATCAAACACAAACCGAGAATCAGACTCCAAGTATAGGAGTCGATGATCTTGATCTCTTCCCCGAAGAAGAAATGGAGGTGTGAGGTCGCCAACCCGCCAAGACCATCACTTTGGTTTTACCAAGGTTGACCGTCCACCGCCAAGATCACGTAATGCAGCTAAGGCATCCAATTGTCTTTCAAGTCCCTCAGAGAAAAGGCTAGGAGGACAACATCGTCAACAAACAAGAGAATAGAGATTAGAACCTAGTGGAGGCACCCATCATTGTCCTGGATATGCTCATGAAGAAAGGTCTCGAGCTCATCAATGTAGATCCCAAACAGAGTGAGGAGCAGGGGGCAGCCCTGGTTGACCCCAATGGTGCTCCTGATGAAATCTGATACCCCATGAGCCGTGCGGAGACGACCGAGAATTGTCTCATATAACCGCATGAGGGCTATGAACATAGGTTCCAAAGTGATCAGAAGAGGAAATACTTCCTTCGATCCGTCCAAAGTGAAGGGGCAAATATAGATACATACGATAAGTATTTGATACTTAAGGCATGCTAATAATCACTACTATCTAGTGTTCATCTCTATATGCCATGACCCTTGCCCGGATGCATATGTTACATATTTATACAACAAAGACAAGAAGGCATTAACAACTAAAGTAATTTCATCTTCCAAGCAGAGTGAAGGTTGAACCTCTTCTAAGTGTGTGGCGGTTGAACTTTTAGGTCAGACGGTTACTCAGTAGATTCCTTGACATGCCAAAATCCTAAGAAATGTCATGCAGTCAGAGAAGGTTGACACATGGTGGTCAGACGAAGGCAAGCTCTATGTAGGAGAAGAGATGCCACAAGGTTCTTCGAGGCTCAAGAGGCTCTGCACAGAAGAAGATTTTTGTGCAGTACTACGGTGGTACACAGAGGTAACATAAGAGTCGTGTGCCTGCAGTAAGGTGCCAAGCGTAGAATAACTCCAATTTCATGAGTTGAGCGCAAGCTACACAGAGCGTAAAGGAGGAGTTGTGTGGAGCTGTGTGGCGATCATAATTCGTGTATAATTCTGCAAAATTATTGGTTTTTCTCTTGATAGGATACAATAGCCTCGCCTCTAGTATTATGGATTATTCCTCCAACTTTGTCTTGACCATAATTTTTATGGCGGCACCATCAAAAACTAACTTGTATAATTTTGGACAAGGGACCTAATTCCTGTCCTTCCTGTCCTTTGATCTTCAAAGAGAGCGGCATGTAGTGAAAACGATATTCCAATTTTTAGAAATTTGTAGGTCCAGCATGCTAGAGGAGTTAAACCTGTCCCAAAAAAAATTCAAGCAAATTCAGGTCATTCACGTGATTTGAGATTTTATTAGCTAGGTAAGGTTCAACGCAAACCTAGGCTCATCTACAAATATTTTCTTCTCTCTCCACAGATTCCAAAGGAAATAGTTTGGTGTTAGTTGATTAGAGTGTGGATAATTGCATTTTGTATCTAAAACAGCCCAACAGGTGATAGTATATTGAATATCTTTAGGCCAAAGGGGGGGTCGGTTAAAAGACCTCACTATTTTCTTCAATATCTTTCTGTCATAAGGACTTTTAGAGAAAAGATAATTAATAGTTTCAGTATTGGTCTGATAGTCTGGACATCAACCATTATATCCTTTCTTCAGTAAATTATCAGAAGCCAGGAATTTTTCATAATAGGCAACCCAAAGGAACACAGTGATTTTTGGCCAAGCATAGACAGCCCATAACTGATTCCATTTTTTTATTTGTGGGATATCAAAGAGCCATGTAGGCCAAGGAAACTAAACAGTTTCCATGCAATATGTGCTCCCACACCCTTTTATCAGGTTTATTATGGAGAATTAAAGGCATTTGGGCAAATTCAATCTGCAGCACAAGATAGGATGCTTGAGCGGGGTTGTCCTCTGAAATAATCAGATATTGATATATATCAATAGAATTTCAACACTTTTTTGTAATGCCAAAAGAGTGGGTGAAGCAAGAGGCAGTAACCTATTCAAACTATCCTCCCCAAATCTTGTAGTCTTGACATTCCCGCATTCCAAGTCCTGCTGTTGCAAAATGTCAAGCACCTGTTTGACGTAACTTGCAGTTGCAGAAACTTGTGCTTTGAACAAGGTATTGATAGGATCGAATTCAAGGATGGATAACTATTTATGTCGGAATATGATAGACCATTGTGAGTCGATGATTGTCCACATTCTCCAAGCTATATTAGACATGAAAGATTTGCTTAAAATCCATATATCTTTGATAGTTAAACTACCCGAGGCTTATGGTTGAGTTATTTTCCTCTATGACACCAATGGATATTTGAATTTTTCATTTGTTTTCTGTAAGAAATTTCTTTGTATCACAAGTTTATAAATTTTGAATTATTATTTGTGGAGTAGGGAGAAGTTTTTACTTGTATAACAGGACGATCTAAAGATTCTAAACAACTGATTTAATCAGAAAAGTTTTTTGTTATGCGCCTAAAATTATATCTTCTTAAGTATACTAAGGTTAGGGTGTGACCGATTTGTGGTGCACATATCCTTTATCTTTTCATTCATTAGTTCTAAATGTTTCTTTACCCCAACCTAATTAAGATGAAGGGTGAAGGGAATTGACCCTACACCTAATTATGTCTATAAGGAGTGTGAAGCTTTGCTAAATCATCATAAGTTGTATTCTCACGTCCCTTCCATTGGCACTTGTATTCTGAAGGCTGCCCTTCAAAGTGGCCATATATCTGATTCAGACATATCATTTCACCAATCAATTGTGCATCATTCTCTTTGGAACCATGCATACTCCTCACATTCAAGTGGATCTGCTATTGTCTTTCAGATTATACTAAAGAAATATCCTAAGAGGAGGCATCATTACTGCGATATTGAGCAAACTGAGGAAAAAAATGAGGCAGGTTGGTTAATATTGCAGATTTTTTTCAACAAAGCAACCATCTTGCAGAGACTCGTTTTCCTTCCAAAAGTGCTTTATTGAAGTGATTCCTTAAATTTTGGAAGGAGATTTTTTAGATCTTTTCGAAAACTGGCCACAATTAAAATTGAGTAATTTGAAAAAGATATGGTCATGTAAAGTTGACCCTTTGAATCTTCTTTTTTGGTGAATGTTTTTCAGTGTGAAATCAGGGAAGAGCTATTCAAAAATCAATAAAGCTCATATTTGTCAACAAAGTTTATTTTTTTATGGATACCACTCGCACGTGCTATTTTTCTCCTCTACCTGATCACAAATCTAGAGCTAGGAAAACTTCATCAACCATGACATCCTCCCAGCCTTTTGAAACAGATGACTTTTCCACAACCGCTGATCCCAACGACTCTCTTTATTGTCCACCACCTAAAGTCAAGGGAAACATTCTTGCAAGATGCAAAACAGTAGGAACGTTTATCACAAATAATTTATTTTCCCCTTTTTCACCAATATTAGATGAGGATTTGGATAGCTTTAAACATGATCTATTGTCTGAATCAAGCCCCAAACTAATCAGCCTCAAGGATTCGAGTCAATGTCGACCATTCATACACACGTTGTAATGTCCCTCTTTCTCGAATAATTTTATCAAGACCTTTGGCCTTTTTTGTCTACCCGACGGCCAAAGGGTGAGCTCAAGGGTGACTTAGGTTTATTAATTTTATTATATTGTGCTAAAATTAAAATATAACATTATAAAAGCACATATAATAAATTAATAAACTTAATATTAAAATAGAACTTAGGAAAGTGCATTAAAAATAAAAGCACTTAATAAAAATGTATTTCCTAAGTGAAAAGTGTGACTAGCTCTAGAAATAAAATAAAAGAAAAGAAATGCATCCCACTTGCCTTGGGAAATGCAACTTGGCATGTGGGCCCTTTTTTCTCTTTAAAAGAGAAAGTCGACTTGCTTTGGGGCATTCAATTATTATTTTGATATTTTCTTCCGGCAATTGGAGCTCAGAGCTTTTTGCAAAAAAATCCAAGGATGAAAACCCTCTGGATTTCCCCTCTTGTGGACGAAAACCCCAGGAGAAGTGAGAGGAATTTCTACTCAGGAGATTCCATTGTTATTCATAGGTTTTTATTATTCCAACAGTGTTTGTAGAAATAAAATTGCAGCAGCAACTTCCAGATTTCCTCCTAGTGTGGGGCGACTCACTTTCAAGGTTCTATGTTATTTCTAAGGTATTTACATTCAGATTTGTATTGTCATTTTTCCAGTTGCAATTATAGAGCAAATCGACTCAGTTTTAATTAATTTCCAGAAGGGTTTTGGCAGTATTTCCATATGCAGATTTCTGGTTATTTTGCAGTCAATATTTATCATTAAAAATCTGATTTTTAATCATGGCTGAAATAGAAATGAAATTATTTATGAAATATTTGTGAAGGGTTATCCAATAAAACCCTAGGCACATTTCCTTTTTAGCTATCCAGTTCTGCAGGTATTGTTTTTATTAAATTGTGTGAAGTGTGTGGATGGTATTCTATCATTATCTTCTGACATTGTAAGCAAGGATCCAAGCCAAAAGAATTATATATAAAAAAGGACAACAGGGTTGGGATCTTTCACAGCGAACAAGCCTTAAAAGTCCCAACCCGAAAAGACCAAACCAAGGACAAGAGCCTCTCCAAGGGCCAAAATTGAACCTACCTAAAATAGGCATCAAAAAGTTTGATGGTACAGATGTAACTTCATAAACAAGTCTCATCGAACAATATTTCAAGCTTCATAATATACCAAAGAATGCAATGGTCAACATAGCCTCACCGCATTTAGTATCCGAACCTTGTCAATGATACCAATGGATGATGAGTGACAAGCAAGGAGAGGTGCTCCTTTGTAAAAAAATACCGACGACTTAGAAGCCCACAATGAACAACCATGGATCTCACACCATAGTGGCACGGCTACATTTCTTAGAAGTTCAAGATATGAACCAGAATCCAAATATTCAAAACTCATTTATGGATTTCGGTGTAAACGGACAAAGGTAAAATCTTGTTGGAGATGCCATCACCTACAAGCCAAATTACTAGCTCAAAGGATGGAGAAATTGCTCAAAAGATTATGTTATGACAAAATGACACAACTACATCTCTTATAAGTGCAAGATGTAGAAACTCAATATCCTAATATTCAATAACTCATTCACCATAATCAATAGGTTTTTCATGAACCCAAGGGCCTACCTCCAATCAAAGATCGTGACTATGCCATCAATAGAGTCTAGGAAGTATTCCACCTAAACTATGCCATCAAATGGATTTTATTACAAGGTTGCCAAAATCAAACCAATTGGATGTGATCTGGATAGTAGTGGATCAACTCACTTAGTATGCACATTTCTATGGACTCTCTCATCCCTTACAAGCCAATACAGTGGCAGAAGTCTCCATGAATAGAGAACAAAAACTCCATGGCATGAACATAATCATTGTGAGTGTGTGTGACCCTATCTTCACTGGCATATTTTGGACTTGCCTCTTTGTGGTGTGGGGAAAAATGCTAGAACATAGTTCATCTTATCCTCGGCAATCAGATGTACACACAAAATGTGAACATGTTTGGAAGGGTATCTAAGCTATTTTTGAATTTTCCTCAAAAATAAAGTACAATGGTCCAAAATGGCTTTCACTAGAAAAATAGTGGTCTAAAACTTCATTTCACACAGCAAAAATGACTCCATTTGAGGCTCTTTATGGTTACCCCCATCATTAGCTACTTATTAGCAAGATCATCCCAAAGCCCATGCCGTGGAGGATCGTATTCAGCACCAATAAGAAATGCTCCGCATCCTTAAGTAGAATTTGGCCATGGCTCCAATCATGACGAAACAACAAGTTAATCAACACCAAAGTGGGAGGTGTTTTGAGGAAACAAATTGGGTATTTCTTCGATTCCAACGCTACAAGCAAATGTCCCTTACACAGCATAAGCACCTCAAGCTTGTACCAAAATTTTATGGGCCCTATACAATTCTCCAAATGATTGGCAATTTATCTTACAAGTTCAAGCTTCCATCCTTGTCCAAACTTCATCTTGTCTTTCATGTTTCCCGCTTAAAGCAATCATCGGTACCAAGCTCCCAAGACTATCAAAACTACCCAAGTTAAATAAAGAAGAGAAATACATCATGAAACCTAAGGCAATCATTAAGAAACTACTAGACCAACTCCATACCCGAGGCACTCCTAAATTTCGAATCAAGTGGAAGAATATCTACAAATGGACAATGCAACATGAGAAGATGAACCACTTATGCGAAGCATCCACGATTGATAAGCATTGACGGCAACGCTTTTCTCGAGGGGAAGGGCATCTTATGCCCCGAATATTCACACCCCTAATATTCTATCATCTTAAGGATATTAAGATTAGTGTTAGTGGGGATACAAGCCAAAATCGCCTTTTTATACAAAAGGAATTACAATCCATAAATCATATAAGATGATTTAGGCTAGTATGTTAACATAGATAATCTAATAGAAATATCCCAAGTTTATCATGGATAAGTGCATAAAAGAAGCCTTATATAAGTTTCTAAAACCTTTATAAAACAAGGAATCTTCATAACACAATGCTACTCTAAGTTCTCTTGTAAAATTGCATAGGGTGGAAGCTTACACAAAATCACATAGAGTGATTTTGTACAATGCTTTTTACATTTTTGGAAGACGTATAGAGAAGGAGGATTCAACAAGTTGTTAGGAGGTGACATTGTCATGCACACTCACCCTCAATAACGACTTTGAAAAGCCTAGTATTGCTCAAAACTTGCAAAAACTTCATAAAGACAAAGAGGTTTTGTGAAGATATTTGCACCTCGATCTTTAGTAGAACAGAATTGGAGATCAATATCATCATCGAGCAACCGTTGTTTTGAATGAAATGCATATGAATCTCTATATGCTTCATTTTGAACCTACAAAACAAAGATAGATGCCCATAGGACTTATACAATGCACGTAGGAATTACATCCAATGCCCATAGGTCTTACATAGTTAGATGGAAATCATTATTGGACATCTCCAATATTTGACCAGATGAGTGTCCCTAATGTCATATGATAGTCATCCATTGATATTACTCTCACACACTCTATGGTGTGGCTGCATATCCATGATATCTTGTATCATCCTTTACACTACTCAAAATAATCTTTTGAGTTTTGTGATGTGGTATTAGATTTCTGGTCAGAACTATACAACTTCGACAGAAATGTTGTACTTCAATCGACACTCATAGAGAGTTCTTCCAACAATCTTTTCGGTCATATTGCATCTTCCCACAACTCCCATAGCACTTCTATACTCAGCTCATGTGGATGAGATAGAAATTGTTGGTTTAATTGTTGTTACTTCATGTGATAGCTCTTGCACTAGATTTAAGTACATATCCAAAAATAGGTTTTCTATCTACAATCATCACCAACATGGTTAGCATCACAATAATCAAATAACTTAACATCATTTGTACACTAATAAAGACCATAATTAATTGCAAATTTGATATACCTAATTATTTACCAAAATGAAATAAGGTTGTTTACTTTAACGAACAGAGACATTCTTCTCTGTTTTCTACAATAAATTTCCAACAAACAGCACTAGAAAAATTATAGATCAGGTACTGAACATGGGGTTAGAGAGCGGGGATCCAGGAGGAAACCCCAACAAGGTCGAGGGGCAGCGCAACTCGCAGGGTCCGAGGACAACGCCTAGGCATGCTCCCTATGCAATGCAGGGGCAAGGTAAGGGGCAACACCCTAGACACCAAACACAAAATAGAGCTTACATGGCCTTTAAAATGGTCACAAAACTACCATTCATAAGCAAAAAGTTAACCCCCCTTCAATCAGATTATCCTCCTCTTTTCGAATTTTGCCACCATTTCTATAAATTTCTCTTCGAGAAAAGAGAAATTTCAGGGCTTAACGCAATTTTTGTGACCTTGAAACATTTTTCAAGGCCTAAAACAAATTTTCAAGACCTAGAAATAATTTTCTGAATATTTTTGCACAATTTACGAATCAACAAAATATTTTTTTGTGTGATTTTTGCAATTGTGCAATTTTCATATAAAAAAATTTTAAAACATTCTTTCGAAAAACTAAAAATAGTTAAATATTTTTGAACAATTATAATTACAATTATTTTTCAAAAATCAATGAACATACTTTAATTTTTTATTTTTAAATTAAAAAAATTCTAAAAATTCTTTGCGGAGAAAAAATCTGAAGTAGAGAGGGTTTGGAGCTTTGAACCCCTAACCCCCTAATTGCAAGCTCTTGCAAAAGTATATGGTAGCCACTTGAGCTATGACTTTAAACATATATCAATATGTTACAACCTCTATTTAAGGTTGAACAAAATGAAATTGCTTTTACAAAAATACAAGGGGGTGGGGGTCGAATTCTCACCTCTATCTCCCTTTAGAGTCTACTCCGCATTTAACTAGCCATGGGAGCTAGCTAAGCTCACAATTTTAGTTAAGCGCTAAATTATATTTGTATTAAATAAAGCTCAAAACATTAACAAAAATTAAAAGACCAACATTGTTGATCGATATTATATATCCTTGTTGGCATTGCCTTGGTGGAAAGAATATTAGGCTTCGGATATTTTTAGGGCAACAGTCATGATAGTATATCTTTATGCTTTGATTAGAGTTTAAATTTCTTTTTCACCCACTTGACAAGCTCTTTTTCGTCGCCTTAAGAATTGTAGCATGTCGTCATTGGAGAGGGACGATGCATAGCCCCAACACTTGTCTCCGCACGATTTGCCACCGCCACAATTATTCGCAAGGCTTTTTCGCATAGGAAAAGGAGGCCACCACTTTTATAGTGGTTTGGAGATCGATAAACTAGGGACTACATTGAGAAGAGGGCATGTCCGTGAAGGAGTAGATCGAACCAATGTGCCAAGGAAGATAGGCAACTTGGTAGGGCGGGGGTGAGAAGGTGTTTATCAAGAGAAGCTCACGACAAATAAGTTGAGAGAAGCATAGCCCTTAACAAAACTAGCAGAGATGATTATCAAGATGTTGCATATGACGATTTGGAGTTTTAGGAGAGCCCTAATGAGCGAGTCTCATCGGTTGGTGCACTAAGTGCTTCACAAAACTAGGTGAGCCATCTTAGTGTGGTAAGTTTCCTAAGCAAGTTGTCATTGGAGATTGGCAAGAAAGCCTCTTGTAGTGCGTTGTACCCACGTGCACGGTAATGTCGAGTTGGGAAAATTGTCCGAGTGGAGGCTCAAAATCAGCTTAGGGAGATGTCAATATGTGCCTAGTGCTTGAGGCTCATGATGCAAATCACATCTACCCTGATTGGCATAAGCATGCAAAACTATAATAGTTGGGAGCTTGATTTGGCATCAATGTTAGGAAAGTTGAGAGGCATAACAAGCCAAAGATGGGTGGAGTCACACGAAGCTTGTGTTCATCCTAGGTTGAGCTCGAGATCCTACGATAATAAGACGCTTGAGGTCTATTGGCACTAGGAGTTTAGAGGGAGTCAAACTCAATCTGAAGCCCTAATTAGTTGCTCCGAGGATCCCTTTTGTTTGTTTTATTTGTTTATTGTATTTTAAGACAGTTCAATTTAGTAAAAAAACTCTATAGCTTTGCCAGACTAGGATTTCTTATTAATTGCTTGTGCCCACGGTACACTTCATTAGAATTGTAAATAAGAGTTCCAAAAATGTAACTGTTAGGCATGCTAATTAAACAGTCAAGATTTTGTTTACACTATTTTTGTATTTTGTTGAGGCATTTTAGGCATTCAATGCCATATACATATGGTGTCACTTCATTTTCTCTAAAAAGAAACAATAGGTAACAGATGCTATTAAACTAACTCTTAACAGATAGTATTTGTTGATAAAGTGTTTCTTATGTGATTCTTCTTGGATTCAGGGAATTTGATGGGCCTGATAAGAGATCGCATTTGTTTCCGCCAATGTTTAATGTTGCAGAGCCGGGGTTGAGCAGAGCAAGAGGCGTTGAAGATGTAACATTGAATGACCAATCCACGAAGATTTTAGTGGAGCTTGGGAAGAGACGCTCCAAGTCTAGTTCATGTATGCAACAAAGATGTAGAGAGGCCTAGAGGGAGCTCACTAAAATTTGAAGACAAAGCCTTGGCAGATCAGGATCCATAAGTGAGGGGCCCACAAAAATCTAAATTCCTTTATTTTTATTATTTCTACTTTGGCCACATGTATGGCACACTTCCTGTAAGGGCCAAAAGTATTTCGACATGCAATTTTCTGTGTATTTGCATAATTGTTCTGCACTTCTATGTAATAAAAGTTTTCCTTTAATTTTTGTACACAATCAAACAATTAACTTGTTGCAATTTTCCATACAACAGCAACCTGCAAATTTTTAAATAACCTTCACAACTACTTAAAAACAGCAGCCCCTGTAATACGTCAAAATGTTCAAATATCTAGGATTATAGTTTCCAAGTAGATTTGCAAGTAATTAGCTTAAATTGCAGAAATGTAATAAAACAAATAATATGGTACAAAATTTAAAATCGAACATGAACACGGGTTTAACATGGGAAAACTGCAAATGGTAAAAACCCACAATAATGCACAATCCAATAATGATGAGCTTACAACTGTGTCTGACAATATCAGACCAGCTTGAAAATTACATGTCAAAACCCAGTTCAACACGCTTCCTTCTCACTTCTTCTTTCATACATCCAAGAAATCACTCTCAATATAAAATATTGAATTGTAAATTCATCTCCCAATTTCCATAAGGGAAATCACCTTTATAATATAGGTGATTGGTTACAACCGAATTCCCAACCAATTTTAATTAGTTGGTTAGTTTTATATTTAAGATATATAAAAGTTATCAAGTTATTTTAAAAGTTTATTCAATAAACTTAAACATGGAGGTGTGGTTGTGATGGTGGGCCACAATAGGTGTGTCCCCACAAACATTAGATGCTCCAAAAACGCATGACTTACCTTTAATTAGTGGGTGAGTCACTAAATAAAAATAGACGTTTATCTTTAAGAATGAAAGATAAGATTAACATAGACTTTTACCCTAGACAATAAAATATGGACTTTTACACTAAGAGAAAAATTTTGAAAGAAAATAAAGATGAGAAAAAAATTGACCAAGAAAATAATAGAACTATGCCGGAGGTGGATTTTTCTCAACATTTACAACACAAAATATGAGAAGTGTGTCATCTGCAAAATGAAAATTGCAGTACCGCTGTCCTCTTTCCATTGTTTGAAGAGCATATTGCTTACCCTCTGTTTTTCATGCTAAAGCAGTATATTATGGGTTTGCCCGATTATAATAAAGAAATATGCACTAAGAGAATCGCCCACCATAATCCTCTGGAAGGAATATATAGGCATTCAGAGTCACCACTCAGCGAAATGGAAATTAGACTCCTGATGTAGTTAGTTGCCCAAGATATAACTTCTTCATTGAAGCCAATGGCCTAAAGAATTTCTGAGATAAGATTCCAATCGTGTCCGTCCAACGTTCTAGCCATGTGTAGCTTTAAAAGAATCCCTGATCGTTTTTAGCAGATAGAGAGCATTTGATTTCTTCGATGGCTATAGTATTATCATATATTTGCCTATTGAAATGAAAACTGATTGAGTTTCAGAGATCATTAGATGAAGAGAAGGTTTTATTCTTCCAACAATAATTCTGAAAATAATTTTATTTTATCATATTGCGAAGGACGATTGGCTTGCATAGCTCAATGCTTTGAGCCTGTTACACCATGTGAATAGAACAAGATTGGTGGCGTTGATAGACTTTAGCATCTGTTTGTTGCATCTGGATTCTTCCTAACCACCACTAAATCTGCTTTTCTTCAGGTCTCAAATTTTCTGATAGAATAGACCAGAGAAGCCATCCGGTCCCATGGCTTTATTAAGATGAAAAGAGAAATCTACCATTTTTACCTCCTCACAATAGGATTATCTACAGCTCTTATTACCTTAGGAACATACTTGAGCATAGCACATTGGGCTCTTTGCTTATTGTTGATGTCACCTTCTATTAGGAGGTCTTAGAAGTAACTTGTTGCGAATTGTAAAGATTTCAGACCTCGTATCTCCTTGCTTTATCCATATTTTTGGATCTTTGCCTTAAATAACACTCCTCCCTTAACTAGGCCTGGGAAAGGTCTTGTATGAGAGCTTTCTCTTGAAAAGATTGTTCCTCATTGACAACATTATCTCAGTTCTGTCTCTACAGATCAGCAAGTTGATTGTGTAGTTGTTTCGAGTGTTTGAAGATATTTCCGAGCACTATGATTCAAATCATTCATTTGCATTTGAAATGCTTGAGTTTAGTGGTAATTTGAGTATTTAATATCCATGGATACAGTTTGCCTCCTTCCACCATTGTTCAACATTGGTTGCAAAGTCTTGATAAGTCAGCCTCATGGCTGCAAATTTACTTTTAGTCTTTCTAGCTGAGCCATCGTGGGCCATTATTTCCAGCTGAATAGGTTAGCGGTAAGGAAGTGTCCAATTCTATCCAATTTTTCTACAATAAAACCTCACCCCTTTCTTCTGTTGGTCCACACATATTACCCCTGGGCAAAGTCGAGTAGTGGTTAAGAATTGGATAACTGTATCTGCTGTCCTCTGATTAAACTCGAGCCAACTTTTCTTTTCAGATGGACATATGGTGGTGTTGAGGTCTCCCATTCGAATGGGCTTGAGAGAGGCATTTTGTTGAACCCAAGTGGTGTGTTGATGCAAAAGTATAACCTGTTTCTTAACAGTAATGACGAATATATATTCACAATGCAGCAGTAACTTTAGAAATTCATAAGAAAAGAGGATAAAAGCCAAGCCCCGAGGAATGGATTGGTGTGAACCCATGGCACACTTGGAGGCGTCCATAGGACCATGGTGCCTAGAGGGGTCCCTAGAACCATGGTGTGGATGTGAAGGCAAAAAAATTGATTATTACTGCCCCAAATGGTTGTATACTTAGTTTTTCTGAGGGAAAAGATCCATTTTTTCAGACCTGATTTTTTTCTCGAGAAATAGGTACCTATCGGGATGCCTATACCCCTGACGTTCCATGAGAGAATCTGAAGTACTGGAAACAAATAATGTCAGCATTCCATGAACTGCACCTTTTCACTAACCCCATTGGTTTCCAGTTCTCTTTGACCCAAATCCCCAAGGTTTTGGGTCTTTGAAGGAAAACTCCCCTAAATCTGCAAATTAAAGCTTTTTTTTTGCAGCCATGGGCTAGTTTTCATTTCATCCATGAAAAACTGCACCTTTGGGTGAGTGGCAGGGTGGTGGCGGTTTGTTCCATTCTGAGGTAGCAGTCATTTGCTTTCTTTTTTGGGAAAGAAGACCTGATGATGGTTTTCTGAGCATGTTTTTAGATAAAGTGCCTCATCTCTTCTTTGAGCTGACTTGGCTCGTTGGAGACTGCAGTTCTGAAATGTGGGTTTTGATGGAGAACTATAGGCAGTTGGGAGGAGACCATGGCTGATATGGTAGAGAATTTGCCGATTTGGGTAAATGAGGTAGGATCAAGTGATGGGAGGGCATGAGAGAGAAAGTGGTAGGTGAGAGATTTCAGATACTTGAGAATAGTGCATTTGATCCTACAACAAAGTTATGGGCATATTAAACTATCTTCTGATGAATAGCACTGCATATCTTACTGAACAGCCCAGCCAAATATCATTCATTAGTGTACTGTCTTGCCACATAATTTAAGTCACAATAAACAAACAAAGACCAAGGATGCAGCTTGATGAATGTAACAAATACTTTTGCCTTTAATAAACCACTGCCCAATAAATATAGCAACAGTTGAGGAACACACCTTTTCGTTGCTCGGAAGCTTCCTCTTCACGACGTTGCAATGCAAGCTGTTCTCTTTGAGATTTTGTAAAAACACAGGCTACAAAACAAAACAAAATGCTTATAAATATAACATTTTTTAAAAAGTAATGTAAGAGGTCAACAAAGTAAGTGTGTTAGTTACAAATGAAGGCATGGCTTGAAGATAAAGCAATGAGAGTAGGGAAGATGTAACATCTCTCCTCCATCATCCTTCTCCATGAGCTGGACCTGTGATGTATGTTAAAATGATGAAACTTTTTACCCTTTTTGTCCATAAGTTTATTTCCTACTCAACGTTCTAGATTTATTTCCTATTCTGACTGCTCCTTGTGGGGCTAGCTCATATTTCTTGCAAGTTTGTGTAGGAATTATTAGCTTACATTGTAAAGCACTTCGTAGGTGGTAGTACAGTGATCTGACTTGGAGTCAAAGCACATGAGGTGAGATGGATGATGATGGATTTGGACTAAGTACCAAGGTTCCTGTTCGTGTCCATGTTCAATGAGGATAAAATTCAAAAGAAGTTCTCCGATGAACACAAATCGGGAAAAAAATGTGATTAAATTCAAAAACATAAATTAATTACAACAGAAAATAAAAACGAACTCAAGGTCTTGGGCTATTGGTGAGTTACAAGTAGTTTGTAATCATCAACCCAAGTTCCATTCCCATTGAGTTCATTGGATGCTTTCAATAAGTGGCCATGGGGACACCTTGAGGTAGGGGTCGAACTTCTCCATATGGACCAAGCGGAACATAGCGGGGTGCTCTAAATGCGGATCGCTCAACGGACATTAAGGACCCAAGCCCACCCCCATGTCCCACTTAGAGAAAGTGCTCCTCCACCACTCCAGTTCATAGCTCTAGTATAATAAAAGCGTTTACCATCCAAAGTTTTGAACTCAAGGTCTTGGGCTATTGGTGAGTTACAAGTAGTTTGTAATCATCAACCCAAGTTCCATTCCCATTGAGTTCATTGGATGTTTTCAATAAGTGGCCATGGGACACCTTGAGGTAGGGTCAAACTTCTCCATATGGACCAAGCGGAACATAGTGGGGCACTCCGAATGTAAATCGCTTGGAGAACATTAAGGATCCAAGCCCACCCCCATGTCCCACTTAGAGAAAGTGCTCCTCCACCACTCCAGTTCATAGTTATGGTATAATAAAAGTGTTTACCATCCAAAGTTTAGCTTATCAAAAAAACAACATAAAATAAAACTAACTATTAATAACATTAATTTAAAATAAAATCTAATAATAAAACCTAATATTTAATACTACTTAACAAACTTAAAGTATTCATTAATCTATACCAATATCTAGATTTTAAAATTTAAAAATAAAACTAAATCCTAATAATTGGTTTTGTTCATAACATGGGACGTTAGGGACCTTCCTTGTTTATTTTACTTCTTCATGCAGGTTTCTGTTGTCAAATGCTAAGGGAGTTATTTGAATGCTGTCATTTTGATTTCAATATGCACATGCTTATTTCTTCCCACAAATCCCTTCCATCCCTTTTCCTAGGCCTATCTTATGGAGATTAGTGGCAGCAATGGCGAGATCATATTTGAGGCATAATTTCTTCATTTAAAGAAGCATGTGTGTTGTGGAAATCGGTACTTTCGCTTGGAATTGGCCTTGGCAGTCATATCTCCTACATCCTTTTACAACCCTCAACCCTTATATTCAGGTATGGCTGGGTGGAGAGCAGTACAGATCTTGGGGCTATGGTATGGTTGAGGACTTGAAGCTTCTTGTTTCAACCTTGGTAGATTGGTGCAATACTTCTTATCCTTCCTTGTAAATCTTTAATTTGAAATGAAAATTATGATAAAGGAAGTACTGGCTGTTTGATTCGTAAATAAGAAATTCAATGATGAAAGAAAGATCATGCTACTCCCTTCTGCTGCCTTGTTCTTCTGTCGTGTTAATGTGCATTAAAAAGAAAACAGAATTATTCCTTGGAAGATATCCCAGCTGATAATAGGAGCTCATCAATCTATTTAAGTGTAACCTGGTTATTGAATGCAATGTTGATTGAATCTTATTGAGCCTTGGCTCGTTCCCAATATGGGGTAAAACACAGATTTGGTGTTAGATCAGGTTTCCTGTGAGGCCTCTCTGAGCATCTGTTAGTTCTTTGTTCATTTGTTTTCAGCCAACACAACACAACAGCTTTGCAGTGCAGACCGCGTGCAAAAATTGTTGTTTTGTCAGTCCACCATCTTGCATTCTGTCAACAGTCGAGCAATGCAGACCACATGCAACCCTGCTGACATTCACCATCCACCTGCATTTTCTTCTGTCATCCCATCCTGTTCACTCTTTCCACAGTTTTTCACTCCAATATGTTCACAATTTTCATACCAAAATGAAAAAAAAAAGAGTTGTGTTTAGTCAAATCTGCAAATTTATTAGGTGTGTTTGTGTGTGCACCTGTTTGAGTAAACTTTCTCTTACAGCATGTTGGAGCAGATCAGACTTCATGTTTAAATCCAGAACATCCAACTACAATAGGATTGACTACAAACATCCTGTACTTGTGTTACAATCAGATCTAAGGGTTTTTTTATTTTCACAGGTTTTCTAGTTGCATTGAATCTCCATGAGGATTTGAAGAAGAAGAAGAATAAGAAAATACTAAGGGCACAACCACAAGCTCTGTCTGAGCAAAACCAAAGATCTCTTCATAAGGGTTTCAGCCTGGCCGTACAAGTTTTGAAGGGTTTGGTGTATTCGGATTTCTATAGTAGAGTTGTTGCATTGCATCGATCTGCAGATTGCAATGGTTTAAAATTGTATTGGAATCTGCTTTCGTTCACCATGTATCGAGTTTTACTCATTATACTCAACATTGATTATGTTAATGGTGTATGTTAATGTTGTTTTGGATCAGCATCTAATTCATAGACCCAAGTCTTTAAGACTGCATATATCAAGATAATTGCAAAATTGTTTAAAGGTTTTATTGAAAATTCCATTGGCAGATCTACCAAATTGCATTGAAATACATTGCATTTCTCAATGTCGAAGTCACCAAACAGCCTCCACCTATTTGCACAGCCCTCCTCAACAGCTCCTTCAATCCCACGGCAGCAAGCTTCTTCCTCAACACCACTTCGATCAGCTCTCAGCCCTCCTTCAGCGCTTCGAGCTCCGATCTCATTCCTACGATCTCTGATCTCATTCCTGCAAGCTCCGTCTTGCAAGTTGCATTGTCTTCGGCAATAAATCACAGGTCTATGCAAATAGACATCCTGCCTACTTGCATTAGCAGCATGTTCCCCTGTCCGACTTGTCATAATTTGCCTTCAAACTCCACTTCGTGCTCTACACCCTTTTGCATTGTTCAACACCCCAACATTTCTTTTGCACTACAATAAGTTGCAAGCCAGATTAGATCCAGCAAGATCCAATTTTGTTTTGACCTCGCTTGGCTCGCACATTGACTGCGGCAAGTTGCTTTCACATTCTACCTTGGTGTTCAGACTTAGACTTGGCTCGCAATCCTCTAGCAACTCATCAATGTACACGGCCTCGAACCCTGCAGCAGATCCACCTTGACATAGGGTTTGACTCTGGCTCGGTCGTGTTTTCTCCACAGACCCCCTGGTTGACATCAAGCTCAACAGCACACACCAGCTCAGACCTTGTCCGATCGGCTTGGCCTTGAATCAGGTTTCCAACATGACAGATCCTGGGTCGGCATTCTATCTCCTTACGCGGTGAGCTAGACTCCTCCACATTCCCCAGCTTTCCTCGCTACATTGTTCGGTGGAGACCCTGTCGTCCTCAGCAATGCATGAAAACAAAACTCATGGCTTTAACATTACTCAAAGACTCAGAGCAAACCCTAATCCAATAACCAAGTAAGTGAGTTGACCTTTTTCATTCCTAATGTGGATCAAGTATGACAACAAAATTAAACTTTATCATACATGTACTTGAAAAGCTTAGCAGCGCAATTGATGGTGAGTATCTTAGGAAAGGCATTGAGCTTGAAGAAGTCAAAGGTTTGACCCCCACCAAGCACTTGCAAAAGGAATATCTTGCAACAGTTCTTTTGAATACAGATCTAAAAATTTAAAATGGTGAAATGTTATTTCAAGGGGGATGGTTTTTCAAGGATGAATATTAAAAATAGCGTAAATATTTTAGATAGGAGAATATATTTCCAAAAGTGGAAGTTTCTGTAAAAAGTAAAGGGTTAGAATATTTGTTTCGATAAATTTGCCTTTGGGGGTGGATTTTTCGACAATCTATAATTGGATGGATTATCACTTGAAATTGACATCCACAATTTTCACATTGTGTGGGGGATGATCCGCAATGCTAAAATTTCTTGTGCCACAAACGTCAAACCTGCAGAGTAAACGACTCCTAGAGGACAAATAGAAGACAAAGGAGACAATAAGATGCTAAAGCTCTAAAGTGCAATGTTTTCTCCCATGTTTACACTAGGAGGGAATGTTAGGAAATACAAAATACAAGTTAGTGCTCACATTGATATTGTTGTAGGATTAATATTATATTAAATGGTTATATGTTTAGGGTAGCTTAGTATAAAGGTGTGTGAAAATAACAATGTGTCGAGCATAATTATGTTGTGAGTTGTCAATACAATTCACGTACAGTTTGTACAAGAGAAATAATAGGGTAGAGAGAATATAGGTTGTTAGAGCAAGCTTCCTAGATTAGTTTTAGAGATATTTGTGGAGATGTTAGTTGTTAGGAGTTGTTATTTATGAGCCTTAATAATAGGAGATCATCTTAGTTGTTAGGAGTTGTTATTTATGAGTTTTAATTATAGAAGCTCATCAATCTATTTAAGTGTAACCTAGCTATTGAATGCAATGTTGATTGAATCTTATTGAGCCTTGGCCTGTTCCAGATATGGGGTAAAACCCACAGTTTGTCAGAGGTTGATGACATATAATCCGTGAGTCATATCATCAGAGCTGATACTATTAATGACTTCATACCTGAGAAGTTGTTTGAAAATGGGTATGAAATTCACAGTTGTAGATATAGATGTCCAATGCATCATGACTTTTCATTACCTTGTGAGTTGAAGAGGCAAGTATGTATGGCCTGAATATGAATATGGATGTCTGTATCATTTATTCTTGTGTAAATAAAAACCACAAGAAAATAAATCAAGAATTCACTTTTGCCACTATTGTCTTTTTCTATATCTGAACTAGCTGTGGTTTGTTTTATGACATTCCATTGAGTCTTGAATGTTTTCCTTATTAACCAAAGCTTTTTGATGCCCAGTTCACACTCCAATTTGAATGCCACATTGTGTCTCCCTCTATATTATAGTAATTCCGCTCCTTGTTTTCATAATTGAGGATCGTCCAATACTTGTGGATGTCCATGACTGAGAGAGCCTGAAAGAAACCTTGGTGGAAGAAGGAGAATTTTAAAAATTCCATTTGGACATGCTGCCAGTTGAAAGCCAGCAAGATTGACATTTTTCAGCAAGAACATCCAGACTGCTGTTTAGCCGCTAAATTTGTCCATAAACGCAATAAAGTATTCTGCCTTCACAGATCTAATGTATTGGTCTTCCTTTTGACAATTTTGTAGTACCCCAGTCTGTTGTCAGGTAGAAACCTGTCAGATGGCTTCTCTTTCAAGCTAGGCAGACGATTAACTTGCAGTGTCTTAGAGATGTCAATTGTGGTTTTTCTAATGACAGTTGTAGCTGCTTATGGAAGAGAGATTAGAGTCCCTTCCTTAGACCATATGATGAATTACACATTGCCAATTTTAACATTTTGTTGGGTTCTGTAGGAAACACTAATGCTTCAGTGGCCAACCCTTACTGTTTATGGCAGGTGTTTCCTAGTGAGACAATGTGCTCCCTACATTGAGGATAATAATGCATCTAGCTCTGGGGCTGCAACAAACAAAAGACATTTATCTTTTTCCTATTTTTCTTTATCCTGTGCCACAACATAACATCATTACAACATATTTGAGATTTTATTGTCTATACGGATGCCAGATCTTTCCAAATTTAAGTGATCTTTTTAATATTACAGTGGATTTTCAGCTAGTCTCCAGATTTTGGCCCACAATTGTAGTATCAAAGCACTTTCTTGGCCTCGCGGATGGACACCAATATTATGGACAGGACAAGCTAGAAGATATGTGAAAGATTTAAATAAAACCTTCTTTTCAATGGAAACAAGAATCGGATTTAAGAAATGTTCATGACTCATTACACCAAGGAGTTCCATGACTTTTATGTACATCTGAATCTCTCTGAAACAGATTTGCACCAAGTCCTAAAGTATACTAGGTGTCTCCATTCTTACATACAGGCTGCCATGAAGTTCTTATTGTGTGTGAACTTGGGAGAAGCCTATAGGCAAGCTGTCAAGATCAAAGAACAAGCAAAGAACATGAAAGGTCCATCTACCTCCCATAACAAGTCTTCAGGTCACAAAAGCGACAAGTCTACTACTGCACATCAATAATATCGTAATGGACAACCTTCGCAGAAGCAGCAGGCTACCAAACCAAAAGCTCCTATCCAGAAGCAAGACCAGGGAAAATGGAAGAAATGGTGTAGTCATCACATGGTTAGCACTCATGACGACCAACAATACTGTGCACAACAGACTTTGTTTGTTCAGACTTCGCAGCTGAAGAAGAACAAGATATAAATCTTTTGTCTTCAAAACTGCTTGAACATCAATCCGCGGCCAATGCCCATTGATGCTGAATAAGAGAGTGTCTTATTCACACAGGAAAAACCATTATTCCTTCAGATCACAAGCCTCTTCAATTTCTGCATACCCCGCATGTTGGAGAATCCTAGACACATGAAGTGGATGAGCTATCTAACTACACAAAACAGAAAGACAACAAGACAGCTGACTGCTTGAGCAGCCTCCAGCCACTACGCTACTCACAGTGCCCAACACTCGAGGCCACTTCCCACTGCCCAGAAAATTCAGACGCCACACACACCTTTGATGCCATTTCACAAGGACAACAGGTTGGTGAACAATACTTGCACTACCAGCTTCTCGATAAACTCTGTCATGTGTGTAAAAATTTAGGTGCGTCTTGCTCAAGGCTTATGTAAGAGGCACACTTCTCCAAATCATCTGGACATTTGGGAGTCACTAAGAGATTCGCAAGACGGTAAGTAGCCGATACGTTTTGGATACGGGTATGGGTACAGAGTATCCGATACGCAGATATGGCAAAAAAATTGGCCCCGGATACGGCATTGGATACGGCTGTACAAAATATATATAAAAATTAAAATATATAAATTCCAGCCTGCTAAATAGGAATTAACCACATATTATGCATATGAAAAACAAAACAAGCTAAATAACCACAACAAACTACTCATAAATTCATAATTTCATTTGTCCCTACCATATCTAGTTGAGGTGTTTATTACATTTATGATTTATCTCATACATGCTATTTTTATCCATGTTTATGATGGCTTGTATTTGGTACCTTCTGTAGAATAATGGTGCTGTGAAAACTGTAATTTCTGCTGTAATGATATATTAAATTTAAACTAGAAAAAAATTAAAAAAAAAACACAGTTTTGGGCCTGGAAAGATACGGCCAGACAGGTCGGGTATGGCCAGGTACATCTGCAGACGTACGCAGCCGCACCCAGACTTGCCTGGCCATATCTTGGCAATTCCAGGCACATATCCGGGCCGTATCCGTACTGGGTACATTTCGTACCAGTACCAGGTGTTCTAGTGGTGCCATATCAGCTAACACATTTCTATTGGCCAAACATACACAGAGACATTGGGGCTCACGTCAACTTTTGTGTTTCTTGTAGTGTAGCCAAGCCTGCCAATCACAAATTGGGTATGTGCACACCTCCTTCGATTCCGTCCATACCATAGAAATAAATCAGCTTGGATTTTATTTGGCCTGCCAATGACCAAGCATCAGCATGACTGATTATTCATGGTTGTGGATAATTTCTCAAAGATGGCAATCTGGGTGGCATGCAAGAAAACAACCAGTGCACCTGAGACAGCCAAACTCTTCTTTTAGCACATATGGATACACTTTGGGGTACCCCTCTTCTTTTAGCACATATGCTTGACATGCAATTAGATGGGTCTATTGCAATCTCTCCTCAGACTGATAAACAGACTGAAGTAGTGAACTGCACCCTCCCCAACTGCTTTGTGCATACAACAATGCCCATCCTCGCACTTGGGATGATAGCTTGGCATTTACTCAAAATCCCTACAATAGGACTATTCAAAGCTCTACAAGGCATAGTCCATTCTAAACATGTTATGGGTTTGAACATGCAAAACCTTTCGACATCACCTTTCACACCCCTATAGTGCCAAAGACTGGAGCAAAGACCAAGGAATCAGACCAAGCACAGAAATTCCTTCAGCATATTTAACAAGTGCATCTGTAGAATCAACAAATCTTAGCTCAAGAACAACAGAAATTTAAGGTCCTCACACCCTTCAAGTTGATGGCAAGGTTTGGCTCCATGTGCATGCATACAATCTTCAATGCTGAGCTCCCAAATCCCTACACACACCCTTTGCTCAAGCCTTATCTTGTCCAACATCCTTCAAATCTGGATCGTGCGCCTCAATCCAGCAAAGTGTGACGCAATCATCGACACTACCTCTACCCAGACCCAGCACAGTGAACATCAATTGTTCCAAGTTGTGACAAAGGGTAAGAATGCAGATCAAGCAAAGTGGCACACATTTTCACAGCTCCAAGTTTAGTTTCCTTTACCCACGCAATGGAGACCTTAGCTTATCAAAAAGGGCGAATCAACAGAGTATCACAAGCACGTCAGATCTAAGTTCTCAACTTCCCAAGCCTTTTGTACACCTTTCTCAAACTTTTCCAAGCATTTGTAAGCTTTCTGAACCTATCACAGAATTGCTCCTTGTGAAGCAAGTCCTTTACTGCAAATTAATTTAGTTTCACAAACTTCTCACTTCTAAAGTCCTTAATTACAAAGTCCTTTTCCTTCTCAAAGCAGCTCCTTTTCATTTTGAATCTCTTAATTTCATATTTATGGCCTAAGTCACAAGGTATGCTGAAATTCATGCTAAAAGTTAGAACGTGTCCGAACTTATTCTTGTCAAGCATGAACTTTATCCATTATTTTTACATGGGAGTTTTGACATGTTTTTGCATGCCATTATTTTATAAATATGCATGTATATGTACATATAACAAGTGAAATCAGAGGACGGAAACTCTCTCAGCTTTGTCTCTCTGTCATATTTATGCATTTTTTAGAAAATTAAAATGACAAAAACTTCACTCGAACATTAAGACAGTTTATTATTTTAACCATTGGCGAACTTGAACCGAAATTTATCCCCGTGGACATGAAGTCAAACTCGAACCTTGTGGCTTAGTCTATGGCAAATGATGCCCCATGAGACAAACCACCAAATTCCAAGGCTCCACTTGTACAGTTGAGGGTGTGCTCGCACAAGTTGTAGATTGAAAGTAATCATCATATTCCACATGGGGACTGGATCTGTTGTCTTTGCTCCCTCCAAGAGGTGGGTACTGAGTAGCACTTCCTTTTCAGACTCCTATTTATTATGAGATCCGGAGGAGATGCCATTGTCTTTACATAGACAGCCATTGTCTTTACATAGACTGCCATTGTCTTTACATAGACTTTGGCATCCCTCTATCCACTTTCTTTCAGTACCCAAACCAATTGCACCTAGCCCTTTTCCATTGGGAGGTTATCACCCTTCGAGGCATACAACTGCAGGGATTCCCTAGAGCCCTTAGGCTGATCACCTCTTTCTTTCAGCCCATCAGAGAGGTTGGTGGCATTAAGCATCCCTTGGGAAATGTTGCTCAGATACTGAGAGGGGTAGGTCAGTGAAGCAGTGCTCATCTCTGCATGGTACTACTACTACGGTGCCCTAGCATACTATCTCTCTACGACACAGATTTTCCCTACTCAGCATCATGGATCTGCTCCTTGGCATCATGGATTTGCTCCTTCGTGACCACTTCTTGGGCCGCAAGGACAAGCGCACGTTACGATTTTCTTCACTGCCACGGGAGTTTGTTTGGCCTTGGATGTTTGGAGGGATTCTAGGAGGATTGCATTGCTTCTTCGTAGAATAAACCAACTGATCTCCTCAGCCTTGGACACTCCCGATGAGCATTATCAGATCCTACATTGGCCCTTTCACAATGATAGATGATGACACAAATGATTCCTCTGTCCCATGCATGATCAGAGATGTTTGATGGGACTACCACCCTGTCTCTCTGGCTTTCAACAGCACATGCCCTTTTTGGGGTTCTTACTCCCCCATCATGGTTATTTGTATTGGTATCCTAACCATGTGGAATTGGGCTTTACTGCATTGGATTTACCCCTCATTTATTTTCATTGCTTTTATTCTTCTTTTGTTTAGTTAGTCGTTGATCCTAGGGTCCTTTTACCCTAGCACTTTCTATTGTAATTGGATGTATTCTCGAGTCCCATTGACCTACTTTTGTCATTTGTGGACATTGATATAATTTCTCTCTCTTTCTTGGCAGAGTCCACATCAAATGGTGGATCAATACTTCATCTTCTCAAATCAGCGACACTTATAGAAGATGAATTATAGAAGATGAATCGGTTGAAACACAAACAGTTGATGTAACCATCCACATCCGGTGTACATTGTAATATATATCTTTTCTTACATTAAGTAGATTAGACAAAGACATAGTGGATGAACAACCAACAAGCATTGATCTCTACATCAATCTAGTCTAGTTCTCTATGTCCTAAACTGTAAACTCCAATACATCCTTTTGAGGGTTTTGGATATGGGATTCACACAATTGGACATTTGCATAGCACATTTCATTTCATTTCTTGTTCATACCAATAGATCAGCAACTCTGCTGCCATTAAATCCACAGATGTGTAATGGTTGTTTCACATCTCTTTATTAGATTCTATTGCAACTTAATGTAATCTGCAACTCTGCTTAATCGTAAAACAGACCTGTCTACATTTTTTAGTTGTAGATTGCCCTTCATGGACCTCTTGGGCTCAGCACAGATCACAAAAGGAGGAACATCTTTATCTTCCACAATTTGGGGCTTTTCACCAAGAACGGTGTGATGTTGGTGAGTGAAGTTATACCAGAAGCAGATGGAGTCTCAGTGAGTGCTACAAGCAGAGGGAGCCACAGTGAGCATATCCGTCCATCATTCAAGCTGTGTAATTAAGTTATAGCTACAAGAACAATCAATGGTGGTAGTAATTTTCGGCTTGGTTTTATGTTTTTCACATTTGATTCGACCCTTTATGGAACATTTTCTGGAGTAACCTCTCATTTCATCCAGGGATGCAAATGGCATATTGGACTATAAATCAAGAATTTACCTGGTTGTAGTATTTAATTTATAGATTACAAGGTGTGCATTCCTAAGTATATAGCTGTGGTTGTGGTCAAGAGAAGGAATCTGTTTCATGTTGTGGTCATGAAGGCAAGACGGTTCCAGTCTTCAAAGTGGACAAGTGCTTATATGCAGCCAGTTCACAGTTGAAAGAGGCAAAACTGCATCAAGGTTCTCTGTTATGAGCCAGCGTGTTTTCCCATATCGAGATCTCCATCTTGCACAGTAGCTGATTTCTCTTTTAGCCTTTAATCTTAAATAAGATACCTGTTGTTTCACCCAGAGATTGGCAGGGTGAAAAGATTGCTTGGCCATTTACCAGTCTACACTCTCTCTTTGCAGATTAAAGGTAATTGGATCTCCCTGTCTGGTTTTCTGTAAAGGGAAATAGCTCTTTAATTTTCTTCACTTTTACACGTATCTCCACAGAGCGATAAATAATAAGTCATTACTTAACAAGTTTTCCTTGCAGTCTCTATCTCCTTGTATGTTGGACTTGCTTTGGGCATTGTTCACACTGTCTAGCAGTTAGCCTGGGGTGCTACAGTTTTCAGTCCTCTAGAGGGACCTCTGACAGGGGCTATTTCTGTTTTAAATGGTTTGCATGCTCTCCAGATGGAGCATCATTGTCTATGGCCAGGCTAGGCTAGTCTCTGCCGCCATGACACCCATTAATTCACAGCATCTGAATGTAAGTTTTCCAAATCAGAGAGAAGGTATTTATAATTAAAAAATGATACTAGACTTATAGACTTAAGATACCCTATGCACTCCTTCAAAGTTCTACATGCAATGTGACTTTTCAATCCCATTAGCTACTTTCAGTCATCCATGCTCTTTACAATTTCAATATGTTTTCTTTCCTTTTTTCTTCTTTAGCCTGTAAAATTCACATTATTTGTGGTCAAGAAAAATTACTACGGTTCCCATTGTTATTCCTAACCGGATTAGCCTGCTGGCCATTCAATAATACATAGCATTATAATATTATTGTGTTTTCTTAGGAATTGTCCATACAGTATCACCATGCTTATCCTACAGCCTTAATACTGCATATAAGTTCAGTGAAATTAAAAAGAGGAAGTAAAGGGTGAATAATAAACACATTTAATTTCTGAATTATGTCAATGTACCAGTTGTGGCATCGGCAGTTGCAAGATGCAGTATTAATCGCAGAACAGATGTTGCCAAATAATAAATAACAGTTTTAAGAAACGCAGCACCCATCTAAAAGGAACGACATTTGCTGAGGAGTTGTCACTGCATATATAAGAAACCCGTAATAATATCATCTTCCAACTGATAAATGTCAGCTGCCAGTACTATGTCGATCATAAGATGGCAGGGGCGGGCAATTGTTAACACGGAATGGTTGAAGAAGCTAAGCAATGGTATTGTAGATAGATAATTATTCACATTAATAAGAGATAAGATATAGACAAGTTAATTTCTTAAGGTCACGGGCTTCAAGCTTAGAGTTTCGGCAAACTTTATTTTGTGGTATTGAACAGGTCACTAGTCACTTTGAAGGTAAAAATCGGGCTCTTTTTTAGTTTCTTTACGTTAATTGCATAACCTAGATCTGTGTATTATGCATCAAATGTTAACCAGCGATGAAACTTTATCATATGCAGTATTCCTACAAGCTTGAAACCTTAAACAGGGTAAATATAGCTTTCAAGTGGAAAGGTAAAATGCCTAAACTAGAGTAATGACCACGGAATGAATGTGAACTTATTATGCGGGCATTGCTTGCAAGCAAGGACGATATTAACTTATTGTTGATAGCGTAACAGAACAAATACAGTAATTGGTTAATAAATGTAAACACAAGATACCTTCTTCGGAACTGACGATGCCCCCACTTCATCCAAGGCCCGTTTCATGATTTGTTGCTTTGCCAAGAACTAAGAACTCAGCTGCAGAAACATTCGTTAGGTGATATAAGCCCAACCAGAACCCTACCATAACTTAACAGAAAATATGGAGCTGAAACTGAAGCAAATGAAAGTCTGGACAGCTAAATCAAGCATATAAAAAAAAGAAATTTTGGATGTGCCGACAAACTGAACTGCTAAGAAATCTGAAAAGTAAATCTGTTAGGACTAAAACTGAAACATGGAACACTGAAAACACTAGGGCATGAAGCGGAAACTCTGAAATATCAACTAAAGAACTGGAAAGGCACTGCACAAACGGATATCTGAAACTAACAGAAAACTGAATTCTTAATTTCTATGTCATTTTAAACTAGAGAAAACAGAAAAATTATAGAAGAACTAACAAAGGCTAAAATAATACTTGATACTACCGAAATTCGTATATATGTTTGTATTCAGCGCATTGGAGAGATTATTTTAATTCAGCGTACGTTTTCCTTTTGTGTTTTTGTTTTTAATTGCAATACAAGCTAATACCTGACTGCCCTTTGGCTAATTCAAACTGGGGTTAATTCTTTCATCGTAAACCATAAACTGAAATCGCGCGAAAATAAAGTGTGCCATATGTTCAAATTAAGATGTAGAAAGAAAATCTGAAAAATGCAAATTACATACGGAATGGTAAAGAGGCCGCGATCTTCCCCTTTGCCCTTCCTAGAGAAGAATTCAATTGCTCGTCTTATGTTCTCCAAGGTGAACTTTGCAATCTCATTGCTGGTTTAAAAGGTTTTAAAATGTCGGCTTCCATTTTATATTGAAATAGAAGATTTGTGCAATGAAATGACTGGAACGGAAGATTTTAATGACGTTTGAATGAATGAACAATTTATTATTGGAACAGCCCTTAAATTATATTAATAACATAGTGTTACATTAGCGGGGGCCCAATCAAAGGTAGATTAAAATGTAATTAAAGTTTAAAAAGTCATCCCAAGAGCTATCCTAATAGTTTGTTTAAAATCCATTGTTTTATTATGTTGAATCTCTTATTGTGGATCTTGACCAAAAGATTTGTTGTTTTAATAAGTTTTTCCTCCTCAAATAAATATGTTAGGTTATCTACTCTTAGATTGTCCTCATATTTGATATAAATGTCATTATATGTTGTACATTCCATGGTATTGTATCATTATGTTTCCACTATCCCTTTGTTACAAAACAAGTACATTCTCTTCCATTTTATATTGAAACAAAGGTTGTGCAATGAAAAGAATGGAATGGAATATTTTAATGACGTTTGAATGAATGAACAATTTTAATAACATTGTGAGACCAAAGATTCAAAGATGCAACTAAAGTAAAAAAATAGTCATCCTAAGAGCTACCCTAATAGTTTGTTTAAAATCCAATGTCTTTTTATTTTGAATCTCTTGTTGTGGATCTTGACCAAAAGATTTGTTGTTTTGATAAGTCTTTCCTCCTCAAACAAGGATGTTAGGTTGTCTACTCTCAAATTGCCCTCATATTTGATATAAATGTCATTGTACATTTTACATTCCATGGTATTGTGTCATTTTGTTTCCACTACCCCTTTGTTACAAAACAAGCACATTCTCTCTTCTCACTCTTCTTTAGGAAATGTTCATCTATTGGTTTCACACCTAAGATGATGTGAACTAGTCCTTAACAGGCCATCAAGAATTTTGCCTTCCATTTTATTTTTGCCCCTAAGAAGGCATTTTCCTTGTGGTCGCAAGTTTGATTAAATTCTTTGATGTAGTATTCTTTCTTCTACCCAAGATGATGTGTACATATGTTTGTCCTAAAAATTTCTTTCACATAGTTTTTATTTCCTCATTAGTGTATCAATACTCTTCGCATGTTAGTATTCCATTTTCTCATCCATTTCATGTTTTGTTTCATCCACTTGATATTCTATTTCATCCATGTGTTCTTTCTCCTACCTAGATTTTCTTCTACAACCATTTTAGGCCACTTATGAGCTTTCGTGCTCGAAACTTCTTCAAATAAGTTAGTTGAGTTAATGTTAATGCCTCTAAGGAGAAGGTTCATGCTTCGGTGAATACAATCTCATATGGAACCAACGTTTTAATTTTGAAGTTGTTTGTGATTAAGTGCTTTTGGATTCTCTCTATTTGTCTCCACTTAAGATCAGACACATTGTTGCCCCAAACTTCACAACCATGAAGAACTACCGGTGTGACAAGCAAGCCAAACAAGGTTTTTTTGGTTTTCCAATCCCACAAACATGCTAAACAAGGTTTTTGATTTTCGAATCCTATAAATTTACGTTTTTACACCTATTTTATAATGAATATAATGCCTTTCACCTTCCTTGTATTCTTTTGTCGTGCAAGTTTCCTAGATGAGCTCGTTGTGGAAATCTAACCCAATATATTTGTATTAGAATAAACACCAACAACCACATAACAAAATTGTCTAGTTGTTTATGCAAAAAATATATTTTTTATCACATTAATTCTTGTATTTTATGGATCTTGATCAAAAAAATCGTTGTTTTGTCAAATCTCTTGTCTTTGAACAACTTAGTTAGTGATTTAACAAAAATAGATTTTTGTATAAACCCTAATTGCAGAGTCGTGAATGTAAACTATGATAAACAACTTCTAGATACAAGAGGACATAAGCAATAAGCTAGATAAAAATGGAACTCTAAGTGCAAGAGAGAGAGAGAGAGTGATTTGGATGATTTTATGTTATCCTGGAGCTGATTTGAGTTAGAAAGCGATGAACGGAAGGGGAGACTATCATAATTAGGCTTAGTGAATTGTGGAGATATCGGATGAGTCACGAATCGGGGTGAGGGTGCCAGGCATCAAGGACCTTTGTTAGGCGCATGACAAGCAGAGCTCGAAACCTGATTCTTTTAGTGTCGCAAGGTTGTCGTTGATGGTCATTGTCGGTCGCTTGCATGTCATTGGATGATTGTCAAGTGCGCCTAGAACCTACAAACAGAGATAGTGGCCTACAAAATCCTCAAACATACATAAAATCCCAAAAAAGAAAAGATGTAAAATGAGGAGTCAGAATGACCCCAACGGTCACCCGTCGAGTGAACTTACAACCAAGCACTACACTACATCTCGGACTCCAGCGGTTTTTGTGTGTGTGATAGAATCGTGCCCTAAGAATCCCTTGTGTAAGTGCACTTGATAGCGGGTGATAGCTAGATGTACCAATGTAAATAGATGTGTGGATGGAAAAATGAATTTCCTTCCTATGCATGTATGCAAAAATGTAGTCCCTTGTCCCTTAAATGAAAGCTAGATGGATGCCTTTGATGCTCTTATAATGCCTTTGGATGCAACCTTAGGTGATGATAATAGATGTTTAGAGCTTGGTCCTTTATTATGGTCACATAGCTTTGTATTTATATGATTCCCTGGTTGAATTTCGTAATTGGCAACTGGAAGGCAGACCCATAAGAAAACAAGATACCTAGAAGATAAAAGAGGCCAAAAAATAATAAGGTAGAAAGAGGTTAGGGGCGCCTAAGCACTGGTGTCCAAAGTCATAAAAGATAAACAAGTAAAGCATCGATTGGGATGTAGGGTGTAAAGACCATAAAGAAGACAAGAAACACATACAAAAGGCCAAAGATAGTTGTCAATTACTATTTTTCTCACTTAGGAATCATGTAAATGCAAGTATGTGTTTAGGACCTAGAAATGTACTTAAGTGTGTGATTTTGTGTCTAAATTTGCCCCCACTTTATGTTGTTGAGTGAATACTCCTAATGACATAAAGTAGATAAGAGATGCGTACCTGATAACCATGTAGAGTGTGAAGGTGCTAGCGTGTCGAGGAGACAGTGAAAGTGTAAAGTGATAAAAATGAAGCGTGGAAACTAAGAAAGAGGAAGTGACCCTAGGTATGAAGTGTATTGTGTTGTACCATATTGTATTTGTTGTTGTGCTTGATGTAGGGTTGTTTCTTTTTGTGTATTAAGGACGTGCCCGCAAAAAAGAGCAAAAGAGTAGTCAAAGTCATGTATTATGAAAACTCTTGCAAAAGTATGTAAAAGTATGTAAATGCATGTAAAAAAAGTAGTAAAAGGAAAGTGTGTACTTGATCCGTGAAGAGTGAAAAGGATAGAAAATGTCCTGAACTGTTGTAGAAGAGTGATTTTTTTGGGTGATCTCACGGCAAGGGTGATTTTTGGGCAATTTCACACCAAGAATATTTTTTTAGCAATCTCACGCCACGAAAAAGAGTGTTAAGGAGATAGGTCTAGTGTTACTCTTTGTCCATGATTGCTTCCAGAATTTATACACCACTACAAATGGTGTGATCTGTGTTTAGTTATGTATTGTTCCAAATGTACCAATGAAGGAGATTATAGGACATTGCATGTATTTTGTATTTTGAGGCCGGCTTGATCCTATGAAACTACTATGTGGATTGTTATGAAGTGTTCTACTCTAAGAAAGTAATTGTACCTTCCCCCATGACATAGGGGATGGGACAGGTCAGGAGCACCCAGGCGCTAGTGTCTATAGCCGGGAGTTGATGTCTATGTTGAGTTGAGGACCCAAGTTAGGATCTAGGTCATTTATGTGATTGTGGCTCATTTTATTCCTATGGTGAATCTTGTATTGTGTTGTATCTCTATGTTTTTGTATGGGGTGATTGATTCACCCAATGTATGCCCCCTCATTTGGGGTGCATGCGAAGTCACTAGGAGAATGCAGCCCAAAGGATGGACTGGATGATGATCTAAGCTGTAACCCTGTAGGGGGGGGAATGTGCATGGTGGAAACCAAGGCACATGTAAACAAGATGGCTAGATACATGTTTTAGTGCAATAAAATATAGTATGCAAATAGAAGATAATGTGCAATCAAGCAAAAGCGAGAAGATAAGGTAGACCACAAAAAGTGGGTTTCATACATGGGACATCACTCATCACGTCACAAGACAATCAAGGCCGAAGCTTCCAAAAGCATACAATGTGCCAAGGCAAAGGGAATAGCCCACAAACAAGAGCATACAATAACAAACAAAGTCAAGAAAAAGTGTATCTACAACCATGGTGGAAAATAGTTCCCAAAGAAAATGATACACATGAAGCACCCATTAATATGTTAGAAAGATAAAGAGTATGTCAAAGCGTGTACGAGATAAATGTCAAGTAGTGTGCTAGTAAGAATATGAAGTAATGTAAAATGAAACAATAACACCTATGATCTATGAGAAAGTAAATGCCCCCATGAGCCTTGGTGGGACTAGTAAGAGGTACAATGCCAAGCATCATTTATGCGCGTAAGGATTTGTAAGAAGTTTGCATTCACAACTAGAGAACAAGTGAACGAGTATGTGTATATAATAAAGATAATAACATACTAGATATTTGGCTAACATAGTAAGTAAAATGTAATATGTGAGTATAAGCAAACAAGAATAAGTACAACCGGGATATACAATATGTTGTGTATGAGTGAGGTTAAATGATATGTAAATCAAATGTGATAAGGGCAGTGTGCCCCCGGCCGAATGTGTATGAGATGTGTGAGATGAGGCTCATTTATAAAATACCCCTCAATCGATCCGAAAATAATCAGATTATTACTACCTGATCTCGGACCCTTATAGGCTTTAATTATTTGCCGATAATTTACTCCTTTTAAGTAATCAATTTAAAATAAAATGCAAGACATTAAAGACAATTGCACAAAGATTGATTACGGAGTTCGGCAATTGCCTACGTCTCCGGGTTCGTGGTCGAACCGTTCCACTAGTCAAAACTTGTAAGTTACAATAGTACTTTCACAAGAAAACCTAATGGAAACTATTTAAACTTGCTTAGAAGAATAACCAGACCTTCGGACGACAAGGGTGAAAAATAGCACCCGACTCCCACCTTCCTGGCGTATTCGACAAGCTTGATGGCTCCAGCTCCACTATTCGGAAACCTTCGGTTCTCGATCGGCCTTCCAGACGCTAATACAATGCCCTATGGCTCTCGGTCGATATACCAGGCTTCACAATAATTTACTGTGGCGCTATGGGCCGACTAGGTAGTTTGAATAACTCCTAGCCACAAATATTTAATTTATTATTGCCTAACAAATAATAGGTCAATAATAATCAAAATAATAATGCCTAAATAATTTAGGTCTTCACACAACAACAATTTCTCATTCGCCTTCCAAGCTCTGAGCTTGTCTTCATATTTTGTGTGTGTCCACAATAAGCTTAACAAATAATAAGCTTTGGGTGTGTGTGTCTACAATGAAATAGGTACCCTATTTATACAATTTTAGGGCCCTTGAAAATATGGAATATAATTTATCTTAAGGCTATTATAAGCCTCATCCCGTAAAATGAATGGGATCAAATATTCCAAAGAATCCGGTTTGCATGTTTAAATGGGATTAATCCCCATGTTGGCGGCTTAACATTTGATAAGGGATTAAATCCCATAGTGGCATGATTAGCATATGAAATGGGATTAATATCCCAATTTTGGCAGATTGGATAATGTTTAAGGCTTTAAATAGCCTTCCCATGCACATGTATAGTGGTCAATGGACCACTTTGGAGCATAACCGCCCCCATCTCCACGTGGATTAATACCACGCATACCATTAAACCTGCTCCCCACCACCGCTTCACTCCTCCTCCACACGTGGAATCTTCCACGCATGACATTGCATGCCTTTACCACGTGGACATAACCTAGCATGTTGGCTGTTATGTGTGGTCGGTTGGTTTATGTGGGTAAGTGAAGTTTTAATACTAATGTATAAACATTAATATATAGTGGTTTGGCATTTGGAATGGTGTGTAAGTGGACTTACCAAATAAATAAAAATTCGACCCATACCATGGGGTATCGAAATTAATTAACTCGGTCATCATGTATTCCACTTGTCCGAAAATAACCAGATTATTACTACCTGATCTCGGACCCTTATAGGCTTTAAATATTTGCCGATAATTTGCTCCTTTTAAGTAATCAATTTAAAATAATGCAAGACAATAATGACAATTGCACACAGATTGATTACGGAGTTCAAAGAATGCCTACGTCTCAAGGTTTGTGGTCGAACCGTTCCACTAGTCAAAACTTGTAAGTTACAATAGTACTTTCACAAGAAAACCTAATGGAATTTTACTTGACTATCAGTACACCAGTTCTTTGAAAAACTTCCGATGATCATTCGAATCATTCTTCACCTTCCTGATGCACAATCTCCTTCGGCTTCAATCGGCCTTCCCGACGCTATCAATGCGAAGCTAGCACTCCGGTCGACAATCCAGGATTTGCAAGTAATTGGTGTGGCTCAATGGGCCTATTGGGTAGTTTATAATTTACTCCCAATCACAAATATTTCATCTACTATTGCCTAAAATAATAGGCCAATAGACAATACTTGTTGACACATCCCACAAATAAAAGCTTAACAAATAATAAGCTGTTGGACTAATGTGTGTCCATTACAATAGAATGGGTTCCCTATTTATACAAAAAATAGGGCCCTTAAAAAATGCATTGCATATTATCCTTGGCTATTTTTAAACCTTACCCGTAGCATGTATAATGGGATTACATACCCATATAGGGCGGCATAGCATTTGATAAGGGATAAAAATCCCATAGTGGCGGATTAACATATGAGATGGGATTAATATCCCAATTTTGGTGGTTGGATAATGTTTAAGGCTTTAAATAACCTTCCTCCACGCAAATATAGTGGTCAAAGGACCACTTTGGAGCATAACCGCCCCCATCTCCATGTGGATTAATACCACGCATGCCATTAAACCTGCTCCCCACCACCGCTTCACTTCCTCCTCCACACGTGGAATCTTCCACACATGATATTGCATGCCTTTACCACGTGGACATAACCTAGCATGTTGGCTGTTATGTGTGGTCAGTTGGTTTATGTGGGTAAGTGAAGTTTTAATACTAATGTATAAACATTAATATATAGTGGTTTGGCATTTGGAATGGTGTGTAAGTGGACTTACCAAATAAATAAAAATTCGACCCATACCATGGGGTATCAAAATTAATTAACTCGGTCATCATGTAGTCCACTTGTCATCTCCCGATAGGCAAATCGAGCGAATTGACGAGTGGTGGCAAGCCACGTGTCAGAGTGTGATTGGTCCAATATTGACTAGTTGACTAGAGTTGACTTTCCCGCTGTCTAAACTTTGACCGAACATATCTAGAGCTCCCGATGTCCGTTTGTCGCGTTATTATAGTCATTGGAAAGCTCTCAAGATGATCTTCTGCACTGACACCGTTTAGGGATGTTTAGGGAAATTTTTGAAAATGATCCCCTAATCATCAACAATCAAGAATTAACCATAGAACAAGAGTGTGTCATCGGGAAATGGTTTGATAATGTGCGCTAGAAAGATATGATCAATGAAGCATAGAGCATAAAGAATGTGAATGAGGTGAGGTTCATTCTAGGTTTGGACCCTCAACAATCGAGTATGAACCATGGAACTAGAGTGCGTCACGGGGTAGTGATGATATGTAAAAATTGAGTGTTAGAACGATGAATCACGAAGTGTAGAGTGTGAAATGTGTAGTGTGTGAGGTTGATGGATGTCACAACTTTGACTAAATATGCCATAATGAATGACACAAGCATTGTGAGAGGCCCAATCGTAACTGGAAACTTGATGTAGCCATAATATTTTTGAAATGGATATGAAATTTAAGATAGTGGATAATTGATAATGACGAGGAGTGCAAGAGAGCACACACCAATAAGAGTTGATGGATCGATCATGGTGTTATTGAAAATATAAGATCCGATAGAAGCATTGATGTGTATCATAGTAGAAGAAAATGTGGCATGATAATTGTTATCAGAGAGTGTAATGAGTGGTGGAGATGCATCAATACGAACAACTAGCAAGTTAAGAGCCCCGATGAAGGGTAAGGCATGACACAATATGTATGATTAGCTGAAGAATCAACAATTTGCTTGTCATGTTTGGGCAATGGATCATTGAATATTTTGAGCTTTTTGTTGTCATTGACCGGCTTAGATGTTGAAGGCTCAAGGAGCTCAATTACATTATTATCAATAATATCTTGAATGAGATGCCTAAGTTTGAAACATTGATCAACTGAATGCCCAACACATTGATGATAGTCACATATGTCATTTTTGTTATAGTTCCAATCCTTAGGGCGAGATGGATCAAGATTCAACGGTGGTGGAAGTGTAATAAGATCACTCTCAAGAAGTTACAGCAATAGAAGGCGTAGAGCACAAGATAATTTTGTAAATGTACGCTTTGGAGGTTGTCATTGAAGCTTTTAGGAGTATAAACAACATTAATAATATATTTTGCTTCAATGGGCTTAATAGATGGCTTGAAAGTAGATTTTCTTTGAAATCGATTAGAAGATGATGAAGCTTGATCATGGTACTTGATTTTTCCCATAGAGATAAGTTTTCCTTCACGTAATTTAAGAGTATGACATAGATGATCAAATGAAGGAGATGTCTCAAAGATGACACTCTTTTTGTAACGAAGATAAAAGACTTTAGACAAAAAGATCTTGCAATTCGAATCGTAAGTACATTGGACATCTTAGCTAAGTTGTTCTTATATCATAATACATAGTATGTTAGATTTTCATTAGATCCTTGTTTAATTTGTACAAGTTGAGCATAGAGATATCTTAGAGTCGATATTGATTGAAAAATGAGCGAGAAAAACATCAAAGAGATATGTGAATGATGTTACTTTGAATGGGTAGGTAGATCGTAGAACCAACACATAACATAGTCTTAAAGGCATCTAGGAAAGAGCTTTTATAGTAAAGTATGAATGTACACATGATCTATACATGCGACATGAAAATATCATAGATTCTCTTGAGGATCACCATTGCCTATCAAGGTAGGAAGCTTAGGGGTGATGAAGCTTGGAGGAAGTTCATAAGTTGAAATGGCGGGTGTGAAAGAAGTATGAAGGAGTAAGATGGAATCAATAGATGGAAAGGCATGAGAAGTAACTCTGTCAAGTCAATGAATTGAACTTGAAGATCCCGATAAAGAGAGGTTAGGTATTTAGTGCCACGGGGAAGAAGAGACTGTCGCATGTGAGAAATAAGAGGTGGAGTGAAGTGGTTGGTGGAGTAGAACAAATAAGGCACAATGGAAGTAGGTGGAAGGGTAGAATTAAGGGGTTGAGTAGTAATAAGCATATAAGCGGTAGTGGATGTAGGAACATTAAGCTCAACAAGATTGGTGGCCTCCTCACGAGTAGTGAATAAGAGCATATCTAGATCTTGGGGATGTTCAACAAGATGAGCATTGAGATCTTGAAGGTGGTCTTCAGTAAAGGGTTCATAAGATTGAGCCATGATAAAAATATTGTAAAAATGTCTAGAAGCAAGGTTGGGTTGAATGGATGGGTTCACCAAATGATTTAACAAAAATAGATTTTTTATAAACCCTAATTGTAGAGTCATGAATGTAAACTATGATAAACAACTGCTAGATATGAGAGGACACAAGCAATAAGCTAGATACAAATGGGACCCTAAGTGCAAGAGAGGGAAAGAGTGACTTAACTGATTTATGCTATCCCGGAACTAATCTGAGTTAGAAACCGATGAACAAGAGCGGGAGAATGTTGAATTGGGCTCGGTGAATTCTAGAGATGCCAGATGAGCCTGGACTAGGGTAGAGGTGCCAGGTGCCATAGACCTCTTCTGGCACCTATGACTACATAGGAGCTCGAAACCCGATTCTTTTGGTGTGGCAAGGTTGTCACTAATGGTCGTTGTTGGTCACATGTATGTCGTTGGATGATTGTCGAGTGTTCCTAGAACCTGCAAAGAGATAGTGACCTACAAAACCCTCAAACATACATCAAATCCCAAAAATAAAAGATGCAAAATGAGGATTCAAGCCGACCGTGGTCACCCGACTAAGTGAACTTACAATCGAGTGTTGCACTACATCTCAAACTCCATGTATTTTTTGTGCATGTGTGATAAAATTGTGCCCTATGAAGCCCTTGTGCAAGTGCACTTGATAGCGGGCGATAGCTAGATGTCCAATGTAAATAGATGTGTGGATTGAAAAATTGAACTTCCCTTCCTATGCATGTATGCAAAAATGCATTCCCTTGTCCCTTGAATGAAAGCTAGATGGATGCTTTTAATGCTCTTAAAATGTCTTTAGATTAGATTCTTAGAGCTTGGTCCTTTATTATGGTCACATAGCTTTGTATTCATATAATTCCCTTGGTTGAATTTCATAATTGACAACTGGAAGGCCGATCTATAAGAAAATAAGATACCCAAAAGATAAAAGAGGCCCAAAAAGAGCAACGGTGCTCCAGAGGGGACAAGGACGCTTCTTCGTTAGCACCACTGGCTAGGTATTGGCCCGAGTCATAAAAGATAAACAAGTAAAGCATCGACATGGTTGTAGGGTGTAAAATACTAGAAAGAAGACAAGAAACACAAAAAAAAGGTAAAATATAGTTGTGAATTGCTATTTCTCTCACTTAGGAATCATGTAAATGTAAGTATGTGTTTAGGACCTATAATGTACCCAAGTGTGTGATTTTGTGTCTACGAGTTAGGCTATTAACTTTTAGGTTGTCTTCATAATTGCTTTGTATGTCATTATAGGTTGTCCATGTCATGGTGAATGAGGTGCAATGAAATTATTTTAATCACATCCATGAGACCCAAAACTCCAAATGCTTAAAGATTTATGTATTTAGTGGTATCTTTTAGAGGGTTGTTTCTCCTCTTGCTGATTTGAATTAGCATACCCACCAAACCTTTTAGTTTTTCTTTCCTCAAATATCTTAATCATGGAACTAACTCTTAAACTTTCCTTGTACTTAACTCTAATGGCCATGTACCTTATACATTCAGGATGAAATCCTCATCCATTTCTATTCCTTGTATTGCATATGAAGATGGGGAAAGTGGTTTTTCCCATATTAGACCATGACACTAGAATAATGTGAAACATTATATTAATTAGAATGGAATGGAATAATGTATGAACTGTCATGGTCAATCCTCTTTTATTATGCTAAAGGCATTCTCAAAACTATATTAGACAACAATTTTCCAACTCTAACACCACCCACTCCCAATGACAGATCAACACATATTTTTTAATTTTGTCATTATTAATGACTTTTGTTTTTTTAATTTACTTCAAGTTTAATCCCGACCATCATTGCCATCTTTTCCCTACAACATTTTGCTTCAAGGTTTATCCCATCCATTCTTCTCATATTTTCTCGATCTCCATTTTCTCTATGCTAGCTCTCTTTTGGGTCATGTTTAGATCCATCATGCTTAAAGTTCAAAACTAACATGTCGGATGCATATACTCGGATGGAATTTTATATAATTGCTTATTCAAATGTGAGGGTGGGCATATTCATTTATATAGCAAAGTAAACATTTTTTATGTTTTTTATTCTTTTTTTTAAACATGTATTGTGCCTTGGATGTGTACATTTATATGTTTATACATTCATGCTCAAAGTGAACCCTAGAAAACATACCTTCTTCACATAATCAATGATGTTCTTAATGATGAATTGTTCTTTCGTAGTTACCAATCCCATGATAATTATAGTCAAAGTGAATGGTGTGCATGTAAATCCTTTCGAATCGATGTTATTCTAATAACTCAAGGACAAACCAAAAATGTGCTCGATCGCCAAATTTGAACCTACACCAATATCACATTTCTCGTGTTTCAGCACGGCCTTAGGTTACCAACATCAAAAGTTTCAAAAATTCAACTTCTATTGGAATTTTAGAGTATGACTCAAATTTGACAGCAAGTAATTCATCATTATCATTCCCAAAACTTTCAACCTTAAATGATATTTCATTTGTTGCCAATTTCAAAGCAAAAGCTTGTGCACTAAGAAATTTCCAGTGACTATTTCTCACAAGTAGATAATTCCTATTCACAATGGGGTTGGGGCAGAGTCTATGTCCTAAAGGACAAACATGCAAAGGTTCTAACAAAACCAAATTTTCAACCTACGTTAACAACATATCTTTCCTTCTTCCCACCGCTCTCTTCTTAAAGCGCACTCCTTTACCGACTCGAGGAGTTTATAGTTTTAACTTTCCAAAAACAATTTCTCTTTAAATTATGTTCATGCCTCCTAAGAACACATGGACCCGAATGACACAAGGGTGAAAGTGGTTCCATTCAATTTCCATAAATACTTAATTAGAATAGAATTAGTTTATTTGCATTTTTATGTCATAAAGTTTTTATGAATCTTTGGAAGGGTTTAAAACACAAAACAAATGATAGATTAAGGATAGGACAAAGTGGATGCATTCACATTGTCTCCTTCACCACCTATAGGGAAGCTTATAGACAACGTTAATTGAGCCATTATGGCTTAGATGTTATATTTGATCATCAACTGCACACCACATGACATGACTTCCAACCATGGTGCCCTAGTCATAGTTGGCATTCCGGTAGTGATGCACAAGATGATTTTAAAGGTGTTCAAAATACATGGCATATTATGTTGTCATGTTAAATGTATAACATGAAATTTTTGAAATTTTGGTCATGACAACCAAGCCCCCACTTGAAAACATCTTCTCTTGCTCATTATAAACCCTTCTTTCAGGCATCCTATCAATTATGTCACCCTCATTTTTGTTGAGAATAACATTCTAACATGATTTTCAAGTGTGTTTCACTGTGTAGGGAAGTATACCTAGTTTGAATCATGAAGTTGTTGAGATCCAAGGTGTATTAGTTGATCTTGGAGGCCTAAAAAGGGAAAGATTTAGCCATTTTGGATCAAAGGAATATCCTCACAGAGGATGATTTCAAGGGATCAACCCATCCGGGAGCCGTGTAAAGTAATATGGAAGAGATCCGGGGTAGTTTTAAAGAATAAAGTGGAGTTATATGGAATCGGGAATCATTCAAGAAAAATAGGGTCATTGCGAGTGCAGGGAATGATAACTCTAATGGAGAAAGTGGACTTATTATGAAGATTCTGGGAGTTCTAGAGGATTTGGAAGCTAAACAAATAGGAAATTAGAATTCTCCACATGAGAGACACATCAATTTTGGTCCAAGAATTCAAAATATTTCGTGATAACCTAAGTCACTACTGCTTGCCCCTTTGATCCAAAAGAGTGAATGGGCCTAAAATTAAAATTATACGAATATTTGGCTCTTGTATATGGTTTAAATTTTCTTATAAGGTGTTTTAGAGTCAAATTCATATAATTTTTGGCCTCCTAACTCGTTTTCTTGCTCCTAGGCGAAAAAAACACTTTGAGTTCCGAATTCAAGTTTGCATGATGACATCAACATCATTTTCAAGCTTGGGAACAACTTTCACCCTCAGTTTTCCCTTTTCCCTTGTCACTTGGTTGATGGGATGACGGGGACACAAAATTGTGCCCCTATCAAGCAAACAAGTTGTGTCACTTAAGACTTGCAACTTACTCCCTAGGTCACTCCACAAGAAAAAATCAGGACCCCAAGTACCCTTGGTGCATTTTCCAAGGTTGTGTGTCCTTTATCCCTTGTCCCTTAGTGCAAGGTGACAAAGAGGGATAGAAAATTATTCCCCCTTGTTTGGTGTGTTTTCGTCACTTAAACACTTGCAACTCACCGCTATGAATGCTCAATCTTGGTCTTAGTTCACCCCATCCCCTCGTCATGTGCACACATCCCATTGCACAATTTTCAACCTTGTCTATCCCTTGTCCCTTGTCCCACAGTTCAAGGGGATTTAAGGGACACTAAAATTCATTCCCCCTCCTCGGTTAGCCCTTGGTCACATGTAGGACCAAGTTGTAGCTCATGGAAACCTTAATTTTAGCCCCTTCTATCTTACTCACATGAAACCATGAAGTGACACTTGACATGATCCTTTGAAAGGCACACTTTAGTTTCCCTCTTTTCCCTTACTTCATTTGTCCCCTATTTTTAAGGGTGGAAATCCACCTCCAAACCTTGATTGGTAGGGTTAAGCCTATGTGAGTTAATAATGAGTTAAGGTGTGCAAATGGGGTTATACTCAACACTTAACCATTTTTTAATTTTTGAAAGCTATATTTATCCCCCCAAAACTAATCTCCATGTTGTTATGTTGCTAAAAATTTTCCAGGCACCTTTGTACCCAAAAACAAAAAAGTTGTTCATATCTTTAAAACCGCTCATCTGATTTCCATGAGATTTTTCAAGTAACCTCTTCTCAAAAACGCCTTTGCAATGAGTATAAGATCATCCCCATTGATGCTTTAAATAATTCTTAACAGCCAAAATAAATTTTCACCCCCACACTTGCATTTTTGAATCTATGAAGTTCTAGCGATTTAAAACCTCTAAAAATTGGACCAAAGGATCCGAAGAAAAAACTTAAATTTTTGAGACAAGTTTCATTTCATTTCGACACCCAGAGGTCCACCTTCCAAAAAGAGTAAGTTTTGTGGTCCCCTTAGTTTAAAAATAGTAATTTTTAGAAAAATACAACTTATAATGTCATCATCACTCCTTGCAAGTCAAAAACACTAAAAAGTGACAATTTTGGAAACTTACTAAAAATAGCCATCCAGAATAGTACTGCAAAAAAATAAAAAGTGTTGGAATTAGGGTTGAATCATTCATATCCATTCATACCCCACATGTTTCACTACTTCCTAGCATCATGAAGGTCAAATATTTGGGTTTGGAGCTAATTTCCACCTTGAACATTGAATATCCCAATGTGGGTGACAATGATGTAACACACATGGACCTAGAATATTTGAAAGCAAGAATGTTAGGTGAGCCTCGTGAACTGTGGAGGAAAATATCTTCTCAAGTGGGTTATTTAGAGTAGGTGGTCATCCTCTATATGTTCAAAGCACCAAGCTAGTCCTAGCTTGTGCACAACACTATGACCTAAACTCTAGAATAACCCACACAAATGACAACTACATTCTTTGCAATCCTCACATCGAAATGTATTTATTAATGTTTGAAAATTCCTACATGTAATTACATGGTATTCATTACTCGGGAGTTTGGCTTACATGAATGGGAAAAAAAGACTCATACTTGTAAGGCCGGCGGTTGGTTCGTGGCTTAAGAAGGGAAGGAAGCCTTCTCGGTCCCTATGAATTTGTCATGGAGTGAGTTTCACAAATCATATTTGGATGCAATTATTCTAATGAATAGAGTGATGGGAGAAGAAACCACAAAGTATTTACAAGGTTAGATAGATCAGTTCATTCGGTGGTTGTAGAAAGAGATCAAATGATTGACTAGGGGAAAATCATAAGAAATAACATTCATCGGTAGATGTTACGGTTGCCTACCTATAATAATTCCACCATGAATTCCTATCGGTATATTCCCTCGCATACACAAGGCCTTTCTGAGGTCTCTCCATTGCACCTAATGTGTCACATAAGTCACCTGGTCTATGAAAAATACCCACAACTCACGTATCGAGAGAGTAACTCACACTTCTCTAGGGTGAATGATGCATTCACCATGCATGTCATAAGGTTACCTAAATGAAATCCTGAACAAAGAATCTCATATCAAGTAGTTGGGTTGATCGAGAAATATGGAATTCACTTCATTCAGTTTCCCACCTTCACCTAGCTCAGGGTTGGAGGATTTGATCTTGCACCTCATAGGCTACCAAGGTACAAGAGTAACAAGATCATCATAATTGAGTTATGAAGATAGTTATCCCATGTTCACACCTGATTTACTAAAATAATGAATTAAATATAATTGCAAAGTCACTATCTTGAACCAAATGATTTATTAATTCTAAAATATATAAATGACATAAACAAGTTGAGATGTAATATTTAAAACCCTAAGCAAGAAGTAGAGAAAGAGGACTTAGTTGATTTACACTTATCCTGGAACTATTCTCGGATTAGGCAAAGTGATGAATACATTAGGAAGAGTGTCGTTATTTCTCTTTTTAAATTATTTGGCTCACAAACAATGACAGATGAGGGCGCCCACCGTAGGACAGGGACACATAGGGTGTTAGTGACTAGATATGGGTGTCCGTGATTGTGTAGAAGCTCCGGATCTGATCTCTGATGTGTCACAAGTATGTCGCAATTACTCTATGTTGATCACTTGATGATTGCTCCTTGATCGTCGAGTGTACCTATAGCTCGTAAAAGAAGAATTTACTTGCATAAGCCCACAAACCACATCAAAGCTAAAAATAAAGATGCATATTGGGGAGTTGAAATGACCCCAGATAGTCACATGGAGAGTGAACTTACAACCGAGCGTTGCATTACATCTCAAACTCCATTAAGTTCTAGTGAGTATGTGTAGAAATTGTGCCCTAGGATGTCATTGTGCAAGTGCACTTATTAGTGGGCTGTAGCTAGAATGTATAAATGTATAAAACATGTGGATGAAATTGAATGAACTTCCCCTTCTTATGTTGTGTATGTAGAAAATGCAGTCCCCTATCCCTTGGATGAGTGTTAGATGGATGTTTTAGAGTGCTTTAGGTTCATTTTAGATGTAAGCTTAGGTGATGATAGTAATGCTTAGTGTTTGGTCCTTGATTTTGAACACGTAACTATGTATTTATATGATTCCCTTGTTTGAATTTCATAATTGACGACCAAAAGGATGATGCATAAATGAAAAACACACACAAAAGATAAAAGAGACCTTAAAAGAGTGAGTAAGATAAGAAAGGGCCAGGGGCACCCAAAGGGGATAAGGGAACTTGGGCACTTTTGTCTTGGTTGTACGTTGGTGTCTGGAGCTATAAAATCAAAATGTAGACATAAAATCACGCACTTTGGGTTATATTTAGTCTTGATCTCATACTACTATTTAGAGGGTTTTTGAGAGAAGAAAGTACTAATTAACCCTCGTCTCCTTGGCCATTTTTATTTAATTTCCAAAGCATCATTCCCAACCTCCACCACACGCATACCTAGTTAGTTTTTGTTATTTCCCATCATTTTAGCCTTGGTGGGCCACCAGCTACTCTTTGGGGCTCCCACGGGCGCCCTGGTCCCACTTAGGTGCTCCGATCCTTCTTGAACTTTCCCACCACTTTTTGGGCACTTTCTAGCCATTTTAGGTTCTTATCTTTTTGGTGGTCGGCCATTTCAAGGTTAATTACAAAATTAGATCAAGAGAACCCTATAAATATAAAGTTATGAGACCATAATGAGGGACCAAGCACTATCACTACTATCATCCACCTAGAGTTGCATCCATCTATTGCATTTGGAGATCATTTCCATCCACATAGCTCCATCACAAGGACAAGGCTTGGGTCATATGCATCACACAACATACGGGAGGATTCTATTTTATTACATGCACCATTTATTACATTTTTTTAACACATAGTTAGCTCACTATTTCACAAAGTGAAACTGGAAAAAGAGCAACCTAGGGCATGTTCACACACACACAAAACTACATTTAGGTTTGGAATGTAGTGTAGTGCTCAGTTAGTAAGTCCACTTTGTGGTAGTTGAGGTCATCGACCCTTTGATATGCAATTTTTTTTAGGGATTGATGCTTATTTAGAGTTTTTAGGTATTTCTACTCATCTTGGGATATTAATGACATATGAAGCAGTGCAACGAACTTGATGTGACAAACAATGAGGGTTTTAGACCATTGTCAAACTGTGAAAACCAATTTTGGAGCTTTTGCATAGACTAGGGCACCCAATTTGCGAGACTAGAGTGCCCATAGGCACCCTAACTCCCTCTGTAGGCACTCCGGTCAAAAAAACAACCTAAATCCATCGTTTTGGGGCTCCTACACATTCATTCATGCTTCCTAATTTTTGATCACCTCTACGACATAGTCCCGCATGAGCATTTTTAATCGGTGAGTTACTTCCTCACTCTCTCTTGCATATTAGGGTTTCTGTTTTTATTGTATTAGTTGTTTAATTCATTTACATACTTATTTATTGCTTTTGTATGTCCTCCTTGATTAGATTAACTAGTGCATATATTTACATTTTTAGTTAATCATTTTGGTGAACCCGACCACTTTCATGCTTAGGATCCTCATATTTCTTCTATCATGGGTCGTAAGGTTGCTCAAGTCTCTTTATCTGATTTACTTAAGAGATATCCCCATTGCTAGGTTGTTTTGCAAAAACAATTAGACACCATGTATCTGGATGACAATACACGTTGCCGCACAAAATAAGTCCTATATTTGATCGTTTATCTGATGACTCGACCCTAGTGATCCTCCATCTAATCAACCCCTATTAGACTCAATCCAATCTCTACATACTTTATTCCAAGACAAATTTCATGCCATGGAATCCACAATCACATCTCTCAAATATGAAATTCAACAGCTTAAGGATGCTTCTCAATCACATGTTTGTGCTCCTTGTACATCTTATATGCAATCTATGTCCACTCAAGTCATCTAAGCCTGAACCTCAAGATATGCCATTATCTCTGTGCCTCTCGATTTGTGCATGATATAATGCAACATGACATCTTTATTCGGATCCTTAGTAATTATTTGATCACTCTACCACCTACTCATTACTATTCTCCTTATTGGTTAGTAAAATATCAAGGTCATCCATATTGCAATTATCATCAAATCAATGGACATAATGACAACAATTGTCACACTTTGCCATGAATAATCAAACATCTTGAGCGTTAGGGTTTTATCTCATTCAATGCACAACATTCTATTGCATGCCCATCTACAACTACTATACCATGTTATGCAACTACTAGTGAGCCTCCTTCTAATCTTTCTAAGGAAGTTCTAGATGATTCTCTTATTCATTACATGTTTGATATTGACAATCACTCACATGTGCATAATGATTCTTCTCCTAGTCAGACAAATACTTCTCCTATTTTTGATATTGCTTCTTCTCCACTTAATGAGCATCACACCACTATTTCTCATGCGCCTTCTTCAAAATTACCAAGTCAAAGTGCACAAATGACTCTCAAAATCAATCGACCTTCTCCTTCGGTAGCGTCATCAATACCACCAAAGCTGCCACCATTCAAGCTTTCTTTGCCATCTACTCCACTTCCATTTCCTAATCATTTTGTTAAAGCAAATACCTCTCCACTCAAGTTGTCTGCGACATTACCACCACCTAACATCCCATCAATTTTGTTAAGGAAAATACTCCTTATATTGATCCACTTAGTGTCTTTTGACTAAGACATCCATCATTCATACACTTGGGGGGCATCGCATTTAATCCCTCCCCCTCATGCTAGCATATTTACTGAGCACTACATTACACTTTTAACATCTATCATTTTTGCATTTTCATATAGGCATACTCATAACACGTTCTAGCTATGTCATTACCCAATGAAACACTCTTGTGCTTCAGTTCACACTTGACTATTGAGGTCTTACTACACTGAACCCCACACACCTTTGCACTATAGTCATCACACATCGCGTTTCATCACACATTGCATGTCATACACCATACATCATAATGTTCATCATTATGCACATAACATCACATATTATTCATCATATTGTCCATATCACATATTACATACACTATTAGACTATCTACGTGTATTACATCACATTCTATACATAGTGTTGTTATACTACATCTAGTGTCACATGCTTTACATCATATATCACGCATCTTCACATTACACATTTTCTACATACTATACTAGTCATCATTACATACGAGTCTAGCATCATTTCATCTCACATACTACATATTACATTACATACTACACATTACACTTTATTTATTCTACATATATAGCATTTCATCCTACACACCATGCACTTACACATTCTATTCACCACATGGTCGTTTATCATATTCATCACATATACTATATCGTCTTTTAGCACTACACTCACTACCCTATGACGCACTTTAGTTCCTCAATCCATACTCGACTACCGAGGGTTTACCAATCAAATGGACCTTACATTCATCACACATTTATCATTTGAACTTTCATCATGTGACGTTCCTAGGACAACGACACACACTATATGATAAATCGTCATTTACTTTATCATCTTGTAGAGGTATACACTTTAGGCTACATCACCACTCCCTACTATTCATCTTATAATGATATATGTCTTTAGGCTAAATCATCACTCTTACGCTCATCTTGTCATGACATGTGCTTAGGCTACAAGGTTCACACACATCTCTTCTACATGTCGTATCTCATCAATACACATACACATTCGTCACAATGCATTTAGAAACAACACACACTTCGACCATTTCCGATGAAACACTATCATTTATGGTTCATTTTTTACTTTGAGAGGCAGCAAAAACAAAATGAACCTCATTTCATACATTTCCATTCACTTGGGGGCACGTGGCTCCTATCATTCCATCTTGCATTCCATTCCATCCATCCACAACATATTACATTGTCTTGGGGCATTTACTCTTGCTTACTAGTGTTTTACATGATCACTTTACTACACATGTTAGATTGATTTCTTATATGTCATTATCTATACCATCCACACATGCACATTCACGTCTTTGTTTAGTTGTGATCGCAGATATAGATCCTTTACACACAACATGGATGCTCAACTTTTACCCTTCCTACATTGGTCGTTGAGGGCATCCACATTTGACTCTCACGGGTGATATTGTTTCATTTTATACTTAGCACTTTACATTACTTGGTTATTCATGCTTTGAAAATTAGTTATTTCTCTAACATGCTAATGGGTGTTTCATGTGTAGTGTTGGTTTTGTAGGATTACATGTTTCTATGACTACTTCTTTGTTTTTATGCATTTATCTGCTTTGTTTTGCTTCTTGTATGTGGGCTTTGCCCTATGTTTTATGTGCACACTTGTTTGTTGTTTGCGGCCATAATGGCCTTGCGTGTCTTGTGACATCGTGAGTTATGTCCATATTTGTCACCCACTTTGTGCATCTTGTATTCTTACGTGTTTACATTACTTTGCTTGGTAGTTTACACATTGTCTTCTACATGCATGATTTTTCGTACTAACGTTTGTTTTGGCTAGCCATATTGTTTATGCACACCTTGGTTTCTACCAAGTGCATTCCCTTCCCCCTAGAGGGTACAAAGTTCAGCGTACATGTGGTTGGTCCTATTTTGGGGCCGCATTCTCCTATTAGCAAGGTCACATGCACCCCCATAGAGGGGGGCATCATTTGGGGTTTTACAATCTACACAACACATTTACACTAGTTCAGTTTAGTGCATTTTTCACCCTTGGAATTGTGGGTTTACACACAATGAGTGAGTTCAGACAAGTCTACGAAATCCATACACAATTGCTTTTTAGAAGACACGGTTGTCCTTAGCATTCAAAGGAGCAATTAACGATTGGAGGATACGGTGGAATTCCCCCAATACTTCTTCTACCATCGGCGTCGGATCACCCAAAAACCAGGATGTTATAAATATCTCTTCACACATATTTCTATTTAAAGGTTGTAGGACACAAAGCATTTCCTTCCTATATGTGTTCAACTTATGGCGTTGGATCACCCAAAAAACCCCCAAACATGAGGATATCCTTCTACACTCTTTCTCTTGACATGGATCAGGTGCACATGTTCCATTTACATCTTTCATTTGTGTATTTTACATTGAAATGGTTTTACATACATATACATGTGTCTGTTACATAGCATTTTTACACTTACATATAGACATATTTGACTACTTGATCGTTTTCTCCTTGCAGTTCGACCGTATGAGAAACAAGTAGTCAAATTGGGGCAACAACTACAATAACTACAACCACAACAACAACGATGTAAACAACAACACTTTGCAATGACACACCTTACATACTAACCATGTAGGTACATCACAACAACAACTACATATGTGTTTCCACCCTAGGTTTGCTCTCATCAGTATTTTGCATTTTTCATCTTTAGTTTCCACGCTCCATCATCTTTTTGTCACTCCACGTTTGTCTAGTCCTTCAACACGCCTCCTTCATTGATATACATGGTTATTAGGTACGCATATCTATCTACTTTATGTTACTGAGCTTTTCGCTCACTAATATAAAGTGGGGGCAAATGTAGACATAAAATCACGCACTTTGGGTTATATTTAGTCTTGGTCTCATACTACTATTTAGAGGGTTTTTGAGAGAAGAAATTACTAATTAACCCCGTCTCTTGGCCATTTTTATTTAATTTCCAACATCATTACCGACCTCCACTACATACATTCTCAGTCAATTTTTGTCATTGCTTGTCATTTTATCCTTGACTGGGGTGCCCAAGCTGGTACTGGGGTGCTTATGGGTGCCTCGATCCTTCTTGAATTTTCCCACCACTTTTTGGGCACTTTTTAGATGTTTTAGGTTCTTATCTTTTTGGTGGTCGGCCATTTTAGGGTTAATTACAAAATTAGATCAAGAGAACCATATAAATATAAATGTAGGAGACCATAATGAGGGACCAAGCACTATCACTACTATCATCCACCTAGATTTGCATCCATTTATTTCATTTGGAGATCATTTCCATCCACATAGATCCATCACAAGGACAAGGCTTGGGTCATCTGCATCACACACAACATAGGGGAGGATTCTATTCTATTCCATGCACCATTTATTACATTTTTATACACATAGTTAGCTCGTTATTTCACAAAGTGTGACTGGAACAAGAGCAACCTAGGTCATGTTCACACACACACACAAAACTACATTTAGGTCTGGAATGTAGTGCAATGCTCAATTAGTAAGTCCACTATTGTGGTAGCTAAGGTCATTCGACCCTTTCATATGCATTTTCATTTTTATGGATTGATGTTTGTTTAGAATTTTACAGTCTTTCTACTCATCTTGGGATACCAACGACATCTGAAGTAGTACAACGAACTTGATGTGACAAACAATGAGGGTTTCAGACCATTTGTTGAACTTGTTGTTTGACAAGAATTCCTGCTACTTGTGTAGATTAGAGTGAGCTAAATGAGAAATAAAGAAACCTTAGATATGGGAGGGTTTAGGGACCTCTTCTATGTGGATAGTGATGATGTGGTACAGCGCAAAAAGGGATGATTTTCCTCACGATAAATCTTTGACTGCACAACAAAGAGAACTAAAACACGAAGAGGATTAACAAGATATATAGTGGGCTGCCTGACAAAGTCGGTTTCGGGAAGTGAAAGCTTCCTAGAAAGGATGTCAGCCCACATATTAATAAAAGAGTGTAATCAATGTTGGATGATGATACACTGATAACAGAAATTCAAAGCAGTGATATGATAAATGGAAATACTAAATGATATGATAATCAAGATAGTAATCAAAATGATAATTGATAACAGGAATATACAAACAAACCCATGTGGTTTGGCAGTGATCCAAGAGAAGACCATATGGTTGATAGTGACCCAAGCAAACCAATCCAAGGAGGCAAAATGCCAAGAGCTCTGTAAAAGATTGTCAATATGGGGGATGGAGAGAATGTAAGAGAATTGGATAGCTAGGGAGGTCATGAAGATATTGGGATGATATGGGGAAGTAAGAATGCCATAGTTTTGATGCAATTTATAACTTGTTTGAAAGAGGGGGGAAGGCTCTTATTTATAGCTTGAAGATGGGGTTAATTTAGGGGTTATTAGGTAATCCTGATTTGAAAAAGTAACCCTGATTAGGTGAGTGGGGGGACATGATTTGAATGATTTTGGAATATTAAATTCAATAGTGGATTTCATGTGGATTATTTTGCAATATTTAATTCAATAATATATTTCATGTGGATTATCTTGGAATATTTAATTCGATAGTGGGGTGCATGTGGATTATCTTGGAATATTTAATTCATAAGTGGGTGACATGGATTATCTTGGAATATTTAATTATCAAGTGGATTTATATGGAGCATATTAGCATATAATGAGGATTAGGGATTTAAAGGGGATCAATTAACCAATTAATATTGATTAATTGAATGTCTTTTTGATGGGAAATGGGATTTATTCAAATTTAGAAGGGAAAAGGGATTTAAATGGGAAATCCTAATTAAGGAGGAGAGCATACATGGGGTGAAGTGGAGGAAAGACACCAAAAATTGGTGTCTACACTGTGAAAATGAGTTACGGAGCTTTTGCATAGATAAGGCGCCTAGTTTGACGACCAAAGCACCTATAGGCGCCCTGACCCCTCTCCAGCACTCCATTCTACATAAACAACCCAGATCCATCTTTTTAGGGCTCCTGCATAGTCGTTCCTACTTCCTAATTTTTCGGTCACCTCTCTGTGACAATGTCTCACGAGCATTTTTAATCGGCTAAGTCACTTCATCACTCTCTTTTACATATTAGGGTTTTTATTTTTATTGTATTAGTTGCTTAATTCATTTACATACTTCTTTACTGCATTTGTATGTCCTCCTAGATTAGATTAACTAGTGCATATTTTTACATTTTTAGTTAATCACTAAATTAGTAAAATCTCGCTTGGGTGTAGGGTGTGAAGACCAAAGAGGAAACAATAAATAAAGCAAAGAGGGCAAAGATAGTCAGAAATTACTAGTTTTTTTGTTTAGGAATCTATGAATGCTAGTGTGATTTTATGACCTATAAATGTACCCGAGTGCGTGATTTAGTATCTACAACACCATGTGTAAAAGTGTAAATAAGAAAGGTGTATCCTTTCCTATTTTTCTATGAATCTACTCATACAAGAGTAACATTGAGTCTTCCTTTGCATCTTTCAATTTGTACTCCTATGTGTCTCGGTCTAAATTTGACCTTATGAGCAATCCGAGACTTTCATCTTGTCAAGTTTGTACTATATTACACAAATTGAGGACTATTGGGCTAATTGCACTGATGACTTTGAGGTTAGGAAATGAGACTACATGAGAATAACAATGGATCAAAGGAGGGACTTCAAGTATGTCGGTTTTAGAAGGAATGAAGGATGATGGATCAAACATATTTGATCTGAAATATCAAGCAGTGCAATCTCCTCCTCTTCAACCCACCCCATGGAACATTCGAGAGTTTGGTGACATTGAGGAAAGAACCATGACATTGGTTCAGAGGTAAAAAGATTGATTAGAGTGGAAGAGGTATTCAATCATCAAATTTAGTGGTTTACTACCTCCATTGAGGTAATTGTATCTTACTTCTTGTCTCAAGGCACTGAAAGGGCCACTGGTCTGCTGCTCGTTCGAGAGGAATCTTCCAAGAGGAAGCTTATGGAAACTAAGTGCACTGAAGTTTCTCCCCTAAGAGGCTTCACAAGAAGGAAAAAGTTAGAGAATATCTCATCGAGCCACTTAAATTAGGAGAAATTGATCTGTCATCTCCTAATCATCTCTGCAATCCAAGTATTCCCTCGAAGGCAACTATTCCATCTTATCTCAGTCAAGCTCTAGTTCCTTATCAAGTGCTTTGTGGTTTCCCCTATGCCTAAATTTGTGTCTACACCGACTGAGACCTTCCCACGGGTACATGAGTTGCTTGTAGGAGATTCGAGAATGATGTAACAAGCCACGAAACCCAACTTTGAGACCATATAAAAGTACATCGAAACCAAGTGTACTAAGAAATCACATAGAACTCCTTGTTTCTTCACCTTTGAGGCTTCTAGAGCTCAAGTATATGGAGGTTGTACATCTGAAATTTTCAAGCCTATGTGAGAGATGACATAGGATGATTATAAGATGAATAGAATTTCCTGGAACATGCCACTCATGAGGGAGATGTGCACCTATTCAAAGAGTCTATAGACTGATTACTTAAGAAATGAAGAAAATAAGAAGGTTGTAGAGTAGCTAAAAGAGCATGTGAAAACCCTCACTACTTATGTATAATCATTCCTGGAACCCAATGCAACAAGACCTCCTCGCCAATGGAGGCTATCTCTCCCGCCAAAAATTGTGAATCTCAAGTGATCAAGAGAGCTCAAGGGTACACCATTCAAGGAGAGCCAATGGAAAAATGGGAGGATAAGATTCTGGAAAAAGGAAAGGTATTTGTACGTACCAAAATTGTAAGGTACTCGCACCACCGAACGATGTTACACATGCCCCAATGATGATACGGGTCTTCTTACAAGGTGTTTGGAATCCAGAAAGGCTCGCCAAGTTTACACTTGTATCCCGCATGCCCCCTTTCGACCTCTGCATGCTTGGTTTTGCCACTTTTTCCCTTTCTTCTTGCATTTTGTCTTGATGTGGAAGCTGATTTTAACCCGCCACCCAGGAGCGGGAGGCCCTTACCACCGCCGCACAGATAGGGCGGCGGTCCCATAACCACCACCCTGCACAAGGTGGTGGTTTTGTTCAAATTTTCCAGATTCCTCTGACGATTGTGTCAAACGTAAATCTTGGATTTTACATGCTTTCTTCAACCACTTTGGCTTGCATTAATGTTTTCTGCCCCCTAGGAATAGAGTTTTTCCTTTGTTTATAGTAAACGAGTTCTAATGGGAGTTACCCTCTGGTAAATGCATTGGTTATAAATAACTAGCTTGTTTTCAAGAAAATGGCCCCTCATCCTCTCAATTCTCTTGTTCAGTTTTTCAATTCCTTGCTTAGAATTTTGTTAGTTTCAGGTTTTGCTTCCATTGTTGGAATTTTGGAGGTCATATCATCTTCTTGTTTCAAGTCTTGTTTCATTGCTACTACATACAGTTAGTTTAAACATAGAATAACTTCATTTCTAGACTAGAATCCATTAAAGTTGCAGGTTTTGTTTTGTCACAAGGATAATTTCTGAAACTCTCAGTACACTTGTGTTGTATTCCCATAATAAATCCCGCTAGGAATTGCATAGTCAAGCTCTGTTCACTTGCGCTATCCCTCTCCTACTCGCATTATATTCGGTCTATATCCAAAGCTACCATTGTTCGATTGCTATCTTCTGTTGATACTATCATATACACACTTTCTAGATTCATGAGGACATGAAGGAACGAGGAGATCACACTGAGGGGACGAAATCACACACAACTAGATTTACCACTATTCTGTAAACACTAGGTTTGAGCTATCAAAGTTCTAGTTACGACATATCAAATAGAGTAGTGAATTATTTTATTTCAGTCAAAAGCTTGTTCTCGATATCGCCAGGGAAGCTGTGGGGATTGATAGTTTCTGAGAAACTGTGATTCATTCCTCACTTTTGAGGTAGAATCGAGAGTCTTTCAATTTAATATATTTAGTATAATATCACAACCGCATTGCAGGGAAATAGCCATACCAGGCTACATTGCTTGTTTTATTCTGTTATTAGATTAGTTGTTCATCTTATAGATATACTAGAGTATTTACTCTTTAATTTCATTAAAATACGTCATTGGAAAATACAAAAAAATAGAAGAATGCTTACATAGTGTAATACCTCTTTCATAATCAGTTTAATAAATGTTAATAAAAAAGTTGAATCATTTTGTATGACAATCACAGGACCTAGAGAGCCTAGAGAGTATATATTTGAACCCATAGTGCCTCAGCCAAATCTATCCACGACTTTGGTGATATAGATCAGGATCTTAGGATACAGGTCTTTCGAGCAACAACAAACTTACAAGCAATCAATGAGCAACTAAGAGGATTGAATATCGAAGATGACAAAGCTTACACATTCGATCAAACCATCCAAACTATAGATTGCCTTGATAAAACACCTGAATGACTGTGCAAGGGTTCGAACGAGAACAAACATTTGGTTGCGATCCTTTGGTTCTGTAGCCTAACACAGGAGACCTCCTCATTGATATAGACACTAGCTTATGTATCCAAGTTTCCAAAACACCTGTTAGGTACTAAGAGAAAATCATACAACTTCTAGTTCTAAACGTAGAAGTTGAAAAGACATATGATTCTTGGATAGTCAAGAAGGAATTGATTCTTCACATGACCATAATGAGTCCACAACAACCATGAACCGACGGTTGTGATCCCCAAGTCCCACAACCCAACGAAGCCTACAAATCAGTCAAGTATTGACACGACTTACAAACGCTTATTGTTGTTTAGATCTTCACCACTCCCGCTAGATATTATAGCACAATTTTCTATATTAAATATAAAATCTAATCAATCCAATATTTTCTAGGCTAGACTAGAAAACCACCCATAGCTAACCATAAAATCCATTAAACCACCTACCACTACTCTCATGACCTTGTCTGGAGATATATACAAAGCTCCCACAGGTCACTTCCCACGTATCCAACAACCAAGAAATAGGATCTCGGTAGAGCTTGACATCGATTGGAGCCTCCAACAACCATTATATCCGAATGATCCATTACACCAATCCAAGTTAGGAGGGCCTTCTTCACCTTAGATTCACAGATTCCATTATTACGTATTGAGGATTTAAGATTACCCGATTAGCTTATACATATCCATTCACATTCAACATTCACTGGTTGTCTCGACATGACCTCAGGAAGTCGGGTACGAGGAAAGGGTACTTGTAGATTCCCATGCTCGCTTGTCACTTTTCCATCGTACAAAATTGGTGAACCCAACGTGAAACAAACTAATATTCCTCTTTCTGTTTTCATTTCTTCCATCCACCTTCGCTCTTTCCCATTATTATGGGTATTCATATACCCCAGAATATGTCGGGATATGATGCATATGGCAAGACCTCTCTCAGGTCTCGAAGTAAACTATAGTCAAACAAATAGACAACCATCACCCTCACTTTCTGCATGGGCTAATAACTATTCGAGTAATTACTTGTCATCTCAAACTCCCCTCACAGAACTAGTTCTAGTTCTTCATTCCAAATTGAGGAGTTTGATTAGTTTGCACAAACACAATAGCCAAAGCCATCAGGCTCTAACAATATGACGTTTATTGGATAATCCACTTCATTCCTCGGGTCTTGTTCGGACCACGATCGAGAGACAATCGGACCCACTCCCTTTTTGGATGAGAAGTACTTAGCATGCTTCGCTAAAAGTGAACAACGTTTCCAAAATATGTATCTACTATAGGGAGTTGACAAAAATCTGATCTCGATACCCTATTCTAGGAGAACATCCCCATTCCTCCACCTATGGGAAATACCCTCGGTGAAGCTTGGTAGGGTAACGACCAATTCATAGCAAGGTATCATACCCCCTTACAACCTCAAGCTATACAACAAACACCCTTAAGGCAAAGCACTACGTCTTCGCCGATGGAAGTCATTTTAGCCTTAGCTGAGAAGGTTAGAGGGCTAGAACTTGCTCAAGCAAACCAAAATTCATATTTTGGGCAAGCAGGAATCCCTAACCCTCTGCATCACCCTAGTCAAGTTGACCTCCTTACAGGAACATGCATGTTAGGCATGCCTCCTCAAAATCCTTATAATTATCCACAGCAAATGCCAACTAGGATAGTGTTTTCAAACGCCGCTCCAGTTGAAAACATGACACCTCTCGGCTTGGCACCAAACAAGCCGTGCACGAGAATAATGTTCCTCATTATTTAAGCATCTATTCAAAATCCACGAAAGGAGACATGTTCTCTTCTCCGGGATGTTCGTTCAACCATAGGGATTCCCTTATGTCCCTACAAACGCATATGCTATGCCATATCAACAACCCATTCCACCTCAACCCCCTCAGCAAGCCTCATCGATGGTTGAGGCCTACGCAGTAGGGACTTATTTAGAATATTTAAAAGAACCCTAGACTTCACCATACAAAGCGTTATGCTTCCGAGACCTCTTCCTAATTTTCCCAAATACAAAGGGGAAGGGGACCCAAACGCACACATTAAGGCCTATGCCACAACCATACAGGAGTTACTCCCTTGGGACGGGGTTGTCGCTAAAATATTCCCTAAGACCCTAGAAGGTATTGCCCTTGATTGGTATTACAGAATACCTGAAGCTTCGATACACTCATTTAAACAACTCGTGTCAAAATTCATCAAAGCTTTCGACATGAACAAATTGTTAAGAACGGGAATCAGGGAGTTCTTACATATCAAACAAGAACATAATGAATCCACCACTCATTTTATCCAAAGATGGCGTACGGTTCTCTACTCATCAGCGAGTGCTCCAAATATGGATCAAATGGAACTATGTGATTTATTCCTTAATTCACTCAATAGAGAGATAAAGGAAGAAGTCTAGAAGTTCCCACTAAGAACTTACGATGAAGTACTTGAAAGTGCTCTCGAATCGACCAAGCAGCGATTAATAGTGGTCGTAAGACATATGGGACAAATGGGAAATTGACTACTCCCAATCAAAACACTTTGCGGCCTATCCTAATTCTTTGGGAATGCTAATCAAGGACCTAAGATCCTTAACAAGAACCGTGGCGTTACAACAAATGGAGTAACTGACCAAGCTAAAAGGGCAAATGTTGTAAACATTTCACCACTTGTTAATAATCAGTGAAATAATAATTTTACCCCAACAATCAACACGGTGGATTTTAATCATCCACCACGACAACAACAACAATGACGACAAGTCCAAATCAAAACCCAACTAGATATCAGAGTCAAAACCAAAGGCAACAACCTCAAAATTTTAACTCTAAAAACTAGCAACCTTATCAGAATTTCGGGCCACAACAGGTTTTAAATCAATAGCCTCAAAATTACAATCCCAATCTATATTGTGGCTTCCACAAGATTCAAGGCCACGATACTAGGACTTGTCGTGAATACAATAAATTCATGCAGCATTTTCCAGAAGATCAAAAACAACTCTTTATAGATATGTTTTTAGCAAATTCTGTAGTACCCATGCCAAATGCTTATGCAGGGGTAGTTTCCCCTCAAAATGCATCCCTCAAGATCTTCAATGACCCGCTCCCAAACCATTCTAACAACAATAGGTTAGATCCTAACGGAACAAATAAGGGTGTCATGACAGGAAACAATGATCATGAAGCTTCAACTTCATTAAATCCACCAGTCGCACCCCAATTAGGAACTTGACCTCAAACTAAGATAGTTGGTTTAGTGGAGTTAAACATCGAGCTACCCGTAGAAACCATAACAAGAACATGGGATTATTCTTCTCAACCAACTCTAAGTTATTCATTAGAGCAGACAACACTCAACAAACATTGGTAAAACCTATAGGCACCTATGATCTGATTAATGATTTAACTAAAACCTTCTCACACATCGCCTTCTTGGATTTGTTTAAAAACTCTCCCGCCCATAGGGCTACCCTCTTAGAAGCGTTAAGCCTTGGCCATTTAATCAACATCACTCCTCCTTCGGAAACACAAGTAAACCATGTGGATTTTGATGTTTATCCTCTGGGGCAGCCGGATAGGGATACTGAATTTATATTCGATATAAGCAAAATGCCAACAAACGCTGAAATTACATGAAGAGGCAAACTAACTTTACATTTACAAGTTTGGGTCTACAATAATTATGTTAAACATGCAATGGTCAACGATGGGGCAACATTCAACATAGTCCCCTTCGCTTTCCTTCAAAAGCTAGGATATGGAGAGACAAACTGTTCCACGACGTGAAATATGCTAAGAGGTTATGATAGCCTCAAAGCCACTTCGATTGGAACCATAGTTTTACCAGTCACTTTAGGACCTAAGACGGTTCTCACCAAGTTTTATATTATAGATCGGAAACCAATTATAATATGATTGTTGGTCGGCATGGATACACCGCATGAAGGCAATCCCTTCCACGCTATTCCAAGAAATAAGATTTCTACACTTAGGGAAAATATTCATGACACAAGGTGACCCAAAACCCTTCGATATACACCTAGCTGATTTGAAGAAAAGACCAGGTGTTCACTCCAAGTTTAAACTCCCAACAAATCAGCTTGTCAAACCAACTAATTCACAACCAAAAGAAAAGATGATACCCACCACTGAATTGGAAATTTCAAATCCAGCCGAAGACGTTCCAATACTCAAAAGTGAGACCAATGCTATAAAAACAGTATCACTAGGGACTACCACAAAAATTGTCGAGTTGCTGGAGAAAGACTTACCTATTCTCCTACCGTTTGATTCCATGGGTATGGGACACACCCTGGGAATTACTTCTCTTCCATCAGATGAAGTTTTTATGGTAGAGGTAACCGAAGCAAAAGAAATAGATACGACAAATATCCCAACGTCAATTTTTCCAAACAAATATTGGACTCTCCACTTCGATGGAGCTAGATGTTGCTTTGGAGCTGGGGCGGGGGTGATCTTTACTTCACCTGAGGGAAAGATCCTACCTTTCACCTTTAAATTAAACTTTGAATGTACAAACAATGGAGCTGAGTACGAAGCTCTCCTCCTTGGCCTCATCCTAGCTAAAAGAATGGGTGTCAATAACATTAGAGTGCTAGGAGACTCGCAACTAGTTGCAAACCAAGTCTCTGAGGTATATGAAACTAGGGCTGAACATTTACAACTATACAAAACAGCCATGTTAGATTTAAGCAAGGGATTCAACTTCATATCAATTGAAGCAATCCCACGAGAGAAAAACCTTCTCGTAGACTCAATAACAACCTCAGACTTCCCGTTTCACCCCAAACAATGAGTTGGAGGACACAAATTTCATGGTATCACTTCATACCAAACCATTAGTGTGTAAAATACCAAAAAACTCACTCCTAGCTCATGGAGAAGCTGAGGATGATTTTTCTATCATAGGTCACTTTGATGATGATAAAGTCACTCTCGAATATCTGAATGCCTATGCGGAGCTACACCTTGCTCACCGTATAGTTGATCTTTCCCTAATACCTCATTCCTCTTCCTACTTTGGAAATCCCACGGTAGAGTCTCCTCCACAAAAAGATCTTGATATCTACAAGATAGAAAATGGAGAAAGCTTGGAACTACCTCCAGCCCCACCTGAATTTGAAGAAGGTAACACTTCTTTGATAGAAGAAACCATTGACATAAACATTGGAACGAAGGAGGAACCAAGAATTTTGAAGTTAGGATCCTCGTTAACTCTAGAGGAGATAGAAATACACACCCAAATCCTTAAAGAACATCAAAAGGATTTTGCATTTAACTATAAAGAAATGACGGGCATTGCACCACAAGTCACGGTACATAATCTTGTCACTAAACCAGATGCGAAGCCAATCAAACAGAAGTCAAGACCAATGAAGCCAAAAGTGGCTCTCATGGTAAAAGAGGAAGTAATAAAACTTCTCCAAGTGGGATTCATCAAACCCATTGACTATTCACAATGGGTATCTAATATCATCCCTGTTCTAAAAAAGAATGGGAAGATACACATTTGCATAGATTTTCAAGATATTAACAAAGCTTGTCCCAAGGATGATTTCCCATTACCATCCATTGACATTATCGTTGATGCAATAGCGAGGATTTGAACTCTGTCCCTTATGGATAGGTTCTTAGGGTACAATCGATTAAAATATCGAGAATAGGATCAAGCCAAAACCACATTCGTAACCCACTACAGGGAACGTATTACTACGCTATCATGCCATTTGGACTTAAGAATGTTGGTTTACGTATCAATGGGTAATGACTTATATATTCTATGATCTTATCCATAAAATTGTGGAATCCTATGTGGATGACTTGTTGGCCAAATCTAAGAAATGGTGTGATCATCTGGAAGTGCTCGTATCATCCTCTCACGACTAATCGAATATGGCGTCACATTAAATCCAGAGAAGTGTGTGTTTGGTGTGACATGAGGGAAACTTCACGGGATACATTATATCTTCACGAGGATTGATGTTAATCCGGCCCAAAATATAGGTACATTCTCGAAATGATCCCACCATTAGGCGAGTCGGAATCAAGTCATTTCTTGGGAAACTCGGTGCAATCAAAGGTTCATCCGATTTAAGCTTTGCCATTCATCTAATCAACAATCTACTCAAGAAAGATTATAGCTCGATTGGGTGAAGAATGCAACGAGGCCTTGAAGCGATTAAGCGCTTCTTGTTGTCACCACCCACACTAATGCCTCCCAAGCCAGACCGCCCTTTGATCCTATACTCACGAGCCACTCATGTCTCGCCGGCTTCGCATGCTTTGGCTCAAGAAGCGATGACAAGCGAGAATGCACAATCTATTTCATTAGCCGAACGTTGCTCGATTATGAAACACGCTACACATAGGCAGAGAGAGAATGCCTTGCCATAATTTTTGCAACAAAACATTTAAGAAATTACATGTTAAACTAGGAAATAAGGATCATTGTAAAGACAAACCATTTACGAACATTTCTCACACAAGGATCTTTATCTAAAAAGGCTAGCCGTTTCATAACCTTAATGGGAGAATTTGAGTTAACGTTCGTGAACTAGAAATCCATTAAGGGACAAATCATTGCAGACTGGTTAGCTGACAATCCACTAGATGGAGGCGAGCTGGTAAATCTAGACTTTCCCGATGAGTGTGTATACTTCGTCGAAACCAGGCCCCCCATCTCTACATGTCCTTGGTATACTGATATCATCAATTTTATCATGGACCATACATACCCGGAAGGTGCCACGTCACAACAAAGAAGGCGGTTACGCATTATTACCGCTAAATATGTTGTTTTAGACCAAGTACTCTATTGTAGAGCCTTCGATGGCATGCTTCTAAGATGCGTCGACATAGAAGAATCCAAGAGGATTCTTCATGAATCCCACAGTGGGATATGTGGGGGCCACTTCGGTGGTCACACCACCACTCGCAAAATACATTAGATGGGCTATTTTTGGCCCACTCTCGAGAGCATGACACGGTGGAATTCGTACATAAGTGCCACAAATGCCAATAATTTTATCACGAGATTCACATGCCAAAGACAATCCCTGTAACCAATAGTGACTCTGTGGCCCTTCTCCACGTGGGGTCTAGACTTGATAGGGAAATTCTCTCCCTCATCAACCGATGGCCATAATTTTATAATTACAGCCACAAAATACTTTACCAAATGGGTGGAGGCCATGCCTCTCACCATAGTACTAGGTTTGGTAATTGCCAAATTCATTCTGAACCAAATTATCTGTAGGTATGGCATCCCACAAGTCATTATCTCAGATAATGGCATGTCCTTTAAAAATGATGAAGTCCGTGAGTTATGTAGCAAATTCAAGATAAACCATCATACGGCCTCTCTTTACTACCCTCAAGCCAATGGATGCGGCCAAGTGACAAACAAAACATTAAAAGTTATTCTCCTCAAAACGGTCAAGGAGAACAAGTGAGATTGGCATTTAAAACTATATCGGCCTTGTGGGCCCATCGAACCTCAATAAGAACACCAACGGGAGTAACTCCTTTCTCACTGGTATTCGGAGTAGAAGCGGTTCTCCCACTTGAGGTTGAAATACCCAGTCTCCGTATCTCATTATAAGGGATTCTGGATGAAGAAGCTTATAGGGAGGCACACCTCTCCCAACTAGAAAGCCTTGAGGAGGCTAGGTTAGATGCCGAACAACGTCATAGAGCCTATCTTTGACCGGATGTCTTGTGGTAGTACAACAAAAAAGTCTATGAGTGAGAAATATATGAAGGAGATTTAGTTCTAAGACTGGACAACTCGGATCGATAAGAAAACCAGCGAAGGAAGAAATTTCCGGCCCAAATGGTTTGGCCCATACCAAGTCATGAAGGACTATGGAAACAGTGCGTATCTCTTGTGCACACTGGAAGGCGAGGAATTCGATGAAACTGTCAATTCCTTACATCTTAAGCGGTTTTACGCATAAAACACCAAAGTCATTACTAGTACATTATAGCTACTTACATTGCATTAGTCTCTTAGTTGCTTCATTCTGTCCATTTCGTAAAAATGGTAGTCCAGGAGCTTACTCTTAAAACAAATCTATTTGCAAATTTCGAAGATATTGGCAAAAGCATTCATGTCACATCTCTCCAAACATCATCAACTATTTTCAAATCTTCTCATCAAATTCGACAGATAAACATTGACGGAAACCATACCAAGGCTGCATACTTGGCTTTGCTCTTTCTTTCTTTCTACTAGGTGAAGTTGTCCTTGCCTACGGTCTATTCTGGAAGCTTCTTGGTGTCACATCTATCCCTCTTAAATCTCTTGGAATGAAAGGATATCCCAAAGTCATAGATCAGAAATGTCAAAATCAAATGAAATCAAAAGCACCAAGCAAACAAAATATTTTATTTTACACACTTCTTTGCCCCATCAACCTTCGGTGATAAGCCCACATCTCTTCTCGGCGGTGTGAGGTTGGGAAAGGAAAGAAGTGCCCTTACTCACCTATATCTTGTCTTTGGTGACAAACCCATGCTTCTTACTAGTGGCGTGAGGCAAGGTGTAGGGGTCCAGTCACACAAATGAACAAATCTTGGTATGCTAAAAACACAAATCAAATCCTATTAAAGGAAAACAAATATCCAAATTCCAAAGAGATAAACTCCTCAAAACTAGATTTTGTCAACCAAAGTTGCCATTTATGAATCTAAGTCTAGATAAACTAAAAAGTAAGTGGCCTTATAAGCGTGGTAGTAGTTTTGAGTAGGGTAGGTGTGTAGGTCCAAATTTGGTTCTTGTTACTGGTTTGTCTGTCACTCATCATACCATTCAGTCAAAATCATACAACTTGTGCCCTTCCTAACTCTTGGTGTTGAGCCCTCGCATCTTACTAGTTGCATGGATTTGGGATTGGGGCAAGTTCATCTCTTTATCACTATGCATTCATCACGTTTTGCCAGCATAAGAAGAAATTATACACATTTCCCAAAGAGTTCAAAAGTTCAGTACTACCATATGTTAGTATCATCTCATATCAGCACTACAAAAACATACAGAGTAAAATATTCTATCTACTATCATTTGTTATCCATGCATACATTACAAAACGTGAAAACAATATTCTAAAAATATCTAAAGTACGCATGTGGAAATGAGTCACAAAATTCAAGATGCCAAGAGTCTAGATCGAAAAGATATATATATATATATACAAATCGGGTTTCAGTATACTGATGCCATCATGCACGAGGCATGGTCAAAACGCTCAATGAGCCCGAAAAGTACAAAAACACTCGTATAAACATCGATAAAATACTACAAAAATAGATGCAATCCCTATGGGATCCCTCAGGGTGCGCGACCACGCCTAGGACTCCGGCTGCCGGCGCTCCGAATGCACTGAGGGCTCGTGGTCACGCCCGGTAGCTACCGTCTCGCTACAAGAATGGCTCCTCCTCATCAAGTGCTCGGCTATCCTATATCTAGCCACCTCTGTGTGGAGAGAAGTCATGATCTTTACTGCATACCAGATAGAGGCAAAAACATCGGTGTGCTGCCGACCGCCGACGGCTCCCCACGTCCACAGAAAGCTTAGCATGAGTCTTCTCGAGGGGAGAAGCAAGGTATCAGTACACACTCGGTGAATCAAGTCTCGCCACTCATCAGCCGCTGCAAACAAAGGAGAAAACAAGTTAGAAAATAATCAATGATAGAATCAAGAGTAAACGAAATAAAAAGAAATAACAAACTAAGACGAGTCTAACTAAAACAAATGTCAGGAGAAGAGTGACAACTCACTAGGATCGTCCAGGCCTCCAAGAAGGATCTCTAGGATCTGCACCCGCCACTGACGCCACCCTTTGGACTGGTGCCCCTCTCCCATGTCTGGGGCAATGTGATGGCCTACAACAGACTCACCATCTCCACCTGGGTCCCGAGAGAGTAACTCCTCTGAAACCAGAGTCACCCTCTCTACACTCTGCTCCGCCCTCTCGGCTGCAGGATCTCCTGGGTATCATGCCACTCAGGATCACTATCATCCCCCACCACCCATCTCACTGATCTCCATGTCCTCTGTCTCCTCCTCGGTCTCTCCCCAGTGAACTCCTCAGACTCGGAGTCCACATCAATGGGCTCATCACTGCTATGAGCGGGACCGACAGCAATCTGAAGTAAGGGTGCCTGAGGAGCACTAGCTCTCCCTCGTGCACGTACCACCCTCCTAGCCGCAATAGGAGTACTGGGCATAACAATAGTCCAACCCGGCCTCTAGGACCTCCCCGAGCCTCACGGATAGATCTATACACTGGCATCACCGGAGGGAGCATGCCACTATAAGGGAGGCCAAACTATTGTGGAACTCTATCAAAGGGGTGTATCTCCAGCTTCCTACCTTGTCTATCAAATGGCTGGTGGTATGGCAGGAAATCAAAGTGATGGTATCCTCTCCCCATATCCCCATCATGGCCTGATAAGGAGTGGCCTCCATGTCTGCATGTAGTAGTCGGGGAAGCCACCGGGCTGGTGGGGTGCTCGAGAACTATCATCCCCATCCACCTCAACACCCCTGATGGCCCGAGATGCTCCACCTCTACACCTCTCCCATATGGGATAATGTGCTCATACACTTAACTCATGACAAGAGTCGAGTGGCTCGATGTTGCCCTTTATAATCGAACTACCCTGTATAAGTCATGGTAGGTAGTCCCGTGGATATCTACTCCACAAGCATAAACACATCGATGGCCCTCAATCTATGCAATAATAGGATCCCAACAATACAAGAGGGTGTCCCGTCCCTTGTCCCCAATCAGTCTGGATGTAAGGATGCCCATAGTGGCCTTGTGGAAGCAAGGGAATGTATGACTCAATAATAGAGCGGATCCTCACGCCCTTCTTCGACCCCATCGATACGACCGCATCTCGCATATAGGTGGCCCACTGAACCACCTGTGATCTATATACTGTTGTCTTAAGAGATAGCCGCCGCCCAAGGATCGGAACCCCTAATATACGGTAAACATCCTCCAAGGTGATGGAGCACTCACCCCTAACTCCTGACAATCGGAAGGTGTTCCGATCCGTGTCCCAATATGAGAATAAGTCACACAATATGTGACTGGCAGGTGCAACATGAGGAACCTATGTAATCCTCCATATACCCAGACCCTTGCAGAGAGTATCCCGCTTTACACGGGAGAGTGCCTCCAACACTGCCGAGAGCCAATCACACTCCCTCTCTTGGCTCCATCTGATGTACTCCTGCATACACCCAAAAACACAAAAAGGAGTAAGTTAGTACTAAAATCCAGTTGGAAAAACTTTTAAAAACACGTAAAAATACGAACATGCAAAAATAAGCTAAATTTTGTATTGTTTTGGTCCTCTGTCGTGGACCGCCACCCTGTGCAGAGCGGCGGTTCCGTAACCACGCCTTCTAAGGCGGCGGTCCCATAACCGCCACTGCTGCAGGCGGCGGTCCTATCCTCAAAACCAAACGGGCTATAAGCCCTAAAAATCTTAAAAACAAGCAAAAACCCCTTTTAACAAAAAAAGAAACCTACCCTATGGGCGCCCCTAAAGACACATTTAAAACTAACATTTTCAAAAATGATCCCCCCAAGGGAAAGATTTCATTATTTCCACATTTTAGGTTTAAAAGCGATAAATCGAGAAGAACTAACCTGAGACTTCGTGGGTCGATGTTCCGCTCTCATAAGCATGATCGCTATCTCACCATGAACGTTTTGACTATACTCTCATCGAAAACCATCACCGTGGGTCCCAGAGCTCAAAATCTATCAAATCAATCCACGTAAATGAATAGTAAAATGACTTCATTTTATATAAATAGCCCTCTTAACTTGATTTTGAATGTCTTTTGCAGGGTGAAGCACTAATGGAGGTAAGTTCTAAACCTCACATAGATGGTAAGTCCTCTTTTCTTATCAATTCAGCCTTATTTCTCAATTTGTTTTATCTATCTGCACTTGAGTCCCCTTTTTCATTTTGCAGGTAGCAGGATCTTGGATGGCAAATTTCCAAAGCACACGTGTGTGTCGGGTATAGCTCTAACTCCCCATTTTGGGACCGATATACTTGGATCCACCGTTTACGCCTCTTCATGGCTAAAATGCTTCTCGAGGGGGCAATATGTACGTACCTGAAATTGTAAGGTACTGCACCACCGGAACGATGTTACACATGCCCCAATGATGATACAGTCTCCTTGCAAGGTGTTCGGAATCCAGAAAGGCTTGCCAAGTATACACTTGTATCCCACATGCCCCGCTCAGCCTCCGCATGCTTGGTTTTGCCCCTTTTTCCCCTTTCTTCTTGCATTTTGTCTTCAGTGATGGAACCGCCGCCCTGCCTAGGAGGCGGTCCTATGACCACCGCCCAGGACAGGGCGATGGTCCAGAATCGCCCTTGCACAGGCGGTTGTTTTGTTCACGTTTTCCAGATTCCTCGACGATCACATCAAATGTAAATCTTGGATTTTACACGCTTTCTTCAACCACTTTGGCTTGCATTAATGTTTTTTGTCCTGGGAATAGTGTTTTTCCTTTGTTTATAGTAAAAGAGTTCTAATGGGAGTTACCCTTTGGTAAATGCATTGGTTATAAATAGCCAACTTGTTTTCAAGAAAATGGCCCCTCATCCTCTCAATTCTCTTGTTCAATTTTTCAATTCCTTGCTTAGAATTTTGTTAGTTTCAGGTTTTGCTTCCATTGTTGGCATTTTGGAGGTCATATCATCTTCTTGTTTCAAGTCTTGTTTCATTGCTACTACATACAGTCAATTTAAACATAGAATAGCTTCATTTCTAGACTAGAATCCATTAAAGTTGTAGGTTTTGTTTTGTCACAAGGATAATTTCTAAAACTCTCGGTACACTTGTGTTGTATTCCCACAATAAATCCCACTAGGAATTACATAGTCAAGCTCTGTTCACTTGCGCTTATCCCTCTCCTACTCGCATTATATTCGGTCTATATCCAAAGCTACCATTGTTCGATTACTATCTTCTATTGATACTATCATATACACACTTTCTAGATTCACGAGGACACGAAGGAATGAGGAGATCACACTGAGGGGATGAAATCACACACAACTAGATTTACCACTATTCTGTAAACACCAGGTTTGAGCTATCAAAGTTCTAGTTACAACATATCAAATAGAGTAGTGAATTATTTTATTTTAGTCAAAAGCGTGTTCTTGATATCGCCGAGGAAGCTGTGGGGATTAACATTTTTACGATAAAGCGTGATTCATTCCTCACTTACGAGGTAGAATCGAGAGTCTTTCAATTTAATATATTTAGTTAGATATTTAGTATAATATCACAATTGCAGGAAATAGCCATACCAGGCTACGTTGCTTGTTTTATTCTGTTATGAGATTAGTTGTTCATCTTATAGATATACTAGAGTAGCTGCTCTTCAATTTCATTAAAATACGTCATTGGAAAATACAAAAAAATAGAAGAATGCTTACGTAGTGTAATACCTCTTTCATAATCAGTTTATTAAATGTTAGTTAAAAGTTGAATCATTTTGTATGACAATCACAGGACCTAGAGAGCCTAGAGAGTATATATTTGAACCCATAGTGCCTTAGCCAAATCTACCCATGACTTTAGCTGATATAGATCAGGACCTTAGGATACAGGTCTTTCGAGCAACAACAAACTTACAAGCAATTAGTGAGCAACTAAGAGGATTGAATATCGAAGATGACAAAGCTTACACATTCTGGTCAAACCATCCAAACTATAGATTGCCTTGATAAAACACCTAAATGACCGTGTAAGGGTTCGAACGAGAACAAACATTTGGTTGCGATCCTTTGGTTCCATAACCTAACGCAGGAGACCTCCTCATTGATATAGACACTAGCTTACGTATCCAAGTTTCCAGAACACCTGTTAGGTACTCCGAGAAAATCATACAACTTCTAGTTCTAAACGTAGAAGGCTGAAAAGGCATACGATTACTAGATAGTTGGAAGAAGGGATTGATTCTTCACATGACCATAATAGGTCCACAACAACCATGAACTCATGGTTGTGATCCCCAAGTCCCACAACCCAATGGGCCTACAAATTAGTCAAGTATTGACACCGACTTGCGAACGCTAGTGTTTAGATCTTCACCACTCCCGCCAGATATTATAGCACAATTCTCCGTATTAAATATAGAAGCTAATCAATCCAATATTTTTTGGGCTAGACCAGAAAACCACCCATAGCTAACCACAAAATCCATTAAACCACCTACCACTACTCTCATGACCTTGTCTAGAGATATATACGAAGCTCCCACAAGTCACTTTCCACGTATCCAACAACCAAGAAATAGGATCTCGGCAGAGCTCGACATCGATTAGAGCCTCTGAGCAGCCATTATATCGAACGAACCATTACACCAATCCAGGTTAGGAGGGCCTTCTTCACCTTAGATTCATAGATTTCGTTATTGCGTATTGAGGATTTAAGATTACCCGATTATCTTATACATATCCATTCGCATTCAACATTCACCGGCTGTCTCGACACGACCTCGAGAAGTCGTATGAGGAAAGGGTACTTGTAGATTCCCATGCTCGCTTGTCACTTTTCCATCGTACAAAATTGTTTCCGAGATTATCTCTCTATTCAAAATTTCCCTTTCCACTACTTTGAAGGTAAAGATGACCAAGGAAGAGATTGAGAAAGAAAATGCCCATTAGGATAATGTGTTCCCATTGGTTTCTTAAATGAGTTGTCTTAATTCTCACTCCTTAGTGAGTAATAATCTGCTCACATCTATCTAAGATAATTTGTCTATTGTGTGGTCTCACAAAATGAGTTATAGGTGTGATATGATAAATGATGCTATCTAAGAACTTGAATCTTGTGGAGAGCATGCACATGAAATATTGGAAGAAATCGACAACAATGTGTATAGGATTGAATCACATCCACTCAATGTATAGTCATCCTTGGAAGAGATCCTAAAGTATTTCCAAGATTTGGTCCGAGAAAGAGGCGGGAGGGATATTTTATCTTTCAATGAAGATACTTTGTAATCCCTTATGGAAATTATAGGATCAATATCTAATATTGTCAAAGATCATCAAGTTTGGTTCGTATAATGGAATACCATTGTGGTATTCTCGAGCCATGGATCAATGATTTGGGTTATGTTTACATTCCACGGGAAGAGAAGGTGGCACATGTTGTAACTCATTTCAATAAGTCATTCAAAGGTAAAAATTTCATTCTAGGAGTATTTCCTCGAGTTTTCTAAGAGAAATATCTTTAGCATTGGAAGCTTCTTCATCCTAAGACTAATCACTAACTTCTCCTCTCTCTTCTTCCTCTCTCTCCATGTTCTAATTCTTCATTGGGAATGTACTTTTTGACTTTTTTGTCTTATTCACTTAAGTGACCTTTTAATTTGACATTGTAAAAGTCCCATTTTATTAATAATAAAGGGGTTTATTTTTATTCCTATACAAATATGAAGGGTCACAAGTGGTAGGAATGTGAAAAGTCATGTGGGGGAGATGAAGAGACATTTTCTAAAGCTATGTATTGGGATCAATTCTCCATTCCAAGGGGTTGATAGCTATTGTTCTCCTATTATAAACAAGAATCTATTTCTTCTATTTTATTGTTTATGTTCTTTTATTTCGTAATTTCAAATTTGCAAGCATTGTAATATTGAATAACCAAGAAAGATCTTAGTATCTTTGAGGAATAAATCGATTGAATTTTGTGTCCTTGATTTATTAATCTTGTTATTATTAGATGGTTGTATTCTTCCGATTGGATGTAGACCTACTCCGGTTAATGTCGATGAAGTTTGCAAGTGCTTATTCACTATCTTAACCTTCTATCCCTATATCCTTATCTCCCTTCCACCTCTCTCTAAGAAAATTTCTCCCTTGTATTCTATCAAGTAATTTTCCATAGGTATAATAGATTATTCATGTGTGATCCCTGTCCTAAGGGCCACCTAGATTTTACTTTTCCCGTATTCATTAAATGGGATCCTCCCCATTCCCAAGAGGAGGTCCTTAGTCCGTAGAATTGGTAAAAATAACTAATTTTCCCTTGTGACAAATGATTTCATCAACAAGTTAATAACAATTATCTAATGTTTTCTCGATAGGTGCGGGATTTCCCATAACAATGTATACATGCATTCCTATTTGTCAATGCTCTACAGTTAAAGGGCATGGTGGGAAAGTTTGGAAGCATATGGGATTCAAATATATGTAATATTATCTATCTATAGGTGATGGTGAAGGAGAGTGTGAATATATCTATATCCTCTCCTCGTATCATGGCCAACTTCTCCACCTAGGACACCAATCTAGCCCATGAAATGTTTTTTTGTTTCGGAAGGTACTATCATCATCTTTGCTAAATTTGAAGATATTTTTACAATATGTGTTAAAAATATTCTTAATATGACATGTTTTTATATTATAAATTATTTTATATTTTCATTGTGTCTAAAGATATTTTTGTTATGTTAGTTCAATGTTTATATTATTAAAGCACATAACAATATAATTACATTTATCCCAAAAAGGTTTCACCTTTGTACAAGTGCATCATCCATATTAATTATGAAGTGTGTTTGTGATTGCATCCATACCTATACGAGAAAATAATATTTCTTCTTTTGCTTTCAACCATTTCCTAAAATTTGACGGTTTTTAGCATATTTCCTTCAAATGATATTGGAAGTTCTTGAATATAGAAAGTCTTTTTCATAGTAAATAATAAGGTTGAAAAAACACTCAAAAATCATCATAATCGGGATCTGCTTATTATAATATATTTTTTAGAATAATAGTATTGCCCAAAATTTCCTCCATTTTTATAGTATTGAGTTATTGTTGATATTGAAGTGTAAAAACCATTGTAAATTTGGTTTGCAATATTTTATCCCGCATTTTTTCACACATGTTTATGTGTAAAATAAAATGGAAATGGAAACATTTATGAAAGGTTTATTATAGAAGCTAGAGATGCATTCTAAATAAGATGTGAGAGAATATTTTTTTCATGGTCATATTTTTGAAAGGAAGCTTTTAGTTGCGTATACGGGAGGGTGAAAGGACATACCCATAGCTCATATCAGGGAATCCATTAGGAAAAGCCATTTTGTGTGAGGGGGAAACACTACTTAGGGCGGCCCATAAGGGCATTGTGTACTAAGCAAAATGAGTGGAAAAAATCATGTCGTATAATTTGAGGTCCCATATTGGAATGCGAAAGCTGTTGAATTTCACATTCCCATAGCAGAAATAAATCTAATTGATTTCAAGACCCATATTTGAATAACAACATGTATTCATTAATTAAAATAATATTAATGAATCCATTTTCATTTTTGTTGTTAAAGGGAAGAGTGACAGTGTACAAGTTTTTTAGACCATTGGTTTTAAGGTCAACATATTTTTCATATGTCCTTTTTTGTATATGTACTCGACACATTTTCCATTTGCCATTTTCTTATGCACAGCAACCCCTCAATATGGTCATGCCATCAATCTGACAATGAAGTTGAAGAGGGGATGGGAATGACATGTCACATGATCTTGCAACTTATTGTTATATATGTTTCATTTATGCATGTGTCATTTTTTCATTTTATTTCTTACAAATTTGGGTTGCCTCTCATTTCTAGATTTCTCATCATTGATATTTACTTAGAGCATTATGAATTTGAAGGAAATATGATTGCAAAGATGGTATAAATAGAGAAAATTCTATGTATGAATGATAATAGGGGGCATTGTGGTTGACTATGTTCTAGAAATTGGTTGTTAATAAATTTTCTCTATAAGATAATATATAACCCTATCACCATAAATGGAAAATTATGTGATAATCACAAGCTTATACATGTAAGCATATTTATGTCTTAAACATATGGTTTGTATCATAGTTATCCAAGTGAGTCTAAAGTGGATAATATTTCCTTTAGATGTGTCCCTAACATCTCCATCAACAAGGTTAATAACACAAGTGTTACATGTTTGGTTTTGGCCACCACAACATTGGTTTGAATATCATCAATGAAAAATGATAGCACGAATATTGTACATCCCAAGGTGAGGATAAAAAAATTAGACAATAAAAAGGGCCATGTTGCGGGTAAAAAGTAGCGGTGTCATAAGTGTGGGAACCCTATTTTGTGCTAGAATATAATCCCAGTCATGCCCAAGATCGGCAGGTTTGAAATCCTTATCTCTACCACCATTTTATTTTCCACAAAAAGTCATATTTCCTTGAGAGAAAACCCAAAACACCTCCACTCAAATGACCATCCATGCCTAAAGTAGGACATAATCCAATAGGAAAAATGTAGTGTGCACTCTTGTTTGTAATGGCATACTATAATTAGCCCATACTTACTCCAGAATCTACTCACATACTTTTGGAAGTTATGTCAACCTTAACAACTTTTAACATTAGTAGCATTGATAAACCATGCCTTGCTCCCATATATACCTTTAAAGTATGTTGCCTTAATGTTCTCGCGCACCGCACCCCTTCTTCTTCAAAAAATTGAGAAAAATGGCACATGCTTCATTTTTGCCTTCTCCCTCTAGTAAATAACTTATTCAACGCATCCTCTTGAAGTGTATCAATTACATTGTTCATGTGTGATTGCCAATGTATGATATAATTTAACATTCATAGTTGGGTAGAAGAAAAAGGAAAGAGGGAAAAATGACAAGTAGGTTTTAGACCTAAACACTCCACTATTGATCACAATGTCACATGTAGACACTATTTTAACCCTTAATTAATTAAATAGGTTTTACTTAATTAAATAATTAGGACTGCATTTGTACATGAAATAAATAAATATTTTGGATCGCATACATCACATTATATGATTGGAAGTAAGAACATTTCAAGCATGATAAATTGATAGAGCAAGTAACAATATAATTAAGGTTTAAGGGGTGACTTAACTAGTTCAAATGATATTCTAATTGTTTCATAAGTGAATCTAGAATGTGTGCACAATATGGAATGTGCCCAACTATCCATTGGCTACATGTATGTATAATGACCAAATTATACAACTATTACTAGATGATAGTATAGTTTGCTCTCTTATTGCATGCTTTGGACCTGTAAATGGTGTGCTTCTAGGTTTTGTGTTACTTCACCCTCACTTGTGTCATGTGTTGATATATTTGGAATCCTTGTAATCCTTACATCTATGTTTGCACTGGAAAAACACAATTTTTCTACAAAGCACTTTAATCACACGTTATTTAACAACAAAAAATGTTAGGTACTTGAGTTGGGTGACCTTTGTGGTCATCAATGTGATTTAGAATGAGCATTGCACTACATTCCAAACTCCATGTAATTCTCTTATTGTGCATGCATGTATGTATGCAACTAATGCCTTGAGCTAGTCTTTCCCTCATGCCTCAACACTAATAATGGTCTAGCTAATCATACAAATTGAAACCCTTATATGTATATTGTTGGGCCCCAAAATATTGGCTAAGTACAAGAGGTGTGTGGGGGCGCGAGACCTATTTGAAGAAGGGCGCATGGGGTGAATGTGCACGAGGCATGGTTCTAATAGGGTTTAACAAAACACACGATGCACGCATGTAAGACAAGAAAGGTTTTGGTACTCAACCATATTTGGTGTTCCAGTGCAAAAAGACACGAGAAAAGTGTGACCCATCTAGCATGCAGAGTGGATAAGGTGCTGGCACGACAACTTGATGGTCAAGGAAGGAATATTCCATGCATGTGATGGAAGGATCTAAAAAGACATCATTGCAAAGAGTGGAGAGCTCGGATCAAAGAAAGCATGATCCATGGGAGGACCACTTGGACACTTGGCAACCGATCTGTTACCTCAGAAGGCATGGCGGTGAAGGCAAAAGCTATATATAGAGATGCTCGGGTAGTAGAAGAGGGTGTGGTGGAAGAGAGGTGAAGCTCTGTAGAAATAGAACAAAGGATTATATGGGTTGGGATTAGAGGAAATATAGGAGTGATGGCATATTTAGAGGGATGGGTCTGTGTTTATCCTTGTAATATGAAGGACGTAGTTTAGTTTCTGATGCATGACCTTGCTCTGCATTATTATATTGGTCTGTTATGGCCTTAAGTGAATGTAATGTGGTTATTGAACATGTTAACATGAATATAAGGTCCCATTCTAAAATATATATGTTGTTCTTAGGCATCAACCCTAGTACATTTCCTTGGTGTTATGGATCAGATTTGTATTATGTTTAATGCTTCCCTTTTGTCTTCTAAATGAATGCATTGGTATAAAAATCATCCTAAGTTCTCAGAATGAATGCATGGTTCTTTTCCATTATTTTGCACTTAAGTATCTATCATAGATGATGTATTCTTACACAACTCACATAAAGGAGGGGCTCGGCACCCGCACGTGCCTCGGGTGAGCACCTAGTGCCCACTTAGGTGATAGGCCGATGTGTATGGGATTTGATTGTTGTTTTAAGGGTGTAAAAATGACTACATCTTGGTTCCATTGTCGGGACCTCTTTTCAAAGTTGCTATGAGAAATGAGATATATCTTAGTTCATTTGATTTGTGATGATAGAATGCTTGACCTTGGAAAGCATCGAAGCATGGTTTAAGAGCACATGAGAGGATGAGTTTGCTCAAATATTTAATCTTGGACTTGAGTTTGATGCACGAGATGGGTAGAAGAACATTTGTATCATGAGTTATATGAGACATTCTTATGATATTTTCCGGTAGAATTATATGAATGGATTTTAGCATATGCATCCAGATCGAGCTGGTACTATAGATCACACGTATGAACCTAAAATGACTATCGAGGATGCAAGATGCGAGATCGACTTGGACGCATGATATTGATCACTTTGGTGGAAAGGAGTCCTAACTAGTTATACTTTGGAATACACCATTTCTATGTATTCTTGCCTAGAGGTTGTTGAGTTTGAGTTTTGAGGGAGCCCAGAGGATCATTTTTACGTGTTATTCCTTTGGATATGAAGATCTTGGTCATTACCCTAAGGTTAGAGGTATTTCCCATGACTAGCTAAGCTTCTCTCGAGCACTTTGGGAAAGGAAGCTAGGGATGAGAAAGATGGCGGAGACATTGTGACGAGAAAAAAGAGAGGGAAGAAATATGACTCAAGTATGGTGAAGCACGTGAAAGGGAAATTTCTAGACAACATGAGGTTGCAAGTGTGATGGATCTATGTGGCGGATGTTATGGGAAGGAGTTAAGGTTCACACAGAGGATGTGGAAACTGAGCGATCTGTGCTTTACCCCATCTTGGAAAGCGTGGGAGAGATACCCCTTTGGATTTTGATGAGAGTTTGTCATGTAGAGAAAGAAGAGTCATCGGCGTGCATCTGAACCCACATAGTGACCAAACCCTGACACTTGGTTTTCCAAATCAAGAAACAAGTATTGCTAACCCAGTTGGTATTGGGGGAAGTAATGGCCGATCTGCACCCAGGAGATATAATTTCTCATTTGGGACATCTATGGCTACACAGACCATTCCTATGTTTGGAGGAATTTTTAGACAAAGTGCAAGTACGCAAGGTTTGGGTATCACGTCTGGGAGTGGCGCGAGACACACAACTAGTAGTGGGACAATATCACAAACCATTGACGTGTAGTTTAGTCGGATGTTGGGGACACTAGGCGCGGCTACTCGGGTCCATTGCCAACTACAAGAGGAACTGGTGGATTTGGAGGTGGATCGGGAGCACATGACCTAGTGGATCTAATAGATGTGGTGGTGGAGGAAACACTAGAGGGAATCAAGGTTCTGGGTCAGGTGGACAAGGGCCTCAACCACCACCGCAAGTATTTTTTGAGATGTCTCTACATCTACTAGATTACAGGGGTATTGAGGATGTTGCAGAGCATGTCCATAAGTGTGAATTACTATGGCGCGTGAAAGGGATCACTACCCTAGAGTGGAAGGCAAGTTAGTTTACAACGATGTTGTAAGGGCACACACATAGTTGGTATCGGAAGTATGACCCCCATCAAATGATGGTAGACTACACTACATTGAAGAATGCCTTCCTATGAGTTCCATATCCCTAAATTTAAGCAGAAGAGCATCAACGCCCTGAAGGAGATCTAACAAGGAATGGTAGAGAGTGTGCGGGAGTACGACGCATGGTTCAAAACTCTCTTGTAAAAACTATCATATGACATTCACCCTTCTCAACATTCTCAGTGGTTTGTTGGAGGGTTGATAACACCATTTAGAAGGGAACTTTCACACAAGACATTCTGAGACCACACGAGGCCTTAGAGGCGCCTTGTGCGGCCGAGGCCGTTAGAAGCGTTGATACCGGTGTGAGCCCTTTATTGGAGCCTCAAATTTCTACAATGGCCAAGTAGTTGGAGAAACTATATGTGAACTCAACACATGAGACTTGCAGTGGTCTGTGGTGCACATATTATGAGATAGAGGGCATGCCAAGGATAGTTGTCCCTAGAAATCGATACACGCCATGACAATAGATTGTGAGATTTGCTGCGGGGATCATGATGTAAGTAGGTGTCCTCTACTACAGCGCGTGATTCTTAAGAATGTGTCTTGTTATTGTAAGATTTATACCTCTACGACCCATGATACTAAGGACTCGTAGGCTGATTGATCGATTCATGATGTCATTGATCTTGGTGTGCACCAAACTAGCCTTGCAAGTAGTTCCAAGGATGATGATCACCGCTATGAGGGCACGTAGATGGAGGGGCACATGGATGAGGTTTCAGCGGAGGATTTTGTGGTCACGAAGCTCGACAGAGGATGAAGTGAATTCCCACGAGGAACCTGTTATAATTGTGGATCTACAGAGAATTACAAGCGTGAGTGTCATGATCTATTGCAATGCTTATGGTGTGGGAAGAAACATAAGTATGAAGAGTGTCCAAAGATTTATGAGCATATGAACCAGCAGCACCAAAAGGAAAAAGGCACTAGGATGGTAAGCATCAAGAAGGTTGATTCACAGTGGATGCAAGGGTGGCGTGTGAGTTAGGACTAGAACCTGTATTGGTGACGATGTAAGCAAATGTCACGTGCACCAAGGAGATGCCAAGACAAAGGACACTAGTTTCAAGAGAGGAAGTGGTATATGGAAAGTATTTGGACCCTTCTCATTAGAAGGAGGTGTATTAAGATACTATGGATATGATTTAGAGTTTACAAGGAGAGATCTAGTGTCTAAAGGAGAACTCAAGGTAGTTGGACGCAGAGAAAGAATGTTGAGACTCCATAGAAGGATTTAGATGAGGTTGGGGAAGTATGCAAAATGTTAAGGAAAGAGAATATTATTCCCTTGCTAGGGGAATGGCTACGAGAGAAGGTACCACGCGCTGGAGATGAGTGTAAAAGGCAAGTTCCACATGATAACCTCCTCCACATAGCCTTTACTATGATAAGGAAATCACCTTAAATGTAGTTGTGGATGGTTAGCTTCTGAGTAACATCTTGATTGACATGGGTGTAGAAGTCAATGTTCTCACTTTAGATGCTTGGCATCAAATGGGAAGGCCCGCATTACAACCACCTTCGAATGTGCTATATATGGTAAAAAAACAAAGGAAATGCCCATTGGAATCTTGAAGGATACAATTATCACTATTCAAGGGCCAAGTTCACTAGAGATTTCAAAGTCTTAGTGCTCACCGAGGCAGACAACTTTCAGCGTTGCTTGGGTGCCCATGGTGTTACAAGAAACGATGTTGACTTGCGGTTTAACAAGGGATATCTTATTTTTGAGAATAAAGAAGAATGGGTCATAATCCCCTTGATTGATGGGAAGTCATCACCTTATCTTTGAGCCCCGGGAGAACAAGTAATTGTGCAGGATTTATGTGCGCTCCATTAGAGACCCTGAGCTAATTCATCCCACGAGAGGAGTTATCCCGGTTTGAGGATGCTCGGTCCTTGAGTGATACCACTAACATGGCATGTGATATTACAATCTTGTAGCATCATATTAGGCTTCTTGAGGTATTGATCTAAAAATTTGACCCAAGCAAAGCAAACGGGTTAAGATAAGAGCTCCACCACATACAAATTACTTAAACATCCTTGGCAATAAAATAATAAAACCATGAAATAAAAAAAGGAGCATTCACCATTATCAATCTTCACCTATAGGTTTGTAGGTTCTCATTCATTCTAACAACATCTGCATAGGTTCTTGTTTGTTCCATGAACATTTTTACCAAATCTTAACTTAAAAATATGAAACAAACTACCTTGTCTAATATCCCCTACTTTAACAACATCATCCACTATACATCCACACTTCTTCTTTGTTTTTCTGTTCCTCTGGCAACATCCTCTTGAATTCCCCAACCCTTTCATGGCTCCTTCTAGTGATCATTTTTTTGTCTAGACTCATTCCCGTGTTGAAACCAATCCTTTCATAGACCACCACTTAATCCTTTCCAAACCAAGTTCACCCCATCTGTCATTTCCTTGGAGACCTTTGGGGCTCTGTATTCCCCACATATTCTTAGAGTTCTAAGAACTCCTGATACGCTAACCCTATTACACTTTACGATTATATTCTCTGTAGATCTACCAACCTTCCCATTGATGGGTCCCCACTTCAAAAAATCTACCCTTATCACTATCATCTTGAAATCTCCCAATCTTTACCTCTTAACTCGCAGTGTTCTTCCCCTGAGCCATGAATGAGATTTCCATGGCGTAACAAAATCTCGGATCCCATAAAACTTCCGCTCCGATCCCCATACTCACCAATCCACTCGGTTGGTAGCTCCCATTATTCCTCGAATCAATATTGCCCCCTCTTCTACTATACCTATCACCTCTTCATCCACCATTGTTATTAATATCCTAATCTAAATCTACAGGGAATCCCATCTTCTCCTTCCACCACTTGAACAACATGATCAAACTTCCATCCCAATCTCCATATCTCAAATCCATGCTAATGTCATTACTTTGCAACCCCATCCTTCATAATCAACTCAATCCCATCAACCTCCTCTTGTAAATGTCTTCCACCATACCTTTCCTCATCAAGTAACCTAGAAATCTCAACCATCTCATGGTTACATCTTGATGTAGAGCAAATTCAATACTTCTTACATTCATTCAAACAATAAGGTTCACACAACTATTTCAACTATCTTTTCTTTTGAGGATCATACTTATCCCAAAATGGCTTATTTCTGCAAAAATGACATTATCACCTAAAAAAGTCTCAAGGTTCATTATTCCCTACATTATACCCTACACTACAATGCCTAATTAACCATGATCAAATTTCATAATAATTCACTCACTTTCCTCAATCTCCACTTAATATTCTTTAGAACCGTTTGTTCATAACTCCAAATGAGACCAAAATTGATCTTTATCATATCTTAATGCTTACACCTACACTATCCAATTCACACACTTCAAACAAGGTGAGATCCAACATAAAAGTGACTCCAAAAGATCAAAATGCATTAACTTTTACTAATCTTGTCTAAGCGCCTCCTAAGTGCCCTTAAGACAAACATCTCCGCATGATCCATAGTTAGAGACATCCATAGAAACCCACAATTTTTTCAACTCCTTCTTATACCCCTCACCATCCACAAGGTGTGTGAAAAAATTTGGAACTCAAATCATTGATTAGCTCTTCCTATCTCACTCTCCCTCATTAGGTTTGTTAAGACACTACTAGGTTTGGGGAAGTCTTTATTCCCTCATAAATTTCTTTGTAGATGGTTTTAAGACACACTTTCCACCTTTATAGATACCTATTTTAGAGTTCTTGATGCCTATATAGTTTCATTATCAAACTCCAAACCTATATCACACTTCCTTTGTTAAGTACCCCTCTCCATTAGGCTTCTAAACTATGCATGTAACCCTCCTGTAGATTGTCAAAGGAATATCAAGTTTAAACCCTTATTTTTTGAATTCTTTTAAAATATCCTTCTATGATCTATTAGCATGACATGTTGATAAATTCAAGGTAAAATTCATTAGTTTGGTCCTTCAAATTGTAAACCATAGCTAACCTCTGAGTTAGGCTTCCTAGAAACCCGGGCAAGTGCAAATTGTTATAAAACTCTTGAATCATCAATTCAAGGCACAAGATTTTATCAAAAGGTCTATTTCACTATCTTATTCATGAATTATTTACCAAGTATAGGTGATCTAATTGAGTTTCTTCACCTTTCAACTTGTGTACTCACGTTAAGGTAGGGTGACCATAACCCTCACTTCGGGATGAAAGATCTAATCTCAAACAAAAGGTATAGTTTATCTTATCATTCATATCATTAATTTCCAACCCTCATGAGGATAGCTTGAATATAATGCAAACATCTAAATGAAAACAAGTTTAAAAATAATTTCATAGTCATAGTTTGTCATGATCCACGGTATGCTATTTTTATTTAGGGTCATTTTAGCATGTAAAAAGGGATATCAAACCCACCATATCTTAAAATTTATCATGACATTTCCTCCATCATTCATTACGTGTTTAACCTTGAAGCATATAAACATTAGTCACAAAAAAAGATATATTAGATCCATGTAAGTCACAGTTCCTTTGTTTACACATTCCATGCAATAGATTTCCAAAAGGAAACAAGAACTTCAACTCAATATATGATCATTATTTCTATTAGATTCTAACAACATCCTTCACATACAAAATAAAGTAAATAAATTCAATATTTTCTACCACAACACTCGAAGCATACAATACAAGACAAAATTTCTTTATCACAAAAACAAAGTTACTATATACTTAAGCATTGTTCATACAAAATTGTTGATTTCTTCCACTTCTCAGACCTCAGTCTTTAAGGAACCCTTCTTCTCCTTTATCCATACCTGTTGCACCCCTAAAATATGCTAAGTATAGCAGTGAGAGAGTTTTGGAAATGTGAAAGGTAGGTGTGGAGGCATGTACAAAATTATAACGAGATAGTGCGCAAAGGTTTTGAACCCAGGTTGAACACCTTCGGGACTTAGCCATATTTTGAGCCATGAGATGAAAGTGGAAGATGGACGGTTGGAGTGACAGAAAAGTAATGTTTTGAGATTAGATTAAATCATGGAGACTTAGAGTTGAAGAAAATTATATTTTGAGGAAGATCACTTTCAGAAAGAAGATAAAGAATCATGCATAGTTCAAACTAATAATAAGATTAGATCTAGAGTTAAAAATAGAAGATAATCTATTATTAGGCGAATCTTTCATGCTTCTGTAGTTTTCTTGTAATGCATGTATGACTATTTGTGGCATGCGGGATATTTTGAGAGTGCACGGGTGGTGAAGGGAAAGTCCCCACCTCTATATATATGTATTGATTTACACTATTATGAGACAAGATATTATCTTGAGGTTATGTTGTTGGTATGTTTATGCACATGATCTTGTGATAATATTCTTGATGTATTCAACTACTTGTGTTATGGTGGATTAATATAATGGATCATTGTGGATGGTTACTAATCATTTATGTCTCTGAATGGTTATTGTATGGTAGATCTCATATTGATCCTTATTTAGTTCATTATACATATGGTTTTGATCTGAATCCCTTACGCTTTGCACTTGTGTATTTGTTATGGTTATGGAATGTATGTTCATGCATGCTAACTCCTTGAAAAATATGGTATAAAAAGAGGAACTTGGTACCTTTACACGCTTCAGGTGAGTGTTCAGTCTTGGTTGGATGAGGTGCCAATGTGCCTAGGTTTTGGGTAAAGAAATAGAGACTACATTTTGGTTTCATTGCGGGACCTCTTTTCAAGATCTGCAAGCATGGTGCATGATGAGGACATATCAATTAACTCTTGAAGGCATTAAAAATTGGGTTGAGAGCGGATATGACCAATTTACACTAAGATATGGGTTTGGACCCAATTTTAATGTGTGTCGGTGAGTTGAAGATAATATTTATCATGAGCTTTATGAGATGTTATTTTGAAATTTTCCTATAGAGTTCTACGAGTGGTTCTCTACTTACACATCAAAGAAAAGTTTTTATTAAAGACCAAGGGTTTGGATACAAGAGGAATACCAAAATTTGTTTGATGTTGATGAGCCTTAAATGCACGATGTAGATCATTGGTGGGATGGTGTTGTAACAATTATTCTCTGGAGTACCTTGTTTCTACTTATTCTTATATGGAGATTACTAAATTTGAGTTATTACGCAAGCCCGAGAGGATCTTACATATGCACTATACCTTTAGCTATCAAGATCTTGATGGAAATGTTGAATTTGGAGCGAGTTACCTATGATTAGCTAAACCCACCTCTGCACGTAGGGGAAGGAGAGCAGTGTGGTGAAATATGGTGGACAAAGTGGTAGTAAGGAAGAGAGAAGAAATGTGACTTAATTCTAATGAAGTGTAAGAGAGGAAATTAACAAAGAGATGCGACATTAAGGTGTATTTGGAGTTGAGGAGACATATGGCTCGGGAAGGATTTGGAGCTCATGTAGGAGACATGTAGCTAGAGCATTTGGTTTTCCCATTCTTAGGAAAGTGCGGTAGAGGATCACCTTCGGCCGGATGAGAGTGCATATGAGGAAGAAAGATTGAGAAGCTGTAGGCACACATCTGATCCCACTTGGTGACCTATCCCTTGCGCTTGGTGTTTGATTCTAAAAGTAATTATTAATCAACAAGTGAGTGTGGGTGATCTAGTTGTAATAAGTATTTATCATTTCCTTTGAATACAAAATTTCATCGAGATGAATTTGGCCACGTAAACATCTTCTTTGTTTCGTGGCCTGATTGGTGGTATATTTTTTGGCACATCATCGAGGACAAAACTTGGGCACGCAAAACATTGGTAACACATTTATAAGTGGTACAACTTCATAGACTATGGAAGTTTAATTTAGTAAAACTATTGGGAATCAAAGTAGTACATCCTTTGGTCGACGATCGCCGTAGGAGGGTCGGGAGTATCTGGAGGAGACGAGATCTTGGGTTCTAGGGGATCGGTGGTGGAGGAAATTATGGGAGGAATATTGGTTCTAAATTTGGAGGACATAGACCATAACCTCATCGGCCACATCAAGTGTATTATGAAATGTATAGAGGTATTGAAGATGTAGAGAACATGTACACATGTGTGAGATACTATGGCGTGCTAAGGGAATTACAACTCTTGAGCATAAGACAAGTCAGTTTGTAACTACTTTACAAGGGCACACACATAGTTGGTATAGGAAGTTTAATCCTAATCAAAATGTTTTGGATTACAACACGTCGCACAATGTATTCTTGGCTGAGTTCCATATACTTGAGTTAGAGTAAAAAACATTAGCGCGATGAAGGAGATTAAGCAAGGCATGAATTAGAGTGTATGATGCATTGTTTAAAACTTTGTTATCAAAGTTGTCTCATGACATACATTCTAGCCACCATGCTTAGTGGTTTATTGGAGGTTTGATCACACCTTTTAGAAGGGCACTCTCTCATAAAACCTTCTAGATCATGCGAGGCATTTGGAGGCACTCTGCACATTGAGGCAATTGGAAGTGTGGACACGGAGTTAGTCCATTCTTGGAGGCACAAATTGCATCTATGAAGAAGCGATTGGAGAAATTATCATCCAATTCGGCCCATGAGATGCACAAGTGGATTATGGTGTACAAATTATGAGGTTGAAGGACATACCAAGGATATTTGCCCTTGTAAATTGGTGCGCACCATATTGCTAGATTGTGAGATCTATCACTTAGATCATGATTCAAGTAGATGTCCCTTGTTACAACGTGTGATCCGGAAGAACGTGTCTTGTTATTGTAATATTTGTAAGTCCACACTCATGATACAAAGAATTGTAGGTTGATTGATTAGATTCATGAGGCTATTGAGACTGGTGTATGCTAGACTAGTGTTGCAAATAATTCTAAGAAATAGGGTGACAATCATAATCATTCATGAAGGGCACTCTAATGGAGGTGGTAGAGGTAGAGGTTACTGTGGAGGATTTAGAGGCCAAGGTTGCGGTGGTGAAAGAAGTGAATTTCCTTGTGGAACTGTTTTACTTTTGGATTACTGATCATTATAAGTGTGAGTGCCCTCATAATGTGGTTTTCTCATGGTGTGGAAAACAACATAAGTTTGAAGAGTGCCTTAATTTATATGAGCATATGAGAAAACAACATAAGTAGGATAAGGGCATAGGGATGATAAAGGTACAATGTGTTGTAGAAGATAGTGGATGCCAAAGTTAGCACTTGATCACGAGGTTATACATGCGTTAGTGACTACATGCACCGAGGTTGTACATGCTTGTGAAGTTCGAAGAAGAATCCTATTATTACAAAGCCGGAGGTGATACATGCAAATTATCTAGATCCTGCCCATTAGAAAGAGGTATACCAAGAGACTATGGAGATTATTAGAAACTTGTAGCATGAGATATAATGCTTGAAAGAGTAGTCACATAAGATGGATCATGTGAAGACAATTGAGATTCCTCAAAAATATTTTGATGAGTTGAAGGAGTTTTGTAAGATGATACACCAGGAGAATTCCATTCCATTGTTAGGATAAACCTTTAAAAACAAATGAACATAAATATCATATATTATTATGGAACTTAATGAAATACAATGATAATAGGCCTTTCTTATATAGGAAAGGAATAACAATCTAAGAACCAGTCAAGGTCATAGATCAAGCCATAAATCAAGGAAAGAACTAGTCATCAAAGAACTAGTCAAGACCATAGATTTAGGAAAGAACTAGACATCAAGGATCTAGTCAATACCATAGATCAAGGAAAGAACTAGTCAATACCATATATCAAGGAAAGAACTATACCTAACAACTAGATAATATCCCCCTAATATCTAAATAAATAAAAATAAATATCCACACACATAAGTGGGTGAGGATAAATACAATAAAGGTAAATAAAGTACCTAGGTGAACATGAGCTAAGGTAAGTACCTACTCTACTTGAATCTATACAACTAGCGTTTCTGTGATAATTAGGTACATGAGACGTATGAAATGGTCGGGTGTGAGATGAAAATTATAGTCACTTGCGTAAAGCGGAGGTGGTCTATTATGCATTTGGGCAGTAACCAAGTACGAGGTACATTGGTGAGGGAAATTCGACAAATTTTACGTCTTTATAGAAACCCAATGGAAGAATGAAGGGGATAGGAGAAATATCTTTGGTATATACTCTATATGGGACAATAGTGTGCTAGTGGATTACACTTAGAGATAACCTTTTAGAGTGGTGGGAAGTGATAATCACCTTCTTTACTAGGTTTCTTTAGGAGCAATGTGCCTACCTACTAAAACATGCAAATTTCATGGGAAGAGCACTACCTCAAATCACATTCGGGATTATCGGAGACTCGGATGGAGGGACATGAGGCCTTCTTGCCTTCATTGTGGGTGCATAAGTTCTTTTCTATGTTGCATGGCTGCGCACGTGCATGATATGTCTATACGGAATTGAATAGAGAGACATGGAATTGGCAGGAATTGACTACATGTATCATCCAAACCTTTAACTATTTTTGTACTAAACGTCTAGTGAATGAAGCATTACATGTTATGAAGTGCCTTATTATGGGGGATAGTGCAAAGGTTGAAGAGCTTATTCAAGAGTTGCTAGGTGAGTCAGACTTAGATGCACACTTTGAGGAAGAAGAGATGGATGAGGAAAAGCTTGGGCGCACTTGGTTAGAAAAAGAGAAAGGTAAGGTGGTTTACATGATTGACGATGAGGAAGTGGAGAATTTGGATGTTGATCACACTATCGGTACACATGAGGTCTTAGACAGTGCATATGAGAAGGCACGGGTGTATCATGGGCCCATGGAAACAAAGAAGTTCAACATTGGGACAAATGCAGAGCCTAAGGAGGCTATTATTAGTGACTATTGGTCTAAACAAGAGGTTGCAAAAATTATTGAGTTGATGTGTTAATTGCAAGACTTATTTCCTAGAGGCTATCATGAGTTGAAAGGAGTACATCACTCTTTGGGCGAGATGAGGATAAAATTGAAGGAAGGTGCATGATCGATTAGGAAGAGGCCTTATAGGATGAATCCTAATCTATGTGTAAAGGTAAAGGAAGAGATCAATTGACAAGATGTTGAAATATGGAGTCATTAAGCCTATTGAGGGATCAAAGTGGGTTATCCCTATGGTAATAAGCATAAATAAAGATGGTAGGATAAGGATATGTGTGGACTACACAGAGTTGAATGTTTCTTGTGTAATAGTTCCTTTTCCCACACTATTTACAAAGGAAATATTGGAGGGCATTGTAGGGTGCTAGATATACTCTTTCACTGATGGATTATCTAGTTATCATTAGGTGGAGATTGCTAAAGAAGATAAAGAAAAGACAACTTTCATCCTTTGAGTGGGAAGTTTTGCATACTGATTATGCCTTTCGGATTGAAGAATGCACTGCGGTATTTTTGAACATTGTTTTGCAAGCATTTCGGGACTTTACACATAAGTTTTTATAGGTATACATGGATAATTGGATTTGTATATGGATTAGTAAAGGATCATTGGGAGAATTTGAGGTTGATGTTTGAGAGGTGTCAACAGCTAAGCATCTCTCTTAACATTAAGAAGTGCATCTTTACTACACCCTTTGGAACTTTGTTGGGACACATAATCTTTAAGGAAGGCTTGTTAGTGGATCTTGGAATGGTCATTGTTATTTTAGGCCTAGAGGAGCCTACCCGATTAGAGTGAGGTGGGATGGTTCTTGGGGCACACAAGTTATTATAAGAAGTTCATCAAGGGATATGCAAATATTGTTACACCCTTTGAGGAATTGTTGAAGAGTAAAGAAAAGTTCCATTGGGGTGAGGCGCAATAATGAGCATTTGAGACATTGAAGGAAAGGCTTACTTTTGTGCCCATTCTACGCTTTCCTTCATGGACCAAACCATTTCACATGCATATGGACGCCTCTCACATGATGAGTATTAGCCTAGCATGGAGAAGGTATTGTAGATCATCCTATCTGTTTTGCAAGTAAGAAATTATTTGCTATGAATTATACTGACTATAGAGCGTGAAGCATTGTCCATGATTTATGCATTGCACAAGTTTAGGAAATACTTGTTGGTAACTCATTTCATATTTTATACAGATCATAAGGAACTTAAGTATTTGGTTAATAATCCTATTTTGTAGGGTCGTATATGCAGGTGGATACTCTTGTTTCAATAATTTGACTTTATAGTGGTGGTAAAGCCAAGAAAGAGTAATTCAGGACTAGATCATTTATCAAGAATTAACTCAGGCGAGGATACGTAGAGCATTGAGGACACAATGTCGGATGCACAACTGTTCAGATTAAACCATGCGCCCTCTGATTTAGAAGACATTACTATTTTATTATGTATTGGTGTGGTACATGAAGGGATGAAGGCTTTATAGAAGAAACAACTTTCCATACATGTTTTTCCTTACATGTTAATTGGTGGAGATTTATACAAGTTAGGCCATGATGAGATTTTGCGTAAGTGTGTACTTGAGCATGAGGGTACAACTATTATGGAGGAAGCTCATGGTGGGATTGCAAGTGGTCATTATGCAAGAAATGCTACCATGCATAAGATTTTGATGGTTGGCTGTGGTGGGAAACATTATAAAAGGATTGTATAGCATATTGCAAGGCCTATAACCATTATCGGCGCCTTGGAAATCTTGGGCATAGGGATTCGATGGCTTTGAGACTGATTACAAGTGCATAACCTTTTGAGAAGTGGGTAATTGACTTTGTGGGACCTAATTCTCCACCTATGAGTATGATTGAATCCTGCTAAATTATTACATGTACAAATTATACGAAAAGGTGGGCGAAGCGGTACTATAATGGATTACACACGAAACTATGACAACAAGGTTCTTATGGGAGAAAATTATTAGTAGGTATGGATGTCCGTTATGTTTGACCAATGATAGGGGCACTTGCTTTCTTAATGAGACTATCATGATATTATTGGCATGATTTATGGTGGCACACCATAAAATAACCCCTTATCACCCCCAGGCCAATGGAACTGCTGAGGCTTTCAACAAGATTTTGGGACATACATTGACAAAGATTTGTGATGTTGGAAGGAAGGATTAGGATGAAAAAGTCCCTATTGTACTTTGGGTGTATAGGAATAATTTTAAAAGGTTAAAAAAGCCACACCCTTTAAATTTGGTGTTTGAGTACGAGAGGTTGTTTTTCTGTGGATTTTATATTACCCTCTTAATGTATTACATGTATAGGATACCTAGATGATGAAAAAACACTTGAAGAGCACATAGATAAATTGATGCAGTTGGATGACCGGTGCGTCATTGCTAGATGGAGTACGAAGACAAAAAAATCAAGATGAAAGGTGCGAGATGATATACATATTAGGAACAAAGAATTTGAAGTGGGAAAGATGGTTCTTCCGTATGATTCAAAGTTCACGTGCCATCCTAGATTGAAAGTTCATTGGTGGGACCCTATGTAGTAACAAAGATACTTGATTCATGCGCTTTGTAATTCAAGCATTGGTGACAATTTGTTGCTTGGTTACTTCAATGGGAGTAGGTGAAGACCTACTATAAATAAGTCTTCTTGGTTTTTGTAATAAGGCAATATTGCCATTTATATTAGATTTCCATTTAATGAATTTTTTCCATTATATTTGTTTCCTTGCAAATGCTACTATGTTTTGTCAATTTAGTTCAATGTTTTATGTAATAAGTGCACTTACGCACCAATAGCTAATCATTATCTAAGTGAATTCATGCACAGAGGACCGCACATACTTTTAGTGTGGGGTGGATTGAAGTGTAAAGATTAGAATTTTGGCTCCCTCTTGATACAGGTTGGTTTGGTTGAAGGTATCCTCACGGAAGGATGGTGGGGAAGAGAATCAATGTTACAAGTGTGGTGGACAAGGGTGCCTGATGAAAAGTTCTTTGCTTAAATACCATGCATGGAATTATGATCACGCGCGATATAACATGAGGTAGGATGCGGCATGGAAAACTACTTGGGATATGGTGCAGAGGTTTTGTACTTCAGTGCATGGAGGCACATAGAGGAGGTTTATGGCTAAGAAGTAGTATAACATGTTTGAAGGTTAGGAATGTAGAGTGCAAAGTGAAGTCGTGAAAGTGGATAAAGATGAAAAATGTACTTTATTGAATAAGTGACTTAAAAGCGTGGGTTAAAAGTACAATTTGGACCCTTTGTGGGCCATTGAAAAAGTATAAATAGGCATATGGAGTAGTCATTTGGCTACCTTGCCTTCGACAAAAATTTGAGCTATGGAGGCGAGTGTTGTGCAAAGCAACTCTAAGTGACGAAGAGAAAGTATGAATGACAGTGCATAGAGACTACATGCGAATCATCGTGAAAGAATGAGTTAGAATTGTGTAGAGCATGAAGGAAGATGGTTGCATACGATTGAAGTAATTACGGTTCCTGAGAGCTTGGGTAGGAGGAAATATTTTGATGAAGAGCACCTAGGGTAGGTGGTTGCATAAAAATGGCATTGAAGGGATGAAAATTGAGGAAAAAAAGGCATGAGGTTGTTGCTAGAAGAACCCCTGGAAGAGATCTATTCAGAAATGCAGTATCCCCTTAGTGTGCTTAGGGTGGAGATTTGGAAGTCGAAGCTCACCAAATGAAAAATTAGTGAATACAATCATTGTACAAAGGAAAATGAGAAGAAAATGAAGGTAGATCTGGAGAAGGTACTTCTAGGAGTGGATGAGGTAGGAAATCCTTTGGTCGATGACTCCGTGAGGCGGTAGTTAGAGAACACCCAGAGTGTTACGGTTATACGAGCTCCCCTTCTTCGCATGAAAGCCCACACATATCTACCGGTGGTTGATGTTGTGAGGGTGCACGAGAATTCTTGTAATTTGTCTAAAGGATGATGCAGCTCACCACTTAGTTAATTGAGCATGTTACATGTCTTGAGCATGAGGAAGACATGGTTTTGGATTTGTGTGCTGTTGTAGACATCGAAATCTACACCCCTCATCCTTGTCCAAATCATTAAAACACATCGATATTTCATTCTATTAATTAAATACATCCCATACCAATACCATTCATCACTTCCCATTCTTATTTAATTAATTAATCAATTAATTAAATATTTTATCATACACACCATTTAATTACATTACATTTACCCTAAGTTTAATATTCCATGATATTACATGTTTCTAAGCTACCCTAATCCACCCAAATTAATTTATTCCCTAAAGATCTATCTCATCTATTTTGAGCACCCTTATCTCAACACACCTATTAAGATCACCTATACACCTATTAAATCATTTATACACTCATGAAAATCATTTATACACCTATCAAGATCATACCTAAATTAGTATGATCTAACCCACTTTATCACCCTAAAAAACACGTGTCCTTACAACCCAACACATCATCCACCTTGAAAAAAACCTCGATTTAGAAAACTATTCCAGTAATTTACCTCACAAGGACCAAATAGTCCAAAATCACCGATGATTCGGGTAATAGCCGATGATTACTTAAGAGAGTTTTTAGTCTCTCTTTAGGATCCTCCACTGGCATTTACGAAAGTGACTCCTGTCGAGTTCATACCATCATTTGAGAAATATAAGTGTTTGAGATATTGTCGAAATATTCCCAACACACTTCAAGTACTTCAAATTTGTCCCAGAGTCTTTGTAGCTCAACATCTCATCAGTCTGGTTGTAGGCTTCATCAGCTTCTTGCATCACCTTTCATCAAGGTCCGAGGTTTATCTTCACTATTTTATCATAGTATAGGTACTTTATTATTTCATTCATTTATCATATATCATATCTAAGCCTTTGCATTTTTGAAACATTAACTTAATAAATCAAATACTCAATTTTAGCAAGTATGTCACTATTTATCATAATCACTAATGATTCTTGTTATTTCGATATTTCTATCATCACCTTCATTTTATCATTTTATCGGTCATTCCAAATCTGTTTATCTCTAACATTCTGGCTAGCATGGATTGTTTTAGATGGCAATAGGTATCCCTAACCATGAGATTACCAGCATTCACTCTCTACCAATAATTCGTCACCCCTTCTATTGGGAGCAGTATGACATTTTACACGATCTAACCTTGTGTGTTATTCATTGTGCCCGTTGGACCAGTTAGACAACATCTTCAAGTTTACCCACGAGATCTGCTAGGATGTGGAAGAACATTGGCGTACATACTTCAACTACATACTCATTGAATATGAGCTTGCTTGGGTTGCATACGAGGTGAACAAGAGTACGACCTTTTGAGATGGAATTTGAGCCATAGTCTCCTTCTCATCTATTTTATTTATTTATTAGCTACATGTTTGTAATAAAATCATCATTTATCATTATATTATCGTGATCTGGTTATCATATGTCATATATCATTTACAAATCCACTTGATTGTTTAAAAGCGGATTGACACCCTTGCAAGAGAAGACCATTGACTTATGGGGGTGGCCTTTGCCAGAAACCCACCATATATCTTCTTGATCATATTCTATTTAGTGTCTACATGATTTGTAGGTTTTTTGGCGGGAGAAGAACTTGTACCATCCTTCCATGGAATGCAACAACATAACATTGTCATCCATCATCTACGTGTATCACTAAGCCCCGCATCTTCGAGGTCGATTACTCTTACTTTCTTGCTTAGTTAAGTAAAGTTGAAGAGGTAGGAATAATTACGTATGTTTTAGCATGCACAGTGGGACCCTTTTCCCTTATTTCATTGCTTTATTCATCAAAAATATTATCTACTTTTTTTTTTCTCTACTCGGTAATCACCTATGATTTGGTCAATCGTTTGTGATTGGGTGAATCACCAAACGATTCAATCAATCGTTGACAATTTGTATCGAATGCTTTTGCTTACTTTACAGTTTACCTTCTAGTTAATGTTTTGGTCATTTCCTATTTTTTTGTTAGGTAAGTATTTTAGATTTCCATTTTGTTTATTTATTGTCAAAATCTATTTTTTTAATTCATCTAGAATATCATATTTTTCATTATCTAGTTTTCTATTTAGTAATTGCCAACGATTTGGGAAATCGCTAGTGATTTGGGAAATTGCCACTATTCTGCAATCATTGATGATTCCTCTGAATCCTTTTGATTACTTAATAGTCAGCCTCATAATATTTGTTTTTTGATTTTGTCTATGTTTCGCTAACCTATTTTGTAGGTTCTTTGTTTAAGGAGCTTTGTTTTTTGGATTGCTCATTATTAAAAATATATTTTTGGCAAAAAAATTTTTTTAAAGGAAGCGATTATCATGGTGAGTCCTAAAATATTATTTTTCTTTCAGTATTGCATTATTTGCTTGTTTTTTCTCATCGAAAATAACATTTTGTTTTTGGTAATATAATGAAGTGTTGCATTTTCTTGATCTCATAGTTTTAATTAGTGAAAATTAATCGGTTACATTCACTTTATTTTCCCCCACACACAACGAAACCAATTAAAAATTAAAAACACATTTAAAAAATTCCCACCCAGGTGATAACTATTGGGATTTCATCACCTAATAGGGAAACTAAATCGAGTGTTACAGTCAAGTATAAAGACTGTTTTTTTGGTATATTGGCAAAGCACCCGACTCCTCTTGTTGTGAGGCTGAAGTGAGGGTAGGCCCCAACACCAAGCTGCATTGCAGCAGAGTACAAAGTTAAACCTCATGTACCTTTGGGTAAATCGAGGTGCTTTGCCCTTAAACATACCTAAAAATAGCCATAACTTGCCATTTCTAGGACCTTTGTTATGCATTCTACACATTTCAATTTTTATTAATTAAATTGAGATAATCTAAAACTTTTTTGCTTGCTTTTCCTATTGTTTGTAATCAACCCACTTAGTTATTTTTCATTTGTAGGTGATTTTGTGTTTTTTTACTATGGTACTTACTAGACAACAAGCCCATAATCAAACTTCAAAAACATGTCTACATCATTACCTGAACCATTATCCACACCATTACAACAACATATCCCATTATCTATTCCATTATCTAGACCATTTCCTACACCTTTATCCACTTTTGTATCTACACCATTACTTACCACATTTTCTACACCATTACAACAACAAAACCCATTCCATCAACCATTCCATCAACCAATTACATCCACTCCTCTTATTGATGATCAACAAGCCTGGAATGAAATAGAGGAGAAATATAATGAAGAAATGTGACAACATCTCTTACATTCTGCATGTCAATTTCATAGTCAAATCTTTCATGGATCTGAGCAAGAAGAAATTGAATAACAATATTCTTCTAGATCTCAATCAGAATCATCTTGTAGCTAGGGGTGTCCAAATCCAACTATTCGTATCTAAACCACACACTCCTCACCCTTAAATGCCTCGCCATTACATAACTCATTGATTTAAACCAACAACTTGTTATCCAACAAATATATTCATATCCACCCATAAGTCAATCTAAAACATCAAATTTCAAGTCTTCCATTCCTATCGATCGACCTTAAACATCAATGTTGTGTCTTATGTTCCTATTTTTATCCTTTATATCATTGCTTCTCAAGACATGTTTGCTCAACAAACCACATCTTCACCCGAGCCTTCCATTGGTTCCACACCTTCTCAAAACAATACCAATGTTTAATTATCTACCCCTCAACATCCTTAGTTACCCGAGAAAACTCCAATGAGTTCTGTTTCCATTTCTATTGTTATATCGAGCCAATTAGCACTCCGATTCAAAACATTACTATGTCTATTCCTTGATCCATTCCCTTAATCAATACTAGTGCCATTTCGCCAATCATCTTGTTTCATTCCAATCCTCTCTGTACCTCATATCTCACAACATATTCCACAACCACCACAACCATTAATTTCCATAAGACAATATATTTCCATTAGAACATCCCACAATAAGCACCATCTTCTGCTTTGTCTTTGTAATACATTTTCAACAACCACCTCCTTATTCACAACCTCTTATCACTACATCTATCCCACATCCTTATCAATATATTCAATTGTCACAACCGTTAGTGTCCCAACCTACTTATAACATCCCTACAAACATCCCACCTTAACAAAACATTCTATATCAACAAAATATTCCTTAGCAAAACATCCTTACAAACATACCACTTTAGCAAAATATTTTATATCAACAAAATATTTCTCAACAAAGATTTCCTCTCAACAAAACATCCCATATCAATAAAATATTCCACAACAAAACATTCCTTATCAAAAAAATATCCCTACTAACATTCCTCAGCAGAATGTCCCTCAACAAAAAAATTCCCTATCGTAAAACATTCCTCAAAAAACATTCCATACCAACAAAACATTCCCTCGTGTATCGGACATATCCACAACGTAGTCTGTTTTCATTTCAACCTAGCCCATCCTCATAACAAGCGGCACAACATGATCCTCTTGAGCCCTCATGAACCACATATCCAATCTTGAATCTGCTTCACCAGGACCTAAGAATGTGCTTTTTTATGATCAAAGTTATAATGAGCCAATTCATACCTCAATGCTAATATAAAACATATCCACCCCATTGGGAACTCCCAAAGGTTATCAAATTTTATAGAAAGGAAGATCCCCAACAACACATTCATGCTTTTCATCATGCCTGCTATCTAATAGCTCATGACCAAGAGATCATGTTGAGGACGTTCCCCATTTCTCTTGTTGGTCCTACCATGGATTAATATAATAACATCCCTTAGTATTCCATTTTCTCATTCATATAACTCGCACAACTTTTCTTAGAGCACTTCTACATAAACATAGCCCATAAAATCACTATCAATGACTTGTATGCCATCAAAAAATTTGAGGACAAGTCCATCACTAACTTTGTTGCCCACTGGAGGGGTATAACTAATCAACTGTCCTTCCCACTACCAAAAATTGAATTGATATAAATTTTATGTTGATCATGTGCTAAACACATTTCATCAACATTACAAATCCAATCTTTTCAAACATTTGATGAAGCTTTCACCATGGCCCGTAAATTGGAACTGTGAGCCTTATAGGATGGTAGAGTTAAACTTTTTCCTCAGAAACCAAGAACCAAATTTCCATCTAAGTCATCATCAAATCCCGACAATTCTAAATCATCTACCAACACCGTAGTAGTGAATTACGATCCTAAGGAAATGCCTAGTCTTGACCATTCCCATCAACAACATAGTTATACACCCATATGAGAAACTTATATTGCATTTTTTAACAAATTTCTTGCTACAAATATGATATATCTCCCCCCCTCGACCTATCGATACATCCGTATCCAAACCCCTTTGGTATTGAGATAACAATTATTGAAAATATCATAGGGTTAAGGGACATGACATCAAAAGGCGTTGCATATTACGAAATGTCTTTCAAGATGTGATCAACATGTGTAAACTCCACTTAGAAAATCCAAATGCACCCCCAAATAAAAATCTTGACATATTCAAACAACCTTTTCCAAAACACCCCCATCTACCAACCAACCATAGACAAATTTTGTTCATGCTCACCGTACTACCAACACCATCACTAAAACAATACCTATTCATGAATCTCGCCAACATCTACTAAACTAATGTCAACATTTAATAAGTCCATATTAACATCTACTAAGCTGAAATCAACATCTATCAAACCTACATCAACATCCACCAAGTCCTCATCCATCAGTAATAATATTGAAACCATTCTCCCATCCTTGTCATGTATTGAATCCACCTCCACACCAATTACATCCTCTAACATAACCACACCTACACCTATGCTGTAATTTAAAAATATAACTATGATACATCTCGAAACATTTATGACACAAACACCTCCACCTAAGGAAACCACGAACCATATTTGTCCTCCATCTACAAAACCAATTACCTCTACACCAACCAATCTAAAACCTAAAATACAACTCATTTAGATCTCATCAACCACATCATTCAAACTCCTCTTCCTTCACCAACACCTACTTCAACAACCACACCTAGCTCATCCAAAACCACAAAGGGACCTCATAAACAAGGTGTTGTTCAAGTTTTTAAAATCCCTTATTATGTCCCCCATACCATCACCGCTTGCATGGTCCTTGATCCCTTATACTTAACAATCACCCTATCATTTCAGCTCAAAAACCTATCTACCAAGATTCCAAAAGGACTCCTTTCCCCTCATCATTACACCATCTAAGAATACTCGAGAGACTAATAACCCGACAACCCCCAATTAAAGTCTTACTTACATTTGAAGGATAAGATATCCAAAACTCCATCACCATCGGCATTTGCACCTAAGGGGAATTATGCAACTATTTTAGAAGTCTTTCTTCAACAATCACTCATAATGTTACCACCTCCCGAACCATCGGATCCATAAGGATGGAAACCCACATGGTATGATTTCAATGTCTCTTGCGATTATCATCGGACACGAGGTCATTCCATAGAATGTAAGCCCCTTCACTTAATCTCTCAAAAATATCGGTAATCTAGCCTTTTTCCGAACCACACAAAACATCATCATCACCTAAATCCAAAGCACCCATCTCTTCCCATCAGGTTGACACCATTCACATTACCACTCGTTCACAAAACTACAACACAGATCCATCTAAGTCTAGGAAAGCTAAAATGTTCGTAGCCATACCTCCACCTCCTAAGTTATCCGCTTCATCTGATAAGCCTAAAGTATCTATCTCCATAGCTCCCAAAGCACCTAGTCAAACAACATCACCCAAAGCCAAGGTTTCTATACTCATTGCACCACCCTCATCATCCACTTTAATATAAAGGTTGTCATTAAATAGTTACACCAAGCTCCGTCAAAATTTCACTTTACGAACTAGTGTAAACATCACCTTCTCATAAGCAAGCCATGATCGAAGCCCCATAATCAATAACATGATGCAGAAAAATGACCCTTCATCTTTCAAAATTTTACTGAGGGGCCACGAAAGTGTCCACAACCATATCAAGTCATCTAAAATTCCGTCACTTAAGCATGAGGAACATGACTTACCACTTTTTATCACTGCTCAAATCAATGATGTCCTCATCAGAAGGGTCATGATTAATGGGGGCACAACCATCAACATTATATCATCCATTACTTTCAATCAACTTAAATTATCCCCTTCCGTCATTGGTCAAACTCCAATTTTACTATGGTCCTTTAACGACACTATCACACCCACATTAGGTACCATTATCCTACCACTTAAAGTTGGCACTAAGACCTTACATGAAATATTCTACATTATAGAAGGAGAGTTCCAATATAACATGCTATTAGGACACCCCTAGATATGTAATATATGGTGTGTTCCCTCTATGCTTCATTGGTGTCTCAAATATGAACATGAGGGTCAAACATTCATAGTCCCCACAGATCTAAATCCTTTCGCCGATTGTTATATGACATATTGCCCAAATGACATCCTTGTACCTAAATCCACATCAGAATCATCTGACAAAGCATCTACCAACACGTCCATCTCTTCCTCCAAACTACCAGATGATTCCTCCCTTAGTGATATTGTACAATGCCTCACGCTAGGGGAGTATCACCTTCTCATGCTCAACTCCATCCCCTCACCTAAGACTTATGGTCGTCTTGACAAATAAACGATGTACTAGCCTAATATAGGGGATGTTATCTCTTACTGAGTCCGCTTACCTAAAAATAAACCTTGTCTATGGGGGACACAATCATCCTTCATCCCATTTTATCAATCCACACCGTGCCATGCCTTTCACATTAGACTTCAAATTTGTTGGCTAGATTTTCTGCACAGCTGAAAACCTAGGCAGTCATGAGATAAATCTCCCTCATTTATCGGTGAGGCTCCCATGTAAGATTTTGTCAATTATATTTCCTAATATCTATCTGTTGGTTTTACTTTAATCTGCGTAGCTCATGAACCATAGCTAGGAAATTTTGTAGCAAGTATGCATTGTAAGAAATTAATATATAAAAAGAGGGAAATAATTGAATGCGAGTAGAAAAGAAAGAAGATGTGTAACCTGACTAATAGTTAACAGAGTTGGTCACATGCACATTGAAGAAATAAATAGATCTAGAAATGCGGAATTCACAAAAAGGAAAGTTCCAAATCCGGATATAAGATAACAAAAAGTTTATGCAAAGATTAAAAACAAATAAGAAATAAATGCATAGTTGACATAAAGTTCTTTAGACATCTACCTCTTCTCTATTCCTTAGCTTTTAGAAAGATATCAAGGGTTTCAACTCAAAGTATGGAACACAAGAATGCTGATTAAAAATTTTGATCCTTTAACCCGTAGGTTCTTCCTCTATTTATAGTGTATAGAGGGCAATTTACAAATAGGAAACTATAATTGAAATGACACATGTGGAAGTTGTAAAGGATACAACTGGCAATCTCCCTCCTGGAATTCCTCTTTACATGACATGCATGAATTATAACTAAAAATAGAACCTTCTATTTTGCATGTCTCATCACCTATTTCCAAGTAATTGACTTCTTCAAGTAATGGATTTTAAACCAATCACTTAAGATTTCTCAATCACTTTGTTGGAGAAAATAAGAGAAAGAAGAAGAAAGAGGAAAAAAATTAGAAGAAAGCTGCAACACTTCCAATCTTGTTCTTCTTCCATATTCTGCATGTGGTTGACTCTTTTTCCTTTGATTCTCACATGTAGACACCTATAATTTAGCTTGAACAATTTAAATACTTAAATTGTGCTAATTATCCCCTTTCTCACAAATTGGCGACATATCGTCAATAATGCTCATCTTCTCTTCTATCATTGTTAATTAATTACAATAAGTAATTAATTAAGTCTTCTATTCAACAAATACCCTAATTAATGACCTTTCGTTAATTAATCCTTCCTTCTATCTAGACTAATTAATTATTATTAATTAATTAGCTTCCCCTTTCATTAAACCAATAAATCATTATTTAGTTGATTTAATTCCCTTCTATAGTCTAAATCATACTAACTATTCCTCTAAAAAGCTTTTATAAGCTTGCACATCTATTAATTAATCATCTTGATTAATTAATAAACCCCCTTTATCCACATGAGTCACTAAAGGACAAGCTAAACTCTCCTAAAGTTAACTCAACCCTTTCTAAACCCCCCTTATCCACAACTAACTCAACATCTCTATTATCCCACATGTAAAGGGATGTAGATATTCCTTTATCCATTGGGCTATATAAAGAGCCCTCCTCCTACCTTTACACTTACACCTAATTCTTGAGAAACAAAAGAAAGCATATAGTACATACACTATAAGCCTTTTGTCATCCTTAAGCATTTCACCATTGGAAGAGCTAAGCCTCATTCTTTCATTTAATCCATTTAAGCTTTTGGGTCATATGGAAATAATCAAAGTGGTCTTGTAGCCATGCTTTGATGAGCTTCCATTCATAATCCCTTAAAGATCAAACAATCAACTTTGATTTCCATGAATCTACCTAGGTTCAATTTAGTTGTTTTGGTAATCTAAAGAGTAGAGGTTTTGATAATTAACATGTTAGTTTGATTTCCATTTCAAAGTTATGATGCAATAATGTTGTTATTTAATCTTTCTTAGCTCTTAATGTGATGGTGTTTAGATTTTGATTTAACTTTGTTATTAAGACTACTAGGTGTTAGTTTTAATTTCTTAACTTAGTTAAACAAAACCATGCACACATTTGGCACACCCGGTGGGAGGGATCCTTAGTCCCTTAACATTCTAGCTTGAATTCTATTATTTTTGGCTAACCTTTGATATACACATATGGTAAAATAATGCTCAATTTCTTAGGATTTTGCTAGTATTATATGTGTAGGTTCTCATTTATTTCTTGGGATTTTAATGGGTTCTTTGTCAATTTCGAGCTAACTTACTAAAATTTGAAGTGTTATGAGCTTTTTGTGTCTTTGGACGTACTTTGATTGCGGCAGGAGGGGCGCATGCACACTAACCCGGCGTAGGAACTCTTAGGTCAAAATGTAAGGACAACCAAAGTGTTAAAACCACGGAAAAACCAAAAATATTCAACAAAAACAAGAACGTGGTGGGAGACGGAATCACAGATTCCAAATGCATGTAAACAGTTCAAACTGGTCAACCTTTTAAACTGACCAAAGGACCTATTCAACCACCACCTAAATGGAGAATGTTCACTCCTCTCAATGAGCCTTTGTCGATCATATTGAAACAATTGGATGTAGCTCACATGGTGACTTATCCCACGACATAACCCTTTGATGAAAATGCTCCAAAACCATCATGGTACAAAGAGCATGACTACGTGAATTACATTGTGTCAAGGGTCACAGAAAAAACAAATGTCTATGACTTCGTCACTACATCCAAGACCTCATCGACAATGGGGAGATAGAAGTGGACAACCTGGAAAAAAATTAGATGCCTAATGAAAAGATGGGGATATACAAAGAACCATTCCCCAAACATGGTAAGTCAAAGGAGCCAAAGACGGATCGAGGAGAGTCATCCTAGAGTTATAAAGCAACAAATTATCTATATACCAAGAAAGACAATATTGAGATTAGAATTAAGCGAAATAAAGCAATTAACTACTCTATTTGATATGATTCTAATTAAAACTTTGAAAGCTAGAACTGGATTGCGGAACAATGGCGAATACGATGGTGTGTGTGATCTTGTCCCCTCGGTGTGATCTCCTCGTTCCTTCATGTTCACGTGGATCCGAGAAAAGCATGTAATGCTAGCATCAGCGTAAGTAGATATTGGGATAAAGGTAGCTTAGAATACAGATCGAATACAATGCGAGTAGGAGAGGGATAGCGCAAGAGTCAGAGCTTGACTTATGTAATTCCTAGCGGGATCTATTGAGTCATGCAACATAAAGCGTCCGAACACGAAGCTATCTTTGTTTGAAGAACAAAATTTGCAACTTTAATGACTTCCTATTGGTAAAGCAGACTATCCTATTCCAATGGATTGGATAAAATAATAGTAGTACTTGCACAAGATGGATATGTGGCTTACTAACAGTAAAACAATGCTAATTAAGCATGCAATGAAAGAAACTAAGCATTCTAAGCAAAATGAAAACTAAATCTATTGCAAAGAGAAATCGAGAGGAAAATTTGAGGGCCATTTTCTTGAGCACAAGCCAACTATTTATAGCATTTGTATTTACCCAAGGTAAAACCAAATAGAACTCTTAAACTATAAATAATGGCAAAACACTATTCCGGGAACGAGAATCATAAATGCAAGCTTATGGTGGTGAAAGAAATCTTGTAAAACGTTGAAATTACGTGAGTCGTGTTAAAAGAGCTTTCTGGAAAACATGTAAAGGACCGCTGCCCTGTTCAGGGTGGTGGTCATGAGACCGCCGCCCAGGCAGGGTGGCGGTTTCATCACTGAAGAGCAAAAGGCCAAGAAAAGAGGGGAAAAGGGAAAAACAAAGCACGCGGGGGCTAAGTGGGGCATGCGGGATGTTAACGCACACTTGGAGATATTTTCCGGATCCCGAACACCTTGCGAGGAGACCTGTATCATCATTGGGGCACGTGTTGCATTATTCTAGGTAGTGTAGTACCCTACAATTTTGGGTACGTACATATTGCCCCCTCGGAGAAGCGTTTTAGCCATGAAAGGCGTAAACGGTGGGTCGAGTATGGCGATCCCGAAATGGGAAGTTAGAAGTTATACCTGATACATCCGTGTGTTGAAATGACGCCATCCAAAATTCCCGCTACCTGCAAAATGAAAAGAGAACTCAAGTGCAGATAGACACAATAGTTTGGAAACTAAATGCTAAAATAATAAGGAATGAGAACGTACCATTTGTGTGGGATAGGAACTTACCTCCATCGACGTTCCAAACCCGTGAAAAAGTCATTTAAAACGAATCGGGTATTATATATATGAAAGTGGGTCCATTTTCCTATTCATTTGCGCGAGTTGATTTGATTGGTTTTGAGCTCTGGAACCCACGGTGATGGTTTCTTACGTGAGTAGAGTCAAAACGTCCGTGACGAGATAGCGATCATGCCTCCACGTGCGGAACATCGACCCGCGATATCACAAGTTATTTTTCTTCAATTTATTCTTTTTACCCCCTTAATTTTGAAATGCTAAAAACTTTGTCATGGGGGGGTAATTTTTGAAAATGTTAGTGTTAAAAGGTCCATCTAGGGGGCGCCACTGGGTAGGCTTTGTTTTTAGGTAAAATGGTTTTTTTGCATTTTTTAGGCTTTTTAAGTTTAAAAATATGCGTGGGTTTTCAGACCACGACCGCCACCCTACCCAGGGCAGCGGTTACGACCGCCGCCACCCTGTTCGGGCGGCGGTTTTGAACAGAATGTAAAAAGAACATCCCTTTGAAATTGTTTTTACTTTTCTAGCATTTCTACGTGTTTTCATGATTTTTCCAATATTACTCGGATGCTAACTTGCTCTGTTTTGTGTGTTTTTGGGTGTATGCAGGCGAGAGAGGAGTATATCCGGTGGAGTCGAGAGAGGGAGTGTGATTGGCTCCCGGGAGTACTAGATGCCCTCTCACAGGATGAGGAGGACACTCTTCAGCGGGCTGGGATACTACGCATTTCACGTGTGCCCCATGTTACACCATCCAGTCACATTCTTTGTGACCTGTTCTCATATTGGGATGCTGATCGGAACACTTTCCGATTACCAGGGGTCCGTGGTGAGTGGACCATTACTTTGGAGGATGTTTACCGCATACTGGGGGTCCCGATCATCGGGAGACGACTCACCCTAGAGATAGCAGGTTCACGGGCCCAGATTGCACAGTGGGCTACATATATGGGAGATGCGAGTCATCTCACGGTCGGTCGAAGGGGTTAGAGTTCGATCCATTCCTAATTTTCCCATCCCCTTACTTCGCCAGGCTATCATGGGGATCCTTGCCTCGAGACTAATCGGGGACAATGGAGGAGACACTTTGTTATATTGTTGGTCCCCCATTATTACACAGATAGAGGGACACGGTCGGATATATGCAGGGAGCAAAAATTCTTGGGACCACCTACCATGACTTATACGGGGTAGTTTGTTTACGGGCGATCCTTGAGCCACCCGACCCTAGTCATGAGTTGGGTCTACTGAGCACTTCATCCCTTACGGTAGAGGTGTAGAGGTGACAGACCTCGGAGGCTGTGAGGGCAGCCAGATGGATAGACATGTCAGTGCTTAGAGCACCTCATCGGCCCGATTGCTTTCCCGACTAATGCCGACATGGAGGCCACACCGAGTACACCGTACTGAGTACTATGGCGGTATATGGGGTGAGGAGACTCTTATTTTGATCTCTGCTCCACCATAGGGCAGCTTATTGATAGGGTGGGGCGAGTGGAGATACAACCCTTTGGCCGAGTTCCTCGGCAGTTTGGCCTACCCTACATGGGTATGCTTCCCTCGGTAGCGCAAGAGTATACGAGATCGGTCGAGAGGCGAGGGGGGCCTAGAGGCCGGGGTTGGGCAGTGGTTACTCCGGCATTCCTATTACAGCCGGGGAGGATAAGTACGTGCTTGGAGGGAGAGCCGGTGCGCCTCGGGCACCCCCGCTTGGTTGTCGCGGGTCCTGCCCCATAGCGGTGATGAACCCATTGACATAGACTCAGTCCGAGGAGTTCATAGGGGAGAGATAGAGGAGGAGACCAAGACGGTGATCTGAGTGGCATGACACCCAGGATATCATGCAGGCAGAGAGGGCCGAGCAGAGTGCAGAGAGGGTGACTCTGGTTTCAGAGGAGCCACTCTCCCAGGGCCATGGGGAGGATGAGTCTATTGCGGGGTGCTATGTTGCTCCAGCCACAGGAGGAGTACCCGGTCGGCGGTGACATCTCGTGGTGCAGTCCGACCCTAGCGACCCATCCTGGAGGCCTGGTGATCCGAGTAAGTTACCCTCTCTCCCTTTTAATGTTTGTTTTTAGTTAGGATCTCCTTAGTTGCTATCTTGTATTTCTAATTTCTTATTTGGTTTCTAATTTGTTTTCTCCTTTATTTGCAGGGACCGTTGATAAGTGGCGGGATTTGATTCGCAGGGTATGCACTGATACCCTGATGATCTCCATGGAGAGGACCCGCGCAGAGCTGTCCGTGGATGTTGGGGAGACTTCAACAGTCGGTAGACATACCGATGTCTTTGCCCCAGTCTGGCATGTGGCCAGGATGGTATCGAATCTCCGCACAGAGTTAGCGGGGTATAGGACGGCCGAGCGCCTGATGAGGAGCCATTCTCGTGGTGAGACTGCGGCTACCCCTTAGGATCATGAGCCCTCTGTGTACTCAGAGCGCCGGTGTAGCCGAGTCCTAGGCATGGGTGTGCACCTTCAGAGGGGTCTCGTAGGGATTGAGAAGCCACTTGGCTCTCGTAGATTTTTGTATGATACATTCTTTTGTATATCCCGGGCTCTTTGAGCGTTTTGACCATGCTTAGTGCATGATGGCATTGTACATAAACGTTGATCATTTATATATATGTATATTTGTTCTGGATCAAATCCTTGGCATTCATGGCTTACTTTCTATTTCTAGTTTCCTCATGTATACTATGATGTATGTTTATATGCTTTTTAGAATGTATGCAATGGCGAACAAATGATGCAAGTGTTTGAATTTATTTTTGTATTTCATGATGCTGATATATGATGATGTAGATATAATGTGATTTTGAATTTTAGCTTCTGTAAGCAATTTTGGATACTTCATGTTTGTTTTGGCAAAGTGATGAATATAAACCAGTATGATGAACAGATAAACCTGCCCCTACCCCCAACTCCACGCAACTAGTAAGATGCGAGGGCTTATCACCGAGAGTTGGGAAGGGCGCAAGTTATGAGATGTGTTTGAAATGATATTGATGAAAGACAGACAAAGCTTTGGTGGAACCAAATTAGGATATCACAAGCCCACTCCACTCGAGTGACTTCATAGTTTTAGATGCAACTTGCTTTGCGGTTTATCTAGACTTAGATCCGTAGATGGCCACATAGTAGACAAAATCTGGGTTTTTAGGATTTTAACTCTCTTGGAATCTTGAACATCTGATTCATTTGTTTTTGACTCAAAGCTTCAAGGTTTGAATTGTTTGTGTATGACCTTTTGCATTCGTTTGTCAAGAGGACCCCCTACACTTTGCCCCATGCTACTAGTAAGAAGCGTGGGTTTATCACCGTGGGCCAAGCATAGGTGAGTAAGGGCATTTCCATCCTTTCCCAACCCTACGTCACTAGTAAGAGACACAAGCTCATCACCAAAGGTTGGTGGGGCAAGGAAATGTGTAAAATTAAATTTTTTTGTTTGATCAATGTTTGACTTGTTTACTTGAGTAAAATGTCGGTATGTGTTTATTTCAAAGATATATATATATATATATATATGTGGGATAGATGTGACACCATGAAGCTTCTAGAGCAGGACCATAGGCAAGACACCTACCCTAAGAAGAAACCAAAAGTGAGAATAAACTTGAGATCTTGGCATGGTTACCGTTAAGACTTTGTCATGTCTAGCTTTATTTGATAAAATGATTAGAGATAATTTGATGATATCATGAAAATGGAGAAATATGATTAAAGTTTTTATGCCAACAACATCATGAGTTTGTAATGAATTGCTTTTGAGAATAGATTTCTTGATCACAATTTTGTACGAAACAAGCGGCACAATATGATCCTAATCTATATGAAGATGCAATGATGTAGATATATATATAAGTAGTGCTAGCTGCTACGCGTAGAACCACTTGAGGTACGAGGGAATTGTTGTTTCACCAAATTCCTCACCTTCTAGCATACATAAGAGGTATGCACCGTTTCCATAGTCCTTCATGACTCGGTATGGGCCTAACCATTTAGGCCGGAACTTCCTTCCTTCGCCGGTCTTCTTGTCGATCCAGCTGTCTAGTCTTAGAACTAGATCACCTTCATATATGTCGTGTTCATAGACCTTCTTGTTATATTGCCGGCACATTTGGTCAGCATAGACTTTATGCCACTGTTCAGCATCTAACCTAGTTTCATCTAGGCTTTCTAGTTGGGAAAGACATGCTTCTCTGTAAGCGTCTTCATCTAGAATCCCTTGTAATGAAATGTGGAGACTGGGTATTTCAACCTCAAGTGGGAGAACCGCTCGCCCCAAATACTAGTGAGAAAGGAGTTGCTCCGTTGGTGTTCTTATTGAGGTTCGGTGGGCCCATAAGGCCGGATATAACTTCAAGTGCCAATCTTGTTTGTTTTCTTTCACCGTTTTAAGGAGAATGGCTTTTAGTGTTTTATTCGTCACTTCAGCCTATCCGTTGGCTTGAGGGTAATACAAGGAAGCCGTATGATGGCTTATCTTAAATTTATTGCATAGTTCGCGAACCTCTTCATTCTTAAAAGAAGATTCATTATTTGAGATAATGATTTGCAGGATACCATACCTGCAAATGATTTGGTTCAAAATGAACTTGGCGATTACAGAACCAGGTACAGTAGTAAGAGGCATAGCCTCTACCCATTTGGTAAAATATTCGGTGGCCGTGATTATAAAATTATGGCCATCTATGGATAAGGAGAGAATTTCCCTATTAAATCTAGGCCCCATGTAGAAAAGGGCCATGGAGTAGTGATTGGTTGCAGAGCTTGTGCTGGCATGTGGATCTCATGGGAGAATTCTTGGCACTTATGACACCTGCGTACGAACTCTACTACGTTGTGTTCTAGAGTGGGCCAGAAATAGCCCATTCAATGTATTTTACGAGCGGTGGCATGGCCACCGAAGTGGCCTCCACACATTCCACTGTGAGATTCATGGAGAATCTTCTTAGATTCTTCTGCGTCGACACATCTTAGAAGCATTCCATCGAACGCTTTCCGATAGAGCACTTGCTCTATAATGATGTATTTAGCTACGATAATACGTAACCGCCTTCTTTGTTACGGTGTAGCCCCTTCTGGATACATACGGTCCATGATATAATTAATGATATCAGTGTACCAGGGACACTCAGAGATAGAAGGTCGGGTTTCAATGTAGTATACGCACTCATCTGGAAAATCTAGATCTACTAGATCGCCTCCATCTAATGGGTTATCAGCTAACCAATCTACGATGATTTGTCCCTTAACAGACTTCTGATTTACAAATGTTAATTTTAATTCTCCCATTAAGGTTATAAAATGTCCAGCCTTCTTAGATAAGGACCCTTGCGTGAGAAAAGTTCGTAAATGGTCTGTTTTTACCATGACCCTTGTTTCTTGATTTAGCATATAATGTCTTAGGCATTTGGTTGCAAATACTATGGCGAGGCATTCTTGTTCTTCTTGTGTATAACACGTGTTTCATAGTCAAGAAGTGTTTGGCTAATGAAATAAATTGCACGTTCTCTCTTGTCATCGTCTTCTTGAGTGAGCATACAAAAAGCTAGAGACATTGGTAGCTCATGAGTATAAAATTAACGGGTGATCTAGCTTAGGTGGCATTAGCGTAGGTGGTGATAACAAGAAATGTTTAACTACGTTGAAAGCTTCATTGCAGTCTTTGGTCCAATCAATATTATAATCTTTCTTGAGTAGATTGTTGATTGGATGGATGGCGAAGCTTAAGTTCGGGATGAATCTCGGATTGCACCCAGTTTTCGAGAAATGACCTGATTCCAGATTCATCCGAAGGTGGGACCATTTCGAGGATAGCCCGAATTTTGGTTGGGTCAACATCTATCCCTCGTGACGATATGATGTAACCTAGGAGCTCCTCCCTCCTGTTACACCAAAGACACATTTTTCTGGATTTAGCGTGACTCCGTATTCTATCAGACATGAGAGAATGACACGGAGTACTTCCGGATGGTCACAACACTTCTTGGCCTTAGCCAACAAGTCATCTACGTAGGATTCCATGATTTTATGAATTAGATCGTGGAATATATATGTCATAGCTCGCTGGTATGTAGCACCAGCGTTCTTGAGACCAAATGGCATAACAACATAGCAATAAGTTCCCCAAGGAGTTATAAACGTGGTTTTAGCTTGATCTTGTTCAGATATTTTAATTTGATTGTATCCCGAGAATCCATCCATGAGAGACAAAAGTTCAAACCCATCTGTTGCATCAATAATGACATCAATGGATGGCAACGGGAAGTCGTCTTTAGGACACACTTTGTTGATGTCTCGGAAATCTATGCAGATGCGTATCTTCCCATTCTTCTTGAGAACGGGAACGATATTAGATACCCATTGGGAGTAATCGACTGGTTTGATGAATCCTACTTGGAGGAGTTTTATTACCTCCTCTTTCACCATGAGAGCTACCTTGGGTTTCATGGGTCTCAATTTTTGTTTAATTGGTTTTGCATCTGATTTAGTGATGAGGTTGTGCACCACAATGTGGGGTGCAACCCCTGTCATTTCCTTATAATTAAATGCAAACGCCTTCTAATGTTCTTTGAGGATCCGAGTGTGTATTTCTACTTCCTCTAGGGTTAACGAGGATCCTAGTTTCAATATCCTTGGTTCATCTTCCGTTCCGATGTTAATATCAATTGTTTCTTCGATCAAAGAGGCGTTACCTTCTTCAAACTCAGGTGGGGCTAGAGGTAAATCCAAATCATCCCCATTTTCTACTGTGTATATGCTAGGTTCTATTTGTGAGGGAAGCTCCATCATGGGATTTCCGAAGTAGGAAGACAAATGTGGGATTAAGGACAAATCTATCATATGATAGGAGAGATGTAATGCTGCATAGGTGTTTAAATAACTCAGAGTGGCCATATCACTATCAATGTGGTCTAGGGTAGTAGATTTGTTTTCATTTCCGTTTAAAAGAGAATTTGTCATTGTTTTTATCAATGGTTCATCACGAAGGGATATCATGAAACGGGTATCCTCTAACTTATTGCTTGGAGTAAAACGTGATGCTGAAGTTGCTATTGAATCAGCGAGAAGATTTTTCTCTTGCGGGATTGCTTCAATTGATATGAAGTCAAACTCCTTGCTTAAATCTAATACAACTTTTTGTAAAGCTGTAAGTGCTCGGCTTTGGTTTCATATATCTCAGAGACTTGATTTTCTACCAATTGTGAGTCTCCTAAGACTCTGATGTTATCGACACCGATTCTCTTAGCTAAGATGAGGCCAAGGAGGAGGGCTTCGTACTCAGTGCCATTGTTTGTGCATTCAAAATTTAGTTTAAAGGAAAATGGTAGGACTTTCCCCTCGGGAGAAGTAAGGATTATTCCTGCCCCAACTCCATAACGACATCTAGCCCCATCAAAATGGAGAGTCCAATGTTTAGCTGGGAGTATAGATGTTGGGACATTTGTTGTGTTAACATCTTCTACCTCTACCATGCAGAGATCTACCTGGGAGAGAACCAACACCCAGGGAATATCCCACGCCTACAGAATCAAATGGTAAGAACATTGGTAGATCTTGTTCTATTAATTTAATGATTTTTGTAGTAGTTTTTAGTGATACTGTTTCTAAGTGTTAGCCTCATCTTTGGGGTTGGGGTTGCCTTGGCTAGGCTCATAGTTTTAAGATCTCGTCGTAAGTACCAACTTTTCTCTTAGTTTTGCTTTGGTAGGTTTATTAAGTTGGTTTGTTGGGAGTTCAAACTCCGAGTGCATGCCTGGTCTTTTCTTTAAGTTAACTAGGTGTACATCGAATGGTTTTGGATCACCTTTGGCTACAAATATCCTTCCTAAGTGTAAAAACCTTACTTCTTGAAATAGCGTAGAAGGGATTGCCTTCATACGGTGTATCCATGGTCGGCTGAGGATCATATTATAGTTAGTTTCCCGATCTATAATATAAAACTCAGTCAAGATGGTTTTGGGTCCTAAGGTGACCGGTAATATTATAGTTCCAACCGAGGTGGCTTTAAGGCTATCATAGCCCCTTAGTGTATTTCGAGTTGTGGAACAATTGGTTTCTCCATACCCTAGCTTTTGAAGGAAAGAGAAGGGGACTATGTTAACCGCTGCCCCATCGTCTATCATTGCATGCTTTACATAGTTGTTATAAACCCATACTTGCATGAAATGTAAAATTTGGATCACCTCGGCGTGCGATCTCAGCATCTGTCGGCATTTTGTTTATCTCGAATATGAATTCGACGTCCCTATCTGCCTGCCCTGGAGGATGAACATCAAAGTCTATATGATTTACCTATGTTTCAGGAGGTGGAGTGATGTTAATTAAATGACCTAAACCTAATGCTTCTAAAAGAGCAGCCCTATGAGCAGGAGAGTTCTTTAGTAAGTCTAAAAATGAAATGTGCGAGAAGGTTTTTGTTAGGTCGTTAATTAAATCATAGGCACCCACAAGTTTTGCTATGATTTGTTGGAAGTTATCCACCTCTGGCAGGTGGCTTGGACTTGGCTGAGAGAAATACTCTCACGTCCTTATTATAGCTTCGATGGGTAGTTCAGCGTCTAACTCCACTAAACCGACTACCTTAGGTCATGGCTGACTTCCTAGTTGTGGCGCAACTAATGGATTTAGCGAGGTCGAGGCTTCATGATCATTATTTCCTGTCATTACACCCTTGTTCGTCCCAGTTAGATTTAGCCTGTTGTTATCGTGATTTGGGAGTGGATCATTAAAGATCTTTAGGGGTGCATTTTGAGGGGAAACTGCCCCTGAAAAAGTATTTGATGTTGGTGATGTAGGATCTGCCAAGAACATATCCATGAAAAGTTGTCTTTGTTCATCTGGAAAGCGTTGCATGAATTTATTATAGTCACGACACGTTCTAGTGTCATGGCCCCAAATTTTGTGGAAACCACAATATGAATTAGGATTGTAATTCCTAGTTTGTTGGTTTGATGTGTATTGTGGCCCAAAATTTTGATCAAACCGTTGTCTATTAAAATTTTGCGTTTGTTGTCTTTGGTTTGAATTCTAGTTTTGGTACCTAGTTGAATTTTGGCTTGGACCCGTATGGGATTTTGCCATTATTGTTGTTGTTGTTGTTGTGGATGGTTAAAATCCACTGTATTGATTGTCGGGGTAAAGTTGTTATTTCGTTGGTTGTTTATTTGTGATGGAGTATTGACAACATTTACCTTCTTAGGCTGGTCGGTTACTCCATCTGTTGTTACGCCCTAATTTTTATTAAGGATTTTAGGTCCTTGGTTGACATTCGTGGTAGTAGGATAAGTTGTGGTGTTCTGGTTGGGGGTGATTAACCTCCCGTTTGCTCCATATGTTTTGCGACCACTGTCAATTTCCGCTTGATCTATTCGAAGAGCGCTCTCAAGTACTTCATCGTAAGTCCTTAGTGGAAACTTCTGGACTTCTTCCTTCACTTCTCTACTAAGAGAATGAAGGAATAAATCACATAGTTCCATCTGATCCATATTGGGAGCACTTGTTGAAGAATAAAGAACCGTATGCCACCTCCTGGATGAAATGGGCGCATGATTCATTGTGTTCTTGCTTGATGTGTAAGAATTCTCTCGATTCTTGTTCTTCATAATTTGTTCATGTCGAAGGCCTTGATGAACTCTGACACGAGTTGTTTGAACAAATGTATGGAAGCCTCAGGTATTCTATAATACCAATCGAGAGCGATGCCTTCCAAGTTTTTGGGAATATTTTAGCAACAATCCCATCCCATGGGAGTAATTCTCGAATGGTGTAGTGTAAGCTTTGATATGTGCATTTGGATCTCCTCGCCTTTGTATTTGGGAAAATCGGGAAGAGGTCTTGGAAGCATGACGCTTCGTATGGTGAAATCCAAGGGCTCTTTCAAATATTTTGAGTAAGTCCCTCATTGCATATGTTTCGACCATTAATGGTGCTGTTGAGGGAGCGGCGGTGGAATGGGTTGTTGACATGGCGTAGCGTATGCATTGGTAGGGGCATAAGGAAGCCCTTGTGTTTGAGCAAACATGCCGGTAGAGGAGAACATATCCCCTTGTGGCGATTTAGAGTACATGTTTAAGTATGACGGGTAGTCTTGTCCATGAATGGATTGTTTTGTACTAAACCGGGAGGAACAGTGTTAGAGATGGTGGGTCTAGTTGGCGTTTATTGTGAATACTGAGGAGTCATGCCTAACATGCCTACTCCTGTGAGGAGATCTACTTGGATAGGATGGCGTGGAGGATTGGAACTTCCTGCTTGTATGAATTGTAAATTTTGACTTGCTTGGGCAAGTTCTAACCCTCTAACCTTTTCTATTAGAGTTGAAATGACTTCATTTGGTGAAGTCACGATATTCTGCCTTGGTGGCGTTTGTTGTATATCATGGTGTTGCTTAGGCATGTGATATTCGTTATGAACTGATCGCTGCCCTGCCAAGTTTCCCCGAGGGCATTTCCTATATGACGTGGTATGGAGGTATTTTCTTGGAAAGAGATTTCAGGTTGTGTTTGTAAACCTCCTATGGGTGGGTACATACTCCGAGAGCATTGTTCATTCCTGGCATAACATACCGAATGTTCATCATCTAAACCGGTATGGGTCTGATTTCCTACTAATTTCTGGTCTAAGTAGTACCTGAGGAGATGAACCAGATTCTCTAGTGAACGTCATATTATTCAAGCCTGAAGGCTCTGTTTGTTGCGTTTGAGCGAGTTGTTCCAACTCCTCTGTTTGGAAGGACGAGCTATATCTGATCCTTGGAGTTTGTGTTGATAATTGGTTATCTGAATAGTTTTCACCCCATACTGAGAGTGAGGGTGATGATTGTCTATTCTGTTGGGCATAATATGCCTCAAGACCCAAGAGGGGTATGCCATATGCATCGAATCCCGACATATTCGGGGGGTATATGAATACCCATAGAATAATGGGAGAGAGTGAAGGTACAAGTTGATGGTGAAAGCTGATGAAACGGATAAGACAAAAGTAAAACAATTTGATAACACAAGTAAGAATAAGATTCCAGATTTAGAAAGTAGGAACGTTCATGTTGGGTTCACCAATTTTGTACGACGGAAAAGTGACATGCGAGCGTGGGAATCTACAAGTAACTCTTCCTCACATCCGACCTCCCGAGGTCGTGCAGAGACAGCCGGTGGGTATGGAATATGTGTGAGATGCAGACAAACTAGTTAGGCAATCTAATGTCTTCAATACGCACTAGCGGAACTTGCGAATCTAAGGCAAAGAAGGCCCTCCTAACTTGAACTGGTGTGATAGATCGACCAGAAAGGATGATTGCTCGAAGGCTCCAATCAATATCGAGCTCCGGCGTGATTCGATCTATAGGTTGTGGAATACGTGGAAAGTGACCCGGGATAGTTTCGTGTATGTCTCCGGACAGGGTCATGAAATGAATGATGGATATAGCTACTTCTATGGATGATTCTCTGGCCTAGTCAGAATTCCTAGCTATTAGGCTGCTTTGTGTTTAGCAAGGATAATTGTTCGATGATGATAGGTGGAAGTGGAGTAGACTGGAATACTAGTGTGCGTAGGCCAGTGTCTATGTCTACTTCTCCTATGGATTCGTTGGGCTGTGGGATTTGTGGGTCACAACCATAGACTCTTAGTTGTTGTGGACCTGTTATGGTCATGCGTGGAATCAAGTCCTAATCCCTAGTATCCAGTAATCATATGCTTTCTCAGCTTCTATATTTAGGATCAATAATTGTGTGATTTTCTCAGAATATCTTACAGGCGTTCGTGCAACTTGAATTCTTAGGCTAGTATCTATATCTGTAAGAGTGTCTCCTGCGCCTAGCTATGGGACCAAAGGATCACAACCAAAGGTTTGTTCTCTTTCGAGCCCTTCTATAGTCATATGAACGTTGCCTAGGGTAATCAGTAGTTCGGATTGATTCGACCAAAATGTGTGTGCTTGGTCGTCTTCTACATTTAACCCACTCAACTGGGAATTGATTTTTTGCAAGCTTACCGTTGTTCGGAAGACTTGGATCCTAAGATTTTGATCTATATCAGTTATTGCTGTGATAAGATTGGGCTGAGGCACGATTGGCTCAAATACGTATTCCCTGGGCTCCCTAGGTCCCGTAATTGTCAAACAAAAGCAACAATGTAAAATTGAACTACAATAAAATGAAATTTAACTATGTGAAGTATATTTATAGCATATATGATTCCTCTATTTTTTGTGTTTTTGATGAACTTTATGAATTTAAGAAAGCAACTATTTAAAATATCTAGAATTGATAACTAAAATAACAACTTAAAACAAACAAAATAACCAAGTGTAGCTATTTATCTGTGCAATTTGTAGATCTATTCTAAACAATGAAATAACTTATCTAATCTATTTGCAAGACTCTCGATCCTACCTCAGAAGTGAGGAGTGAATCATAGTTTCTTAGAAACTATCAATCCCCATAACTTCCCTGCAATATCGAGAGTAGAATTAATTGAAATAAAGCAATTAACTACTCTATTTGATATAATTCTAACTAAAACTTTGAAAGCTAGAACCTAGATTCTGCAGAACAGTGGCGAATCTGATGGTGTGTGTGATCTTGTCCCCTTAGTGTGATCTCCTCATTCCTTCGTGTTCACGTGGATCCAAAAAGCGTGTAATGCTAGCATCAGAAGTAGATATTGGGATAAAGGCAGCTTAGAATACTGACTGAATACAATGCGAGTAGGAGAGGGATAGCACAAGAGTACAGAGCTTGACTTATGCAATTCCTAGCGGGATCTATTACGAGTCATGCAACATAAAGCGTCAGAACCTGAAACTATGTTGTTTGAAGAACAAAACCTGCAACTTTAATGACTTCCTATTGGTAAACAGACTATCCTATTCCAATGGATTGGATAAAATAACAACAAGATTTGACAAGATGGATATGTGGCTTACTAACGGTAAAAAACAATGCTAATTAAGCATGCAATGAAAGAAACTAAGCATTCTAAGCAAAATGAAAACTAAATCTATTGCAAAAGAGAAATCGGAGGCAAATTTGAGGGGCCATTTGCTTGAGCACAAGCCAACTATTTATAGCATTTGTATTTACCCAAGGTAAAAACCAAATAGAACTCTTAAACTATAAACAATGGCAAAACACTATTCCAGGAACCGAGAATCATAAATGCAAGCTTATGGCGGTGAAAGAAAGGTGGTAAAATGTTGAAATTACATGAGTCGTGTTAAAAGAGATTTACGGAAAACGCGAAAGGACCGCCACCCAGGCAGGGCGGCGGTTTCGTCACTAAAGAGCAAAAGGCCAAGAAAAGAGGGGAAAAAGGAAAAACAAAGCACGCGGGGGCTAAGCGAGGCATGCGAGATGTTAACGCACACTTGGAGATCTTTTCCGGATCTCGAACACCTTGCGAGGAGACCTGTATCATCATTGGGGCATGTGTTGCGTTATTCCGGTAGTGCAGTACCCTACAATTTTGGGTACGTATAGTTACAAGGGTGCTCTTGTGGTGGAGGTAAGAAGGTTGGAACCTTGTATTTAACCACTAATAGTACTAATGATTGTAATATTGTGGCTTCGATGCGAGATACAACATTATGACACTATATGCTCGGTCATATGAGCCATAAGGGCATGAACATCATCAAGAAGAATTTGCCTAGATATATAGAAACAGTTTGGATTTATGTGAGAACCGCATCTATGGGAAACAAAAGTGAGTAAGGTTTCTCAAGGTTAGACTACAAAGAAAGAGAGTAAGTTAGAGCTGGTACATTCGATGTGTGGGGCTAGCTCTGTATCATCTCTTGGGGGTTCAAGTTATTATGTTACTTTTATTGATGATGCAACAAGGAAAGTTTGGGTTTATTGTATTAGAAACAAATCTGATGTATTTGACACTTTTGTTAAATGGAAAGCCTTGGTAGAAAATGAAATAGGTCTTAAGCTAAAATTTCTCAGGTCAGATAATGGAGGGGAGTATTGCAACAATGAATTTAATGATTATTGTTCTAAGAATGGAATCCGCAGGCAAAAGACGGTTCCAAGAACTCCACAGCAGAATGGGGTATCAGAAAGGATGAACAGAACAATAATGGAACGTGCTAGGAGCATGAGGTTACATGCAAGACTACCTCTTTCTTTTTGGGCAGAAGCGGTGAGCACAACTATGTACTTGATAAATAGAGGACCCTCAAGTGCCTTGGATGGAGGCATACCTAAGGAGGCATGGTATGGTAAGAAAGTTGATTATTCATTTCTTAGAGTCTTTGGATGTGAGGTGTTTGTTCATATAGACAAGGATGATAGGACCAAGCTAGAGGCTAAATTAGAAAAATGTACTTTCATTGGTTATGGTGGTGATGAATTTGGATTTAAATGTTGGAGTATTAAGGACAAGAAAATCATTCGGTCTAGGGATGTGGTCTTTAATGAGAAAGTCATGTATAAGCAACAATTGCAAGAAAATAGGGAAGAATCCAAGAAAGAATATGCAGTGGTAGAGGATCTTCCGGATGGGAAAGTGACCCATGAATCAGTTCAGAACCTACCGAACAGAACCCCAAACTCCTACGGTGAGAAGGTCTTCTAGGGTAAGGAAAAAACACGAACGTTTTTCTCCTTCTCTTTATTATTTATTACTCACCGATAGTGGAGAGCCGAGAGATTTAATGAAGAAGCAGTAGATGCCAGTAAGAAGTGGGGAGCAAGCCATGGATGAGGAGCATAAGTCTCTCATGGAGAACCAAACTTGGGATTTGGTGAACCTACCGGAAGGAAAAAGAGCATTGCAGAACAAGTGGGTGTACAGAGTTAAAGACGAAGGAGGAAAGAAAAGATATAAGGCCCGGTTGGTGGTCAAGGGGTTTGCACAGAAACAAGGTATAGATTTTGATGAGATATTTTCTCCTGTAGTAAAAATGAATTCTATTAGAACTGTTCTTGGAATAGTGGCAGTAGAAGACTTGCACTTAGAACAGTTAGATGTAAAGACTACATTTCTCCATGGTGATTTTGAGAAGGAACTATATATGCAGCAACTAGAGGGCTATGAGGTCAAAGGTAAAGAGGAGATGGTGTGTAGACTGAAGAAGAGCTTGTATGGCTTGAAACAAGCTCCACGTCAATGGTATAAGAAGTTTGATAGCTTCATGATGGAGAAAGGTTATATTAGATGTCATTCTGACCATTGCATGTATGCAAATAAATTTGAGGATGGAAGTTATATTATCCTGTGTTTGTATGTTGATGACATGTTGGTTCATGGGTAAAATCATGCAGAAATAAAAGTACTCAAGAAACTTGACTAAGTGAATCCTTGATATGAAGGATTTGGGGGCAGCCAAACAAATCCTTGGTATGAGGATAACTCCGGATAAGAAGGAATGGAAGTCGAATTTATCTCGGAAGAGTACATTAAGAAGGTATTGGATAGGTTTAACATGCAGGATGCTAAACCGGTTGGGACTCCTTTGGCATGCCATTTTAAGTTATCAAAGGAGCAAAGTGTCCCAAGATAGAGTAGGAAAGAAACGATATGTCCAAGGTACCTTACTCATCGCTAGTTGGTAGTTTGATGTATTCTATGGTGTGTACTAGGCCTAATATTGCCCATGCAATGGGAGTTGTGAGTAGATTTATGAGTGATCCAGGTAAAGAGCATTGACAAGTAGTAAAGTGGATCCTTTGGTATTTGAGAGGGACCATGGGGACAATTTTGTGCTACAGTGGATCAGACACCACTTTACATGGTTATGTAGATTCAGACATGGCTGGAGATGTTGACAGCAGGAGGAGCACGACAGGTTATATTTACACTGTAGGTGGGACAACAGTGAGCTGGATTTCACGACTACAGAAGTTGGTGGCTTTATCAACCACAAAGGCTGAGTATGTTGCTGCCACAGAGGCAAGCAAAGAGATGATTTGGTTACAACAATTGCTTGAGGAGTTGGGGCATAAGCAGGAGGAATGTAAGCTGCATAGTGATAGTCAGAGTGCTATACACCTAGCTAAGAACTCTACTTTCCACTCCAGGATGAAGCATATACAGTTGAGATATCACTTCATCAGGACAACTTTGGAGGAAGATAAGTTGAAGTTGGAGAAGATTCATACCAGTCAGAATCCTGCAGACATGATGACCAAGGTGGTCACAAGGGATAAACTAAAGCTATGTTCAGCTTTGGTTGGCCTTTACGGATGATAGTGAAGGGTTGAGAAGCTTGCTCAGTGGAAATCAATCTCCAAGTGGGAGATTGTTATGTTTGTGGAGCCTATTTTCATGTTAGAGTGTGGTACACCTTCTATGTGTTACACTTGGGTATTTTTATAGTGGTCCCGCTTGCCGGTGAGTGGGTCAAGGGGGTTCAGGGGAAAATCCCCCAAAGCAAATTTTCATGGGTGGTTTATTAACCCATGGGTAATGGGTAACCGTTATGGACTGCATTTTTGGGCCCATGGTTTCCGGTACCCATTGTTTTGTAAAACCACCTCTTCGGATACCCATAGGTTTATGGGATGGTTTTGTTTTTTGCCCATTTTTGATACCCATGGTTTTGTAAAACCGCAAGCAGCTTGTCTATTTATATGGTCTTATGTATATGATAGAGATACAAACAAATGTATTGCAAATGTGTTTTGAATTCGGGTGTGAATTTTGTAGAGTTTGTTGAGCATAGCTCCAAACGGATACAGGTATTGTATTAAGAGAGTGGAGGCTTGTAATAAAATCTAAGCAAGTGATTCTTGATGGACGTATCCCAAATTGGGTGAACCATGTTAAATATTGTCTCTCGTGTGTTATGTTATTTATTCTATACTTTTATTTGAGATTTGTAATATTTTTACGCGTATTAGTTTCTATTGCTGCGATTCTCGTAAGGGATTATTCCACATATTTTATCTCTTATTTCCTAACAAAGACATCTACCAAGATTTCAATCTTGGATCTTCTTAAGATATCAAATGTACATAAAGAAATTTTGTACCAAACTCTTCAGGGGTCAGGAGTGCCACTAGAAGTAGATCCTACACATCTTTAGGCCATGGTAGCAAACATTGTACCAATTGAGCACATTGCCTTTAATCATAGGGAAATCCCTACTAAAAATCCAACACATAATCTCCCCTTGTATATTGAGGTATTTGTTACCCACTAAAAGATCAAATGGGTGCTTGTGGAAAACGGATCAGGATTGAATATATGCATACTGAAATTAGTTAAGCAACTAGGACATACTAAAGAAGACCTTAAGTCAAACATCATTACCATAACCACTTACAACAACGTAGAAAGAGAGTTAGCTGGCACAATCACATTACCCATGGAAGTCAGACCCACTTGTCATCACACAAAGTTTCATGTCCTGGACTTGGAACTCCCATACAATATGCTTCTAGGCCGACCGTGGATTCATGCCATGCTAAGCCATGCCATAAATGTTCCATCAATGCATCAAATTGAAACACGAGGGACACACTGTCACGATATAAGGAGATTCATAGCCCTTCACTCACTGCAGAGCTCTCAATAGTTTTGTGCGTAAGGGTACCTATACGTGTCCCTCTATTGATATAGTTGTTCCTCTTCAATCTAAAGCCATGGAGTCCAGGTAGATTTAGATTCCCTCAGTTCTTACACCCGTCTTGCCTCTACATCAACTTCTCTTTTTGATTCATGGGAGATGAGGGTTCTAGAATATGGTTGTGGAGAATATAATGTGCAACAAGCCCTTTTAGTTTCAGACCTCTCATTTTCACCTAAAACTAGAGGTCAACCCAACTATCATTTTAGACGGCCTAAAGATGAACAAACTATTGGGTCATTTTTACTTGGAGGCTTGCTGGCTGAAGAGAAATTGTTGGATCCACCTATGACTTGGGTCCCGAAAGATACTCAACCAACTTGCTACCAAACCCCGAGTATGAGAAATCTAGCCAAATGATGTATTCCATGGGCTATAAAGGTCTAGGATGTGGAAGGAATGAGCAAGGATAACAAGAACTAGTTCCTCTCCCACATTTTAAAATAGAAAGGTATGACATCGGAATTCACCCTTATGGGGCACATCCTAATGATCAAGATTCTACCTGCTCTGAATGCAAAGATAGCTTTGACTATTTAGATAGTGATACAGATTCCCACTGTAGCTAATATGAGGATCTTGCCTCCATGAACCTGTTCATGAATACCGCATTGTCCTCACCATAACCCCTATGGAACCTACACTTGACCTTGTTTACCCTTACCTTGTTAAATGGGACCAACAATGTCATATGTCACTAGATCTATTTGAAAATGATGAAGCTATTGCAAAATTCATGGGCATTCGAGATACAATCCCCATTGGAGATCACAAAAGGGCTTCTATATTGACTTAGATACCTACACCTACTTCGGAGAGGAAGTTGAGCTTCATGGTCAGCAAAATTTAAGAAAAAGTGAGGGCAAAAGTTCCAATGAAAAGCATCAGAAAAATTCAAAGTCCAAATCACACAGTGAAAACCTCTTTGAGGCGCCGATAGATAAATAGGCACCAAAATCAAAGGACAATAAAAGTGACCACATCAAGGATGAAAATCTCGTGGAGACATCCTTTGACGAAGATCTTAACCTTCCTCCCGATCCTACGCGTATGGAGGATTTGTGAAAGTTACTGGTAGAAGAGACTATTGATGTAAACATTGGCACAAAAGATGACCTAAAAATAGTCAAGTTGAGAGCTTCGCTCTTGACACAGGAACATAAAACATTCACCATGTCTGCTATAGGAATTTATATATGTGATCGCATGGTCCTATAAGGATATGCGAGATTGAATCCAAATTTGGTAGTGCATAACTTAGTTGTGCACGCAGATGCTAAGCCTATTAATCAAAAGCTTAGAAAGATGCACCCGAGGGTGGCTCTCCTGGTTAAGGAAGAATTAGAAAGATTTCTTGTGGCAGGATTCATTCGACCCATTGATTACTCTGAATGGATATCCAATATCATTCTGTCTAGAAAAATCCTATTGGGATCGAATATGCACAAATGGGGTCATTTCAATAACTTAAAGTGTGTCATTGTCTATCACATTTTTGTCCCCATGTCCCAAAGTTCCTTGGACTTGAATTGAAAATGCCCTTGGGGTCTTTTGAACTAATGCGGAGTCAACATTTTTTGAAAAGTTCCTTTATTTGTTCTTGTCCCATCATGTCCCAAGTTCCATTAGGATTTCTACGTTTTGGTGATCAATTTTTCTTGATTTTCTATTGCCAATCAAGATTTCTTAAGTCTTTGTCGTTTTATCAGAACTTTTTGGCCCATTTGTCCCAAGTTCACCTAGATTTCTTTTCCCGATCTCCCACCTCTTGGCCGCATCGGGTTCTTCACGTAATTTCAACCCATCTGTCCCAAATGCATCCAAGCTTTCTATTTCCGATTCCCCACATCACCCGCATCGGCCGAATCGTGTCTTCACATCCCTCACGTTTTTGTGTCCCTGGACCACCCATGTGCTCATTTGGCCCACTTTCCCCACATCATCCACATCATCCAAATCACGTCTTTCGTGTCCCTCATGTCCCAATGTCCCATGGACCATCCGAGCCAATTTTTTCCACTTTTCCCACATTTCATCTTTTGAGTCGGTGCAAGGTGTATTTAATGCTCATTAATGATCTTCTCTCTTGAATGGCTATTTAAAGGGACTACCACCTATGCATTTGTCACATTGCTCGCTTGCTTTTTCTCACCCGCATCCTTGCAATTGAGTCATTTGTTCATCTCCCTATATTCCTTTGCATTCTCATCATGAATTTGTTCTTGGAAGGTCATCCCTCTGTGCATTGCAAAAATGAAGATCAAATTTCAAGGGTAGGAACATCTTGTCACCTCTCGAGACCTCTGTACCTGATATTGGGGATAGTGAGGTTCGACACTTAGATTTTGGTGATTTTTGGGGTAGACTAACATGCGCCAACCCTGCTCCCATGGCCCAAATGATCAGTGATAGTGGAATTACATATGCGGCTGGTTTTCCCATCTCTGTGTGTGTGTGATGACACCGTGCTTGCTTGCGGAGCTCATTTTAACCAGACACCAGAGAGCTTGTTAATGTGCATGGAGAATTAATTGCTAAACTAGATGTTGCCACCATTGCTTGCTGCCCTATGCATTCCTGAGACCGAAGACTCCATCATTCTCACTCTTGCTCAAGCTTAGACTCTATTCGATCAAGACAGTGAAAAATACAAGGCATGAGTAGTGAAGTCATGGTTAAAGAACCCTAAGAAAGGAGCATCCCGACTCTCCAAAGCATTATTAGGGTTGATTTCAATGAGGAGTTATCTGATTTCATCATTTTTCTCACTCGTATCATGGGAATGCCCTCCACCAATGAATTTCATTTTTGGATGTGCCCTTTTATAAATATCATCTGTGAGGGCAAAGTAGAATATAAATTGGGCTGAAATTATTTGTATGAATCTGATTGAGCAATTGTCAAATGTTCAATAGACTAAGAAGTTCTATATGACTTCTTATCTCATGTATACCCTAGCTGCATCCCGGGAGTGGTTCGGTTTCACCTACATGGAGGGCAAGAAGGATGAGCCTATCTACACATACTGCCCTCAGTTTACCCTCGAGGCCAGCAATCACAATTTCAGAAGGGTCAATGATGCTTTCACCATGTATATTGTAAGACTCTTAGAGAGTGACACTGCTAGGAGATTTTTTGATGAAGCTATGACTCTGATAGCCAAGTACGGGGCTTTCTTCATCCAATTTAGAAGATTCTCATACATCAGGTTAGCTTGCTTTGAAAGTACACCCCTCAAGCTCCCCATGTTTTGCAATGATAAAATGGCTCTGGTTGAGGTGTGTAGACAACTTGATAAACTACACAGAACCTGTAGAGACAAGAAGATCATTGGTCTTCATTTCCCTATCTCCCTGGGAAATTATACATGCAAAAATGGCTCTAGATGCCCAAAACATAGAAAGGGCTATTTCTCCTCTCACTGTCCATTTCTTCAGACCAGGACTTGTTTTGATCTGAAGAAATTTATTGATCAGAACCTCAGAATAACTTATCATCATAAACCAGACACTGAGGATTACTGGGCTGATTGTGCTAATGATTTTGAAGCTAGAAGGAGGCATTATGGCAGACTCTCTCTACAAAAAATTATAGATCTCAATCTCTACCAAGTTCTGAAGGGCTTAAGGATGATGATGAGGGCTTGCAATCCTTTGAGTATGAAAGATCCATCAAGCACACACCTCTAGAAACCCTGGATTGGTATGTGAAGGAGAAAGATGATTTGAGTGAGATAATTTCCCCCTGTCCTCATCAGAACTAAAGTTTGGTTTGACAGGAAAGTTTGTGAATTCAGGAAAAGCCAGGGTAGATCTCTTCAAGAGAAACTTCCACACCTAGGAAGGAAGTACATACACCCAATACTTAAGGTACTGAGAAAACCCCTCCTTCTTCTTCAATAAAAGAGCCTGAATCATCTACTTCTTCTTCCACTCAAGTGTATCAAAAGAAGATTAAAGAGGTTAAGCAAGAACCAATTGAGGAAGAATCTCTTTCTGGAGTGGTTAAATTGCCTTAGGCGGAGAACATTATTTTCTTAGTGAAAGTGATGATGGTGAAGTGCCAGATCCTACAGGAGCTCTTGAAATCACTGTTGAAGAAGAAAAAGAGGTTCCAAGTACTAAACCTCCTAGTATAGTAGACTCCTCTGCAAAGGAAGTTCCTGAGGTCTCAAGTACTTCTCTACTGGAGGCAACAATGGTTAATACTTTGAGTGCCATGAGTTCACTTGCTCTTGGGCCTCTTGTTCCTTCCTCTTCTTCTTCTACCTTTCCTAGGTGCAGCCCTTGGTGATGATAAGAAGAGGAAATCTTCTTCTCATTTAACAAGGCCAGATTTTGATGTTGTAGCAGCTCTGTTGAGTACTTCTCCTCCTCCTCCAAAGAAAGAGAGAAAATATTACTTCAAGATTAGTAACTGATGCTCAAGGGCAACAAGTTCCTAGAGGTTGCAAAGCCCAAGGTTGATAAAGTAGAGAAGGATATTTTGGTCTCTGATTTGGAGCTTTCCAGGATCCCAATGGGAGAATCCACTCCTGAGAGTGAAGTTCATAACCTTCAGGAAATAGTAACTAAGGTTATTGAATGGGTTGAGAAAGGAAAGCAGACCATAGAGTAGTTGGAAGAACAGAATCAAGTTCTTTCCAACTTTATCAAATCTTTGTTGGCCAAGGATAAAGTTTTGGATCCAGCCCCACTGGCTGCTCTCCCACCCCCCATGATTCTCAGCTAGGATGAAGTTTCAAGAGCATCAAAGACATATACAAGTATTCAACTTATGGGAAGGTTGTGGAAGCTATGGTGGATGATATGATTATAGCAAGTTTGAACTTCATTGTGGAAGCCTTCAAAACCAATGAAAAAGTGATTAATTTGCAGCAGAAACTCTCTTCCTCAATCAAAGCCATGGATAAAGAACTGAAGGTCTAGAGTAGTTGTATTACAGATCTTGCCTAATGGGCCAAGCTGATGAGAAGATCTTGTTGGTCAACAATGTATTTGATGATGCCAAGAATAACTTATCAAAGACATGGATTTTCAGTGTTGAGTGGAAGATAAAGGTTCTGGAAGAAGCATTGGGAGAATTGAGGAATGTGTGGCAAAAAGGAGAATCTTTTAAAACTTGTGTCTCATCAGCCTTCAAAGATATTCACTTGCCATCTTCAAGATGAAACTACAGGTGTTCCCTTCTCTCTTCAGGAAATCAAGGCTCAGTTCAAAACTTTTGTCAAGGATGATTTGTTTAAAGAAGAGTCATTTACTAAAGAGAAGATGGAAGACATTTGTTCCCTCCATTCAGCTATTTTGAAGCTAATAAAGAATATCTGGAACATACTGAGTTTGATAAAGATATGGAGAAATGTCTAGGAATGTGGACTCATGCCACCTCCAACACCACAATTCCAAGAGGCATGGAAATAGTAGAAGCATTGAAAATATTTAGGCATCGGATTCTCAAATCAGTGGGCCCTCCTCAGCCATAATCGGATGTCTCTTCTTCAAGATTTTCTTTCTCTTCTTCTATTTTTAGTGTCGAGCTCCTTGTAATTTAATTAAGGACTTTGTATTATGCATTTCCTTAATTAATCTTTTAATTAAAAGAAATAGTTACCAAATGTAACCAATTTGTAATTATATAATGAGCTCTCCTCGCCATTTCAAAAGGGGCTGGAACTCTGATTATTTTTGAAAGTGTAAAAGAGTCAAAAGCTATCAATACAAGGATATTTTCCTTTCTACTTCTATCTGTGTCTATTCATTCCTTCTTATCTATCATAAATTATTGAATCATTTATCTATTTGCACTGAGAAGCTTTGTATTCTTGTGGATGTTATCTCTGGAACTTTGTGTCTACAAAATAACATCTAATAGTTTTAATATGAATGATTCTATTCTATATTATCCTAGTTCAACATTTATAGGGAACTATTTTGCTATCTATACTTCTGAAGAGTGTTATTCTACCTTTCCCCTTCCTTAGTTCTTTTGTTCTTTTGTATTGATAATCTATCTTGGAGTTTAAAACACTTTCATGATATCAGAGTTCCTCATTGAAATTGAAAGTTGTACATTTGTGAATAGTTTTTTTTCTTTCAATAAGGGCACCTCTCCCATCAAAGAGGAGGGACTTTCATCCCCTGACTGTTTGCTTTCATTAAAGTCCTATTTTGACAACCAACAGTTTTTGGTGACTCTACTGGGGATTCATTTTAATGGATTCTAGTCTTTAAAGAACAATTTCTTGATCATTTTTTTGATCTGGTGACTCTAAGGTTTACCCGGTAGTAGAAGGGCTCTTGGAATTGAAGATTCTAGTTTCAACTCTTGGAGCAGCAAGGTTTTCCTCTTCCTTCAACAAGGAGGAATAGAAGAACTCATTCTGCAAGCACACCACCTATTGAGGACAGAGCTTCTAGGAGTGGTGTCCCTCAAGAGCAACCCAACCCTAATCTTCGTGCTTTGGTTCTTGTTGGTGTTTCAGTTCCACTTCAAGAAATTTTTCCAAGGATGGCAGTTCCATTACCTTGGGGCCAATGAGTTGGGCCTCTTCCCTTCCTCAACCTTTGCATGAGTTACCTAGGGTAACAAGAAAGAACTTTCCCAAGTTTAGAGGTGATGGAAAGGTACATCCTGATGAACACATTGCAGCCTTCATAGTTGCATGTGGAGTCCTTGGAGTTGAACACGAGGATGTCTCTGTGAGGATTTTTGTGGAGACTTTTACGGGAAATGCAGCAGATTGGTTTTATCATCTCCCCACTGGGGCCATCACTAATTGGACTACCATGAGAACTAGATTTGAGAATCATTTCAAACCTGCTGAAGATGTGCATGCTTTACTAGCCCAGATTTCTCAAATCAAGAAAGAACCACAAGAGCCCATGAGAGAATTTGTGGCCAAGTTCAATAAGTTGATTAATAAGATCCCACAAGACACTTGGACCTATGGATCAAATTCAAAAATGTTTCTTCCTAAAATGCTCAATTGCCTGAAGTAAGTTATGTGTTGAGAAGAGAAAATCTTGCAACTTTGGATGTTGATCAGAGATTAGCCATCAGTGTTGAAGATGACCTGATCATGTCTGGTAAATTGAAAAGAGATCCTTCCAAATCTAAAGCTTCTTCCTCCTCTTCCTCTACCCCTAGAGCTAATGCAGATCAATTAGTATAGAAGCTTGCTAATGACCTCATTTCCATCAAGAAACAATTGGCTCAAGCATGCTCCTTATCAAGATGTTCCAAGGAGGAATTTTCAGCCTAGAAACCATTTTCCTTCTTCTCAGACAAGATTGGAAATTGAAGGACCACCCATCAAGGTCCCTGTTAATGCAACTTGTGAGGTTGAAGAACTTGATGATGAAGAATTTAATGAAGATTTTGAAGAACCTGAAGAAGAGGCTGATGAAGAACTGGAAGAACTTGATGGATCTCAAGTTAATTTCCTTACTACTGAGGGCATTGATGGAGAAGATGATTATGATGAAGTAGTGGTAGAGATGAATAGTGAGTCATATGTTATTATGTTATGACCGGGAGTAGACCAATAAGAAAGAAAAAGTGATGCAGCCTACTAAAAAATCTAAGGAGTATCCCACAACTATTCCAGTGGTGGTGAGAAGAGGATCCCCTGATTCCCACTGCATCCACACAAAAGGTCAGTTCTGCTAATTCTTCTTCTCCTACTCCTGCTTCTAAAACTTCTTTTTCTCTAGCTTCAAAACCTGATAGGCCTAAGATTCCTAGTGATGATTCCCCATCCACTTCTGGATCTTTTGATATCATCGATCATCTTAAAAAGACAAAGATCCAGATTTTAGAGGCTGAGTATTATCAAACCCATCCAAAAGCCTTTGCTAAAATGGTCCACTTTGTCAATTCCCATTCCAAGACTTCATCTAACACTTCTAAAGGTATTTTTCCTACTCCATCTTCCACACCCCAACCAAATCTTGTGGCTGCAGTCACCTCACCTAATGAGAAAATCAAACCATTTTATGTGACCCTCCTTATAGCAGGCCATAGACTTAGCAACTGTGTCATAGACTCAGGAGCTTCAGACAATGTAATGCCTACTGCCAAAGTGGCTCATGCTTTGGGTCTTACCCTCACACGCACTTATGGTTCTTGTTATTCCATGGAGAGTAGGGAGGTGCCCTTAGTTGGAAGAATTAAGGATGCACAAGTAGCTTTTGCTGCCTTACCTGAGAAAAAGGTTTTAGCTACTATTCTAGTAGTTGATATCCCTCCTTCATATGGCATGTTGTTGAGTAGGAACTTTTGTAAGGATGTGGGAGGAGAAATTCAAATGGATTGGTCACATGCCCTTATACCAGTCAATGGAAAGATGAAGAAGTTGTTTCTGAGAAGAAAACTGAGTATATTGTGCAAAAGATGGATGATCCCAAAGCACAAATACTTTATGAAGATATTGGGCATGGAAACTATATGATCATGTCACATAGGATGAGGTGGAACATCCCAAAGAAGTACTTCATGATCCTAATAGCATTTGGAATTTGGAATTTGATGGAAGTTTCTCCTCAGCTGGTGTTGGGGCTGGTGTGGTATTGATATCCCAGAGAGGAAAGATTCATCCTTTCTCATTCAAACTACAATTTGAAAATACAAATAACACAACAGAATATGAAGCTCTCATCCTTGGACTAAACGTGGAAAAAGAGAGAGGTGTGAAGAATCTTTTGGCTCGTGGAGATGTGGAACTAGTTGTTAAACAAGTCAGAGATCTGTTCCAAGTAAAGAATAGAAGGTTGAAGCACTATAGAAACCTGGTTTGGGATTCTATTGAATTTCTTGATGCCTTCTCCATCGAAGCAGTGCCAAGGGAAAAGAACACTAGGGCTGATTCCTAGTTTTTTAGGGTCTTTTTTGATACCTCATCCTGATTTTTCTCAGGATAAATTCACCATTGAAATGATCCATAGACCAAGTGTACCGGATAATGCAAATAACTGGAAAGTTTTCAATGATGATCAACATTTACTCTCTTTCTGGAGCTCAGGGATAACTTTGAACAATTGTATTTTGAAGGAGGTGACAATCTGCCTCGTGAGAGTGTGTCTTCCAATGAGGAAGGTGTCAAAGAGGAGACAGATCAAGATGGATGCATCAGGCTAAAAGGTAACAAGATCCCTAGAGGGATGGTAAGCTTGGAGGAATTGTTTGATAAACATGATCAGATATGTCAAGTCCAAAGCTTCCAAGGACCCCAATAGTCTGTTGAATATGAAAAGATTAATATTGGGAACTCTGTTGAAGCCCAAAATGGTGAACATTGGAAAGTGTTGTACCCACGAAGGAGAAGAAGAAGGTGGTGGATATTTTGAAGAAGTACGTTGATGTCCTTGCTTATTCTTATGATGATCTGAAGGCTTTTCAGCCAAAAGAAATGCAACATTTCATTCCCCTCAAACTGGGATCAAGCCTTTCAAGAAAAGCAAAGGTAGTACAATCCAAAAATTGCTGACACCATTTTTCAGAAATACAAAAGTTATTAAAGGCTAAGATTATCTTTCCCATTCATCATTCAACATGGATTGCTAATATTGTGCCTGTCAGGAAGAAAAATGGTGAGATTCGGATCTGTGTTGATTTCAGGAATCTGAATCAAGCTTCTTTGAAGGATAACTACCCCCTACCCATGATGGACCAGGTGTTGCAAGTTGTTATGGGTGTAGAGATGTTGTCCATGCTGGATGGATTCTCGGGATATAACCAAGTAGAAGTTAACATTGCAGATCAAGCACAAGACTACCTTTACCACTCCTTGGGGTACTTTTTCCTACAAGAGGATGCCCTTTGGTCTCATTAATGTTGGTGCCACCTTTCAGAGAGCTATGGATTTGGCCTTTGGAAGTCTGAAAGGAAAATGTATTGTTGTGTATCTAGATGATTTGACTGTGTTTTCCAAATCTAGAGCAGATCACTTTCAACATCTAGAAATGGTCCTCTTGAAATGCAAGAGAACATGGAGTCTCTTGAATCCCAAGAAATCTATATTTTGTGTCACGGAGGGAAAGTTGTTGGGACATGTTGTCTCCAAAGATGGAATCAAGATTGATCCTGAACGAGTTCAAGCTATTCAGCAGATTCCTCTTCCCACAAGTAAAAAGGGAGTGCACTCTTTCTTTGGTAAAATCAACTTCCTGAGAAGATTCATCCCTGATTTTGTAGAGCTGACTTTGAACATTTCCCAAATGATGAAGGGAAAGCAAGATGTTTGGTTGGTCCTCTGAAGGAAAAGAAGCATTTGAAGGCATTAAGAAAGCCATTGCTAAGACTCCTATCTTAGCATGTCCATATTTTAGCAAAGATTTTATTATCTATTGCTATGCCACAGAGAGTACCTTGGCCATTGTGTTAACTCAGAAAGATTCTAAAGATCATGAGCTCCCCATTGCATTCATGAGTTATATTCTGAAAACTCATGAGTTGAAGTATACTATGATGGAGAAACATGCTTTTGTAGTGGTTAAAGTTGTTAAGCAAGTTTTGATTTTATATTCTTAACTCTCACTCTGTTGTGCTTGTGCCCGATATGACTATCAAGTCTATTCTTACACAACAGAGTTTTGGAACAAGAGAGGAAATTGGGTAGCAAAGGTTTAGGAGTATGATCTTGACATCAGACCAACAAAACTAGTTTGGGGTAAAGGCCTGTGTGAACTCATTGCCGAGGGAGCTAGTCATGAAACACCTCAGGATGAAGTTGATATCCCTATTGTTCTATTCCTCAGCTCAATAGATGAATGGTATGTTGATATTGCTCACTTTCTCACCTATGGTGAATGTTCATCTCACTTAACTACCAAGGAGAAGAGAGCTATCAAGCTAAGGTCAGCATAGTACGTGTTATGGGAAAATGCTTTGTTCAAATGGGGAGTGGATGGAAGATTCTTGAAGTGTGTTGACAAAGTGCAACAGAAGAAGTTGTTCTCAGCTTTCCATGACCAAGCCTGTGGGGGTCATTTCTCATCTTGCCATTACTACTCACAAAATTCTTCATGTAGGGTACTATTGGCCTACTTTGTTTAAGGATGCATCAAAGTGGGTGAAAAATGTGAAGCTTGTCAAACCTTTGTGGGAAGACCAAAGTTGGTTGCTTTTGCCACTCAAGCTAGTTGTGATTGAAGAACCCTTTCAATAGTGGGGTTTGGATTTCATTGGAACACTCAACCCATCTTCAAGTGTAGGACATACTCATGTGTTGACTGCCATAGATTATTTCACTAAGTGGGTAGAAGCCATCCCAGTTAAAAGTACCACTTCAGAGGTAGTATGTAATTTTATCAAAGAAAACATCTTGATAAGGTTTGGAGTACCAAACAAGATCGTGACTGATAATGCTTCAAATTTTTTTTCTTCTGTTGAGATGATGGATTTCTACTATGGATATGGTATTTCCCTTGCTCATTCTTAGATTACTATCCTCAAGGGAATGGAAAGTAGAATCAACAAACAAAAATTTGGTGACCATTGTAAGAAAACTTGTTAATGAATCTCAGAGAAACTGGCACAAGAAGCTCTATGATGCTCTCTGGGTAGATAGGATTACACCCAAAAGAGCAATTGGGATGTCCCCTTTTCAAGTAGTGTATGGTGTGGAAGCCCAATTACCAGTGACAGTGGAACTACCAACTTTGCATTTGATGAAAGCTATTGAGGACACCAGTTTTAGTGATTCTTTGGATAAGAGGATCATGTATCTCCATAAGCTAGATGAAGACAGGCTGTAGGTTTTGATAGAATATCTACCCATCAACAGAAGGTGAAATCTTTATTTGACAAGAAAACCAGATCCAAAGAGTTCAAGGTTGGAGATATTGTTTTGTTATGGGACAAAAGGCATGAACCTCGTGGAAGCCATGGTAAGTTTGACTCTCTTTGGCTTGGTCCTTTCAGAATCAGGCACTTTTCTGGTGAAAATTATTTCTATCTTGATTACATGGATGGATCTTCTCTCCCACTTCCTTATAGTGGGCAGTACTTGAAATTGTTCAAATCCTAGGTGAATAGGAAGTCCTATGTATATTATGTATAGTGTGTGTTTTGCTTTCCCTTGTCTTTGCTTTTTGTTTGCCTTTCCTTGTTTTTGGTGTGTTGCCTTCTGTATTGTTTTTCCTTTGACTCTTTGGCCCAATGGATAAGGCATTGGTCTTCTTCCCCAGAGTTTTTCTTAATTCTTGTCTTTCTGGTTCTTGTGATCTAGTCAAGTCATCCCCAGAAAGAGCCAGTTGTTGTCCCCTCAAAATTCCCCTCTTTTGAAAGTTGAAAAATTTGAAAATTTTGAGTTGGCACCCTTCATAATGTTTTAGTGAAGAGGAAATTTGAAAAGATAGTGAAAATGTCATTTCTTGGGGTCATTTTAAGTAACTTGCGGGTTTGTTGGACATTTTTGTCCCTCATGTCCCAAAGTTCCTTTGGACTTCATGTGTTCCCCCGATCCCCACATTGTCCACATTGGCCGAATCGGTTTTCTTGTCCCATTTGTCCCAAGTTCCTACCAGGATTTCTTTATTCACCGATCGGCCCATTTTCCCCAGTAAGTCTTTTCTATTGGTTTTATAAGAACTTTTTGGCCCATTTGTCCCAAGTTCACCTGGACTTCTTTTTCCCCGATTGCCCACCTCGGCCACATCGGGTTCTTTGTACTTTTGACCCATCTATCCCAAATGCATTTGGGCTTTCTATTCACCGATTCCCCACATCACCACATCCGAATCGAATCACGTCTTCACGTCCCTCACATTTTGTGTCCCTGGACCACCCGTGCTCATTTGGCCCGCTTTCCCCTGCATCACCCGCATCGGTCGAATCATGTCTTCACGTCCCTCATGTCCCAATGTCCCATGGACCATGGACCATCGGGCCTATTTTTTTCCACTTTTCCCACATTTCATCTTTTTGAGTTGGTGTAAGGTGTATTTAATGCTCATTAATGATCTTCTCTCTCCTAAATGGCTATTTAAAGGGACTACCACCTATGCATTTGTCACATTGCTCACTTGCTTTTTCTCACCCGCATCCTTGCAATTGAGTCATTTGTTCATCTCCCTATATTCCTTTGCATTCTCATCATGAATTTGTTCTTGGAAGGTCGTCCCTCTGTGCATTACAAAAATGAAGATCAAGTTTCAAGGGCAGGAACATTGTCACCTCTCGAGACCTCTGTACCTGATATTGGGGATAGTGAGGTTTCGACACTTAGATTTTGGTGATTTTTGGGGTAGACTAACATGCACCAACCCTGCTCCCATGGCCCAAATGATCAGTGATAGTGGAATTGTGTATGCGGCTGGTTTTCCCATCTCTTGTGTAGTGTGCCGACACCATGTGCTTGCATGGAGCTCATTTTAACCCAGACACCAGAGAGCTTGTTAATGTGCATGGAGAATTAATTGCTAAACTAGATGATGCTACCACCATTGCTACTACCCTACGCATTCCTGAGAGATCGAAGACTCCATCATTCTCACTCTTGCTCAAGCTCAGACTCTATTCGATCAAGACAGTGAAAAATACAAGGCACGAGTAGCGAAGTCATGGTTAAAGAACCCTAAGAAAGGAGCATCCCGACTCTCCAAAGCATTATTCAGGGTTGATTTCAATGAGGAGTTATCTGATTTCATCATTTTTCTCACTCGTATCATGGGAATGCCCTCCACCAATGAATTTCATTTTTGGATGTGCCCTTTTATAAATATCATCTGTGAGGGCAAGAAGAATATAAATTGGGCTGAAATTATTTGTATGAATTTGACTGAGCAATTGTCAAATGTTTAGCAAACTAAGAAGTTCTATATGACTTCTTATCTCATGTATACCCTAGCTTGTCCGGGAGTGGTTTGGTTTCACCTACATGGAGGGCAAGAAGGATGAGCCTATCTACACATACTGCCCTCAGTTTACCCTCGAGGCCAGCAATCACAATTTAGAAGGGTCAATGATGCTTTCACCATGTATATTGTAAGACTCTTAGAGAGTGACACTACTAGGAGATTTTCTGATGAAGCTATGACCCTGATAGCCAAGTATGGGGCTTTCTTCATCCAATTCAGAAGATTCTCATACATCAGGTTAGCTTGCTTTGAAAGTACACCCCTCAAGCTCCCCATGTTTTGCAATGATAAAATGGCTCTAGTTGAGGTGTGCAGGCAACTTGATAAACTACACAGAACCTGTAGAGACAAGAAGATCACTAGTCTTCATTTCCCTATCTCCCTAGGAAATTATACATGCAAAATGGCTCTAGATGCCCAAAACATAGAAAGGGCTATTGCTCCTCTCATTGTCCATTTCTTTAGACCCAGGACTTGTTTTGATCTGAAGAAATTTATTGATCAAGAACCTCAGAATAACTTATCATCATAAACTAGACACTGAGGATTACTGGGCTGATTGTGCTAATGATTTTGAAGCCAGAAGGAGGCATTATGGTAGACTCTCTCTGCAAAAATTATAGATCTCAATCTCTACCAAGTTCCTAAAGGGCTTAAGGATGATGATGAGGGCTTGCAATCCTTTGAGTATGAAAGATCCATCACACACACTCTAGAAACCCTGGATTGGTATGTAAAGGAGAAAGATGATTTGAGTGAGATAATTGCCCCATCCTCATTAGAACTAAAGTTTGGTTTGACAGGAAAGTTCGTGAATTCAGGAGAATCTAGGGTAGATCTTCTTCAAGAGAAACTTCCACACCTAGGAAGGAAGTACATACACCCAGTACTGAGGTACCTGAGAAAACCCCTCCTTCTTCTTCAATAAAAGATCCTGAATCATCTACTCCTTCTTCTTCCACTCAAGTGTATCAAAAGAAGATTAAAGAGGTTAAGAAAGAACCAATTGAGGAAGAATCTCTTCGGAGTGGTCAGAATTGCCTTCAGGGCTGGAGAACATTATTGTTCTTAGTGAAAGTGATGATGGTGAAGTGCCAGATCCTGTAGGAGCTCCTGAAATCACTGTTGAAGAAGAAAAAGAGGTTCCAAGTACTGAACCTCCTAGTATAGCAGACTCCTCTACAAAGGAAGTTCTGAGGTCTCAAGTACTTCTCTACTAGAGGCAACAATGGTTAATACTTTGAGTGCCATGAGTTCACTTGCTCTTGGGCCTCTTGTTCCTTCCTCTTCTTCTTCTACCTTTTCCTAGGTGCAGCCCTTGGTTGACATAAGAAGAGGAAATCTTCTTCTCATTGTTTAACAGGGCTAGATTTTGATGTTGTAGCAGCTCTGTTGAGTACTGCTCCTCCTCCTCCAGCAAAGAGAGAAAATATTACTTCAAGATTAGTAACTGATGCTCAGGGCCAGTAGTTCCTGGAGGTTACAAAGCCCAAGGTTGATAAAGACAGAGAAGGATATTTTGGTCTCTGATTTGGAGCTTTCTAGGATCCCAATGGGAGAATCCACTCCTGAGAGTGAAGTTCATAACCTTAGGAAATAGTAACTAAGGTTATTGAATGGGTTGAAAAAGGAAAGTAGACCATAGAGAAGTTGGAAGAACAGAATCAGGTTCTTTCCAACTTTATCAAATCTTTGTTGGCCAAGGATAAAGTTTTGGATCCAGCCCCACTGGCTGCTCTCCCACCCCCATGATTCTCAGCCAGGATGAAGTTCAGAGCATCAAAGATATATATACAAGTATTCAACTTATGGGAAGGTTGTGGAAGCTATGGTGGATGATATGACTATAGCAGGTTTGAACTTCATTATGGAAGCCTTCAAAACCAATGAAAAAGTGATTAATTTGCAAGCAAAAACTCTCTTCCTCAATCAAAGCCATGGATAAAGAGCTGAAGGTCTGGAGTAGTTGTATTACAGATCTTCACCTAATGGGCCAAGCTGATGAGAAGATCTTGTTGGTCAACAATGTATTTGATGATGCCAAGAATAACTTATCAAAGACATGGATTTTCAGTGTTGAGTGGAAGATAAAGGTTCTGGAAGAAGCATTGGGAGAATTGAGGAATGTGTGGAAAAAGGAGAATCTTTTAAAACTTGTGTCTCATCAGCTTTCAAAGATATTCATTGCCATCTTCAAGATGAAACTACATAGGTGTTCCCTTCTCTCTTCAGGAAATCAAGGCTCAGTTCAAAACTTTTGTCAAGGATGATTTGTTTAAAGAAGAGTCATTTACTAAAGAGAAGATGGAAGACATTTTTCCCTCCATTCAGCTAGCTATTTTGAAGCTAATAAAGAATATCTGGAACATACTGAGTTTGATAAAGATATGGAGAAATGTCTAGGAATGTGGACTCATGCCACCTCCAACACCACAATTCCAAGAGGCATGGAAATAGTAGAAGCATTGAAAATATTTAGGCATCGGATTCTCAAATCAGTGGGCCCTCCTCAGCCATAATCGGATGTCTCTTCTTCAATATTTTCTTTCTCTTCTTCTATTTTTAGTGTCGAGCTCCTTGTAATTTAATTAAGGACTTTGTATTATGCATTTCCTTAATTAATATTTTAATTAAAAGAAATGGTTACCAAATGTAACCAATTTGTAAGTTATATAATGAGCTCTCTTGCCATTTCAAAAAGTGGGGAACTCTGATTATTTTTTAAAGTGTAAAAGAGTCAAAAGCTATCAATACAAGAGGATATTTTCCTTTCTACTTCTGTCTGTGTCTATTCATTCCTTCTTATCTATCATAAATTATTGAATCATTTATCTATTTGCACTGAGAAGCTTTGTATTCTTGTGGATGTTATCTCTGGAACTTTGTGTCTGCAAAATAACATCTAATAGTTTTAATACGAATGATTCTATTCTATATTATCCTAGTTCAACATTTATAGGGAACTATTTTGCTATCTATACTTCCTGAAGAGTGTTATTCTACCTTTCCCTTCCTTAGTTCTTTCTGTTCTTTTGTATTGATAATCTATTTTACTTTTCATGGTTTAGGGGTAGGTGTGGTCCTCATTACTCCTTCTGGTGACCCCATACCTCAAGCTTTTCATCTTGGTTTTCCTTGCACAAACAATATCACAAAGTATGAGGCACTCATCACTAGGATGAAGCTTGCCATCAAATGGGACATTCATCATGTTAAGATTGTTGGTGACTCATGCATTAATCATCAAACAAGTCAATGATGAGTACAAAGTTAAGGATGAGAAACTCATCCCTTATAAGAAGCTGGTAGAAACTCTGAAAGAGTATTTTGTGCACATCACATTTGAACAGATTCCAAGAGCACAAAATAGATCTGTAGATGCTATGGCAACCATAGGTTCTATGCTCCGCATTCCGTTAGAAAGTAATGACATGCCATTTTTTATGGAAATTCTATTCTAGCCTACATATGACATGCGAGAATCCTGTGCGGCTTGTGATGTTGTTGGCCTAGTTCCCCATTGTATGAGCCCATCTTCACCTACCTTAAAGACAACACATTCCCTCTCGACATCTGCAGTTCTGAGAAACAAATCCTAATTTTCCAAACAGCCCGCTATACCCTTTTAGGAGGTATGCTCTATCGTCGTGGCTACAATGGGAATCTGTTACGTTATCTCGATATGATGGAGTCAATCCAAGTGATTAAAGAGGCGCATGAATGGGTGTGTGGGGCACATACTAACAGAATGGTTCTAGCCAAAACATTGTTAAGATTGGGCTACTATTGGCCTACAATGGAAAACGATTCTGTAACTATGTAAGGAAGTGTGTACTTTTTAAGAAGTATGGAAATTTCATTCATGCTCCATCACAAATTGCAACCAATCACCAACCCATGGCCATTTTCTAAATGGGGACTTGATTTAATAGTAGGGAAGCTTACCCCTACTTCATCTGATGGCCACACCCACATCATTACAGCTACTGAATACTTTACCAAGTGGGTGGAAGTTGTTCCTTTGACCTATGTAATGGGTGCTCAGATTTCCAAGTTCATCATGAATCATCTTATTTTCTACGGTATGACATTCCTGCAACCATTGTTACTGATAACAGAAAATCATTCAAGAATAAAACTATAAAGGATCTCTATCATCAGTTTCAAATAAGGTTAAAATGGTCTACACCGTATTATCCCCAAGGTAATGGATAAGCCGAGGCCACTAATAAGACTTTGGTTTGAATCATGGAGAAGATGGTAAGTAAGACAGGTCGTAATTGGAATTTACAAATCCACCCAGCTCTTTGGGCTTACAAGACCTCTATTCGCACTCCTATGGGTGCGACACCATATTCCCGGTATTTGGAATGGAATCTATCATCCTGTTAGAAATCGAGCTTCCTTCCCTACAAATTTCTCTTAGGGATTATACGGATAAGAATGAACATTACTTGAGTGGCTAGGACCGACAGAGTTAGAACTCCACAGACGAGAAGCACATCCATGCCCTACTTCACCTTAAAGTGTATCGAACGAGTTCCTCAACAACTACAACAAAATAATCATACCTCATCGGTTTGAGGCTGGTCATTTGGTCATGAAGGAAAATCGGTTCAACACAAGGGCAAAACGAGAGAAGAAAGGAAAGTTTGAATCGCATTCATTAGGGCCTTATGCTATCATGGCCAAGTATGGCATAGGAGCATAAAAAATTTCCCACCCCAATGGTGATGAGCTTTGCGAGCCCATGAGTGCCATGCACCTTAAGCGGTTCTATGCTTAAACATGGCATGAAAATTAGAAAAGTAAACCAAAAATAGGGTAAAAATAATCAAAATACAAAAAAATTAAAAGAAGAGAAAAAAAAGAGAAAATAGGCCATCTTTAAGTGAAAACCATGTAATTGTGGCACTTTGGATAGGTCCTTGGGTGAAAACCGGTTTCCGGTGCCTTGGGAGGATTCGTTGTTCACAAGCATATTACATATAGAGGGTACTTTCACTTAGCCTAGTGCTAGTTCTGCATCTACCTCTGAGATTCATTGTGAGCCTAATCTAGTCAAGCCTTGATCCAATTTTTGTCATATTGTTATTATGTGAAGGCATGGTCTTTGTCTATTCCCCATCCCACACTGGGGCACTTTTGTGACTTCACCTTCCTATTTATAAGCGTGTGGCATTTGCCCTTGTATATTCCCCGTCTAACACTAGGGGCATCCACTTCTTGGTTACCTATGCATAGCTCCAGTAAAAAACTGTTAGAAAAACACAAAAACATTCAAATATGTTAGAAAAATCAAAACAATAGAAAATTGTTTCACAAAAATCAAAAATAGAATTTTTTTCACAAAAATCAAAACAATAGAAAATTATTTCACAAAAATCAAAACAATAGAAAATTGTTTCACAAACCTCTAAACAATAGAAAATTGTTTCACAAAACAATCTTACAAAAACATTCACTTTAGTTTACTTGCATTATCTTGTTTCTTGCTTTGCTTGGTTGCTTGTATAGTTGCTTCATGTTTGTACATTTGTATAGTTTGTTGCTTAGACATACTTTGTTAGGATTCATCTTTTCTTGTTTAGATCATATTTATTCTTGCTTGTGCATATTGAAGTGTGTTTTTACATGCTGGTGAATCATAGTACATTGTTGTGTTGGTTCATTATGTTCTTTGTTAACATTTGATTGTGTTTTCTGTTGCATGTGCATCATTTTGTTATCACATCATCATATTTCCATCAATATCATCACATCTAACATCATCTATACATCATATATCAAGAAAAATCTAAGTATACATCATACATGAATGCTAAGCTAATCATCACATATCATATCATCAAATGGGGGAAAAAGGGATCACAAATATCAAAATATATGCCCCCACACCCATATCATCATATCATCCTGTCCACTAAATCTAGCACATCACATGAGCAAATACATTTGATATACTCTACAGATCTATCATCTAAAAATCAAAGCACATGCGATGCATAGAAAATTAGGATACATATACATGTGAAATCAAATCAGATAACATCATAACACATCCATATATCCATGTACGCAATCAAAAATATCCATCATCTCATAACACATGTGTCATGTCAAAAATGTCCATATATACATATACATGTGTGTGGTATATCTGTATCAAAAATAGATATACATCACTACTATACATCAAAAATTCCTTCATCTGAGGCGTACAAAAAGGATGATATACATCAATCAAAGAATACAACTACCTTCATCAGAGGCATATATCAAAACTATTGTACATAAAGAATGCTATACATCAAGCACAAGATGCTCATAGCCTTCATCAAGAGGCACATGTATCAATACAATATGGATCAGGGGTGACTCAAGCCCTCAGATGGGCTGGTTGGTCTATCCCGTGGTGGAGGCATAGTATGAGCGCCGCTCGGTCCCACAGCTGCCCCCGTGGCTGCTCCACTGAGGCTTGAGGCCTCTCTGACCTCATCACTCTACTCGACTGATGACTATAAGAAGGTTCCTACCGCCACCAGAACTGCCTCATAATATAATGATCTGTAATAAGATGCTCTACCCTCTACTGTAGCTAGATCTTTGTGAGTCTCGGGATATCACCACTGTGCCATCTGTGCATCGAAAGGATGCTATCTCTGCTGATACTTGGGCAAGCTCGGCTGACCCGTGACTTGCTCTGCTCTCAACATATCTCTCTCCAGTATCATATGCTATAGTTGATCTTGCATCTACCGAGATAGGATCATCCTCGAGCCATCTATGTTGCCATCTACCGTATCTACTAGAAATGGATGACACCATCACCTCCCGGCTAGCTTAGGCTGAACGATCCCACTCTGCCATCCTTTGTCAAAGTCTCGAGCTCGAGCTTGGTCTCTCTCTGCTATAGCCTGCTGTAGAAGCTGCTCTTGTGTAAGGTGGATATCTCTACCCTGGATGCACCACAGGGGGCTCCGTCTATGCCTACCCCCTGTCTGGTCTAGAGGCTTGTCCCTGCTCTCGTAATCTAAGCTTGTGAACTTGTGCATGTGTTTGTACTTGGTCCCTAATGCCTCGGTCCCTACACCCAGGTCTTTGTAACTTTTGCCCATCATGCGGCTGACCCATCAAATGGATCATTTGGGTTATGGGCTGCTATATCCTCCCTCTCATCACCACTGTAAGGAAGCTCGGTGGTGGCCAAGTGCTGTTGCACATGCCTCATCCGGAATAGTCAAGCATCGAGGTAAAATAGTGGTGTACCAATCCATGTAATTAGTAGTGGTACTTAGATCTATGATCACTTGGGTGGGTCCCATGCCTGTGGTACCACATGTAGAAAGCTAGCCCTGGCTTGGGCTGCCTGTATGTGTGGCCCCATGGTCTACCTCTCGAGTTTTGGTGAGCATACTGCAAATTTGGTTGTGGAACCCCTGCACCCTACCCAAATGTCACTGACATCAGTCTACTTTTTATAACTCTATGATGTAACTGTGGCTACCTAGAAGGAAGTGCTCCACCGCACAAACACTGAGCTCTGCTCCATCCTCTGGCCACTGTATGTGCCTGTAAGGCCTCCATATAATGTCTCTATCTAGCAGCTCGTCGAACTCTCGTCGATAATGATATAAGTTGCCTAGGTGCCCTCGTATGTCATCACCTACAAAAACCCAAGCCATGTATGTCGGCTCCTCCGGGACTCGGACATGTAATGCACCTACAAGGCACCCGATAGCTATGTGGTCCCAAGACCAAATATGCGTAGTAAAAGGTAGGCCCCACCATCTTTTGACGGTGGTATGTAATCAGTGCAAGTCCTAGTATAGATGTGCGGTATGCACTTGACCCAATAATAGCACTCACCACTGAAAATCCTATGAACCAATGTCATCAGACCCATAGGGAAGGATGTCTTGGTCTTATCAGTGAGAAAAACCCACTGATAAGTGACATCACATATAACGGCCCCCGGTGCAATGTCAGATCAGCTATGCACTCATGTAATGAAATTATCATGCCATCGTGAGGTATCTCATCATGGTCAAACAAGTCACTGACCGCCACCCTGATCTACCCAAGGTCACTTGTGTACTCGATCATTGAGCCTACGATAGGTACATGAAGAATCCACCATATATCCTCCAGAGTAACTATCATCTCTCCAATAGGGAGCCTAAAGCACTGGCTCTCATTGTGCCACCGCTCAATCAATGCGGTCAGTAGACCGTGATCCAATGTGATGGAAGGCATCCGGGATATGGGGCCTAGGCCCACTACCTCTAAGAGTATCACCACCGTGCACCAATCTCGTCGGTGCATGCTCCCCTCTAGCTCCGCTATGCGTGTATGTCACTCTCACGTCTGTAGCATGGGTAACTATCTTTGTAAAATCATTCCATTTTTCAGCTACTAACATTTCTTCTAAGTTCTACCTATCATTCTTTTGTAGGGTTAACCCAAAAATCCTAATTTTATTCTAAGTGTCATCATTTTTGGCATTTTTCTATCTCTCCTCCATCTACTCCATGTGCCTACACACCTTTTAGGGAATGTGCACACCCCATGGCATGTGCGCCCTCCTTTTGGTGCATGCACATCGTGCATCCACCTATGGATGCTTATGCCATTCTTTGCGTGCTGCATGTGTGTGTGCACATACATGTGCACCATGTGTTTGCACTCTCATGTTGGTGCTTGCGCGTGTGTGCACATATGTTGTGTGCATTATCATGTGGGTGTATACGCGTGCATGTATATGTCTCTTGGTGCATGCATGTGTGTGCATACACTCTAAGGGCGCCTGTGCCACCATTGGGGCACTTGCGCCCCCGCGCATGTGCGCCTGCGCAACCCTACCCTAGTTTCCTACTTCTAGCATTAATTATGAGCATTAATTATGAAATTAATGAGAGGGTTAGGTTACTCACAAAGACACCATCATCTATGTGTTGGTCGTACCCCTGAACTATGTCCTGCTCATCTCAAGTGGTCTCGTGCTCTCACCATCATCCTCGTCATTATTAGAGTCTCGCGGTAAAAACTTCGGTAGCGGTTGGTAACAAATGAATTGGTCGCGGTGATTTACCCCGGTGGTGTATATCAAGTTATTTTTCACCATCCGTGATGCATGGAGGCTTGTTTTGACCGCCGTTTTCTCTTCTATTCACCGTTAAATAATTATTTTAATTAAATAATTATTTTTCTTTCATTTTCATTGTGCTGGGGAATTTTTTGCCGTCTAGTACCCCTTTCTTCTCACTAGGACTATTTTATTGCTCCTAGGTGATTTTTCTTCTTATTCACACTCTATCGAATAATTATTTTTATTAAATAATTATTTTATTAATTTTTCCGCTATACGGGGACATTATTTGTCACTTGTTTCTTCTTTCTTCCCCCGGGGCATTTTCTTTTGCATCTAGGAACTTCATTCTGATTCTTCTATTTTCTTCTATGCATGGTATTTTTCCCGTATCCTACCGGCTGGTTTGTTTCTCATCTTCACTAATCAACATGACTTGCGGATCACCAGATTCACAACTATTCACAAAGCTACCTGCTTGCTTCATCATATACTTTGGGCACATCTCATTGCTCGGTGTTGTTTCATTATGCACAAATCTTTCTCCTTGGACCTAGTGTCCATTGTCATTTCCCCTTGCATGTATCCTTGCTTGGGGCATCACTTTTAACCCTTGTTTTCAATCACGAACATGTGGAACTCTTTAGCTTGATAACAAAACATTTGTACAACCGTCTTGACCATTGTTGGGTTGGATATGTGCATTCGTACTTGTTTTCCCTGTTAAATGAGCTTGTTTCCTTATCATATTGCATTACATTTTGTATGTTGCATGGAGTTGGTGTTTTTAGCAATGAACAATTGTTCATAGTATGGCTTTTCATGCCATTCTAATTTTTTCGTATGCTTATATTTTTAATAAGGACCAATGACGTAGATCTTTTGGCAATATGATAGCACTAAGGTTGTCCCAATGCAAGGGATGAAAGCTAGTTCTTCTCTTTACTTCTCCATATTTCTTCTACGTCACCATCCTATGAACATTATTCTTTTGCTTCACCTAGGGCATCCTTCTCCTCTCTTTTCTTCTATCCATTTCTCACCTTTTTCAATCGTCGATCGTCTTCCTTCATCACCCCATCGACACTCGAGGGGGCATCTCTCACTTCTACTAATTTTTCTTCTACCCCTTCAAAATTTTATCCATCTACTATCTTTGAAGTGGTGTCACTTACACCACCCCAAAGAGGGGAAAATGTAGACACCTATAATTTAGCCTGAATAATTTAAATACTTAAATTTTGCTAATTATCCCCTTTCCCGCAAATTGGTGACATATAATCAATAATGCTCATCTTCTCTTTTATCATCGTTAATTAATTACAATAAGTAATTAATTAAGTCTTCTATTCAACAAATACCCTAATTAATGACCTTCCATTAATTAATCCTTCCTTCTATCTAGACTAATTAATTATTATTAATTAATTAGCTTCCCCTTTCATTAAACCAATAAATCATTATTTAGTTGATTTAATTCCCTTATATAGTCTAAATCATACTAACTATTCCTCTAAAAAGCTTTTATAAGCTTGCACATCTATTAATTAATCATCTTGATTAATTAATAAACCCCATTTATCCACATGAGTCACTAAAGGACAAGCTAAACTCTCCTAAAGTTAACTCAACCCTTTCTAAACCCCCTTATCCACAACTAACTCAACATCTTGATTATCCCACATACAAAGGGATATAGATATTGCTTTATCCATTGGGCTATATAAAGAGCCCTCCTCCTACCTTTACACTTACACCTAATTCTTGAGAAACAAAAGAAAGCATATAGTACATACACTATAAGCCTTTTGTCATCCTTAAGCATTTCACCATTAGAAGAGCTAAGCCTCATTCTTGCATTTCATCCATTTAAGCTTTTGGGTCATATGGAAATAATCAAAGTGGTCTTGTAGCCATGCTTTGATGAGCTTCCATTCCTAATCCCTTAAAGATCAAATAATCAACTTTGATTGCCATGAATCTACCTAGGTTCAATTTAGTTGTTTTGGTAATCTAAAGAGTAGAGGTTTTGATAATTAACATGTTAGTTTGATTTCCATTTCAAAGTTATGATAATGTTGTTATTTAATCTTTCTTATCTCTTAACTTGATGGTGTTTAGATTTTGATTTAACTTTGTTATTAAGACAATAGGTGATAGTTTTAATTTTCTTAACTTAGTTAAACAAAACCATGCACACATCACCAAACTGGATATGGAAGCAACTAAGTGTGATTTTTCTTATGGGTGTTTCCTATGACATGTATTCCCTCTTATCCTCGAAGCTTTTGTAGTTCTTCTCAAGTACGTGCACTAGTGCAATGTTTGCTGTAAACAATTTAGACAAAACTCATCATCTTTTATTTTTAATTACATATGAGCAATTTTAAATTCTAGAAAGCACTCTGGGTGAATGTAAATACAAGTAAATTCAATGAAGGATTCAATTGGAAGATTGGGAGCACATGCATAAGATACTGGAAGGAATTTTCCATACACCGACTTCTACACGAGCTGTGTTAGAAACAAGAGGATGAATTTTGCTTTAGAAGCCTTTGCAATTATGAGATCCGGATCTTTTAATTAAATCGGTGATAGGTTCAAGGCTTATGTCTCGTATCGTTGAATTCGAAAAAAATTGGAAGTTATGCATGATTATGCTGATCCTTCTCTTTCATCATGCTTCATCATGACCTGAACAATCTTTTTCTGAGCTCTTTTTCTTTTAATTATGTCGGAATCCCTTGCAATTGGACCAGTTTGTGCAGATCTGAAAACTTCTTGATTTAGAAGATATAGTCAATGTAACTAACATTGATTTGAGCACATGGGCACATATACCAACATGCAGACACTCAAAATGACAAAAATAGGCTATTCCAACCCTAGGCGCCAAAACTAGAAGCTTCGATAGTGGAAAATATTTATTAATGCAACATCCTCCTTTTTTGGCGCCAAAACTCGTCCAAAGCTGCAATCTTCATCAAAAAGAAATAAGTTCTTCTCCTTTACGACATCCCATGCTTATATAACCTCCAACATGCTATTTTTAATAATCGTGTCTTCCTATTTCTGGCAGTTTAATTAATTAATAGCCATGTCTATTCATCCAATTTGGGCACCCAATTATGCATGCTCTTGTTGGTTACTTTTTATGAATTTATTTTATTTATTTTTAGCATGCATCCTTGACTTCTCTTCAACTTGTCCTTTTGCATTGAATTTCCTTCCATACATGGTGCCAAAATTAGATAAAAAAGCCATTAATAAATAACATTAAATGCATTGTTTAATGCCAAGGTGGGTCACACTTTTTGGCAGGGGTAGATGCTAAAAATAGGAAGTCAACTTGATGGGAATTTCCACCCTGCACTGCAGCTCCAAAAATCCCCTCTTCCACTTAAGTGATTTGACTTTCATCATGGGAATTTTTACCCTGCAAGGCAGGTAAGAAATTTCCGCTTGCCTACCACCTCTAATATTCCCATTGCAGCTTAAGTGACTTTGAATTCATGGGAAAAAGTACCCTGCAAGGTAGGTAAGAAATTCTTGCCTGCCTACCACTGCCAAAATTCCCATTGCAGCTTAGATCTATTTATTCCAAAAAGAAAAACTTTCTTAGGAGAGGCTTTTTCTACTTAACTTCATCTTTTTTGGTTAGAAGTTTGCCTTCTGAGACTTATTTCTTCTGGTGCTGAGGCCATAAATGATCTCCAGATGTTCTAGGTAATTAAACAGACTATACAGAACAAATAACGAATCTAGGGGAATTTAACAGACAGAGAGAACGAAGAAAACTAGAGAAAAAAGCAAAAGAAATAAATAAAAACAAAAAATGTTGCCAGAAGTTGCATATAATGCTCTGAATTCATTCCTGGTGGAAACCCTATAGAGATGTGTGAATACTGACATGCAAAACTTCAACAGGAGCACAATTTACTTCAAACGAGGCTTTATTTATTTAATAAATAATTAAATAAAAATTTCTTTGATAAAACTTGGCGAAGGGATAAAATGAGTTTCAACATCTGGGTATTTGTCAAAATTGGCTCATATGATTCACTGGGGATATCTTAATGTAATAGAGACATCTTTTGGCAATAAAAACACAAAAGACCTATTATTTTAAAAAGAACATTTTTTTAAAAGGGTAGTTCTTGATTTTAGGGTGAAATCTAGGGACACTAGTCAGCTTTGTCTGTGGACATCTTTATCTTTGTTAAAATGACAGGAGTAAAGATGAGAACCTAGATTCTCATGTTTTATATCTTGTCCATTGGGTTCGGGGTCAGGAAAATAAAAGACAACACAACACTAAAAAACAAAAGGAAAACAAAAAAAGTTTTATCTATATACATATAGGTTTTACCCTACTTTTTTAATTCTAGAAAGGCTTCAAGTGCTACTCGTTGAAAGGAAGTGGTAACTCAATTCCATCCTGGTAGGCAAGGAAGAAAGTATCCATTCTAAGCAACTCTTTTGATCATGAAGCACCCTTCCAGAGTGAATCAGATTTGTTTTTCATTCCCTTTAATTCATGTCTTTGGTCCCACAAGAGAACCCAATTTGTGATCTTGAATTTACTTTCTTTGTCCTTTTTGTCAAATACCTTGGGAAAGTCTTCATCAACTTCATCCTGTGGTGTCTCATCCTTTCTTCTCTTTGTGGTGAGTATGTCTTCATCAACTTCATGCATTCGAAGATTTACCATTTGTATTCTTGAGGAGAACTATCACCACATTCTTTGCTCTTATTCAAGTATTGATCATGCTTGTCGAAAGTCTTCACTAAGGAAGCTAAACCCTTGGGGATTTTGTTACCTTTTGGTTGGATTAATCCACTACTGTCGTTATAACTGGATCAATTTTGCCTATGATTGTTTATCGTGGTGGTGATTTACTACATTCAACACACAACCTATCAAAGTTGTCTTGTTCCAAAATGTAGATGTTTGTTTTTCATCATTGAAAGTCTACCATTATTCAACATTATCAGGGAATTTGGGGTGGTAGACCATCTCCAATTTATAGTTTCCTTTTCTAAATATGGACAATGGTTTAGCTATATTTAATAGTGCATTGTGTGACTACTAAAGAATATGCCTTGGAGTTCTGATTGGTTGGAATGAAGTCAATAGAGAAGGATGCAAAGTCGAGTGTGGAAGACATAAATCTATCTCTGTAATGCTTCATCTTATCTCCTTTGACTTGATTTTTCCCTCAAACCTTCTTTACTATAAGTTCAACATCTCCTTAGGATTTGAGGAGTTTTACTCCTTTCTTTCTAGCTTGCTCCATTCCTAGTAGCAATGCTTCATACTCCGCCGTATTGTTGGTGTTCTCGAACATCAAATTGTGGGAGTATGAGAATATCTCATGATCTAGAGATATTAATAGAACACCCACTCCTGATCCAAAAGAACAACATATGCCTTTAAACACTAAAGTCCAAACTTTTTCTTCTTCCTTCGCTGGCTCTAGCTCTGATTAAAGTTCAGGATCTAGTACATTTTTATCCATTTCCAAGAAATAGACCCCATGGTCGATCCCTGAAAAAGAATATGAGATCTAGGATCCTCGATTTTGTCACGAGTATACTTAGAATTCTTTTCGACTTCAGACTTATGATTAATTCCTTTGATAGGAATATGAGCATAGGACCAATCCATATTTATTTCTCCTCCTAGTTTTTTTATAGAAGTTCTTGCTTAATAACATGCCATAAGATACTTGAATATCTGCTACAAGGATTTTCATCTTTAATCTTTTTTTAGGAAAATGACGGAACAACCTGGTGTGTCTTTTATTTGTCTCGATTAAAGGGACTTGTATTTCCATGGAGTAATACCTTCATATGGTCTTTGTCAAGGTAAGCCCATGAGCATCTATAACTTTAGCAGGCATGACATTGTCAGAAGCACCCGAATCTAGAATGTAATTTCTTAAATTGAAACCATTAATCAATAGGGAGACATAGAAAGGTTATACTCTTTTAGAAGATAATGAGGCTTTAAAAACTGCTGCAATGTTGTTCTATGGAGGAGTATCCTTGGGTTTAGGAAAAAGGCCTTTTGATGTATTGTATTTTCCTAGTGATTGTACACATTTACTAACCTATTTAGCTACTCGGGAAAGACTCTTAAGCATTGACTTGTAACATTTGAACTTTTGTTTTCTTGACATGATCAATAATATCAAAATGATTAGATTCAGATACTTGAGCTACTTTCTATGGTTGAGATGAAGAACTCACATTTTTATCTCTAGGAGCTAAGGAAGAAGGTAAATGGTTGCCCCTTATTTGTTCATCAGTTAATGCCTCAGCTTGACAAGTTTGTGGTCTTGTAAATACTACATATGTATGACCATGATCATCTTCATGAAGTTTCTCATCATCATGTTTAGATTTGTAGTTTAGGTAATTAATGTTGGAGTCACCAGTAGGACCTACAAAATCATCATTCTCGAGCTGATCAACATCAACTTCTTAGTATTCTTCATTCATCTCCATGTTGTTTTTGGGAGTAACTTCAATTGCTAATCTCTGGGAACCAACAATGCGGTTAGGGTTGTTGTTGAAATTCCAAGCAGGGGCAGTGTTGTTGCCTTGAGCCATTTGAGCCATTTGTTTCTTCATCTACGACATCTCATTTGCTAACTTTTGTAATAGTGAATCGGAAGTAGTAGTAGAGGATGAACTTATAGCTCTAGAATTTCTACTCTTTATTTTTCCATCCATGATGAGGTCATCTTCAATTTCAATTGCCATGTTTTGAGCTACTAACAAGTCAAGCAGGATGTGCTCTTTGTAGTTGATAGCTTACTTCAGGAAGTAAAGCATTGATGAAGAATACTTTTGGTTTTCATCATTCGAGAAGCGAAGCTAGAATTTTGTATAGTAATCTTTGGAATTTTTCAATAAATCCCCAAATGTCTTCAACTAAAACAATTGAGTTATCAATGTACTAGAATCTTTGGCTGCCTTGAACCTTTTCAAGAATGCATATCACATAGTAGCCTAGTTGGCTATGGTGCCAAGAGCTAATTGGTAGAACCATTCTCCGGACAAGTCATGTAGAGTCTCTATGAATACTTTAATGAGATATGTCTTCATGTCTTACGGTGAGCACTCTACAAGATATAAAAATGCAACCAAGTGGTCATCTAGATTCTACTTTCAATCTCCAAAGAATTTTGGAAAATTCTTTCTCGTCCATTTAGGTAGATCATGCATAGGAGAAATCAGATTCAGAGGTCCAAAGGCTACACCCCATGGAACAGGTGTTACAGTGGCAAGTGGTTGATTTAGCATCATGAAATGAGCACGTCTTCTTTGAGAATAGACTTGGTGAATAATCCCAACACTCTTCTTCCTGGTGAAAGACTAGATCTGTGGCTTCTAACTTGAGGAGGATGACTGAAATTGAATTTTTCTTAAAATTTATAGAAATGATCAGTCTTTTCTTGAGCCTTGACAGATCGGGTGAATGGGCATTCAACCAGGTTGAGAGTCAGTGAGAACTAGCACGATAAGCTCTGGTCTACAAAAGATTGTTCGGTCCCTAGTGGAGTTGTCAAAAACTATTAGCTAGATTTTTGCACAACTAAAAACCTAGGAATCATGAGATAAATCTCCCTCATTTACCAAAGTGAGGCTCTGTGTAAGATTTTTGTCAATTATATTTCCTAATATCTATCTCTGTTGGTTTTACTTTAATCTGCGTAGCTCATGAACCATAGCTAGGCAATTTTGCAACAAGTAAGGAGATATAAGAAATTAATATATATATAGAAGAGGGAAATAATTGAATGTGAGTAGAAAAGAAAGAAGATGTGTAACTTGACCAATAGTTAACATAGTTGGTGACATACACATAGATGAAACAAATATATCTAGAAATGTAGAATTCACAACAAAGGAAAGTTCCAGATCCATATCTAAGATAACACAAAGTTTATGCAAAGATGTAAACATAAATAAGAAACAAATGCACTATTGACACAAATTTCTCTGGAAATCTACCTCCTCTCTATTCTTTAGATTTCATAAAGATATCAAGGGTTTCAACTCAAAGTTTAGAACACAAGAATGCTGATTACAAAATTTGATCCTTTAACCCGTAGGTTCTTCCTCTATTTATAGTGTATAGAGTGCAATTTACAAATAGGAAACTATAACTAAAATGGCACATGTGGAAGTTGTAAAGGAAACAACTAGAAATCTCCCTCCTGGAATTTATAACTAATTCCTTTTTGCATGACATGCATGATTTATAACTAAAAATATAACCTACTATTTTGCATGTCCGCCACTTATTTCCAAGTAATTGACTTCTTTAAGTAACATATTTTAAACCAATCACTTAAGATTTCTCAATCACTTTGTCGGAGAAAATAAGAGAAAGAAGAATAAAGAGGGAAATAAATTAGAAGAAAGTTCAACACTCCCAATCTTGTTCTTCTTCCATATTTTGTATGCGGTTGAATCTTTTGCCTTTGATTCTCACCAAACTGGATCTGGAAGTAGTTGAATGTGATTTTTCTTATAGGTGTTGCCTCTGACATGTATTCCCTCTTATCCTTGAAGCTTTTGTAGTTCTTCTCCAGTACGTGCACCAGTGTAATGTTTTTCAGTAAACAATTTAGACAAAACTCATCATCTTTTATTTTTAATTACATATGAGCAATTTTAAATTCTAGAAAGCACTCTGGGTGAATGCAAATACAAGTAAATTCAATGAAGGCTTCAATTGGAAGATTGAGAGCACATGCACAAGATCCTGGAAGGAATTTTCCATGCATTGACTTCTACACAGCTGCGTTAGAAACAAGAGGATGAATTTTTTCCAAAAGCCTTTGTAATTATGAGATCTAGATCTATCAATTAAATTAGTGATAGGTTTAGGGCCTATGTCTATATCATTGACTTCAGCAAATCTGGAAGCTATGCATGATTTTGCTGATCCTTCTCTTTCATCATGCTTCATCATGACTAGAACAATCTTTGTCTTAGCTCTTTTTCTTTTAATTCTACTTGGAATCCTTGCGATTGGATCAGTTTGTGAAGATCGGAAAATTCTTCATATTTAAAAGATATATGCAATGTACGACATTGATTTGAGCACCCTAGACACACATACCAACATGTAGACACTCAAATTGACAAAAATCAGGCTATTCCAACCTTAGGTGCCAAAACTAGAAGCTTCTGGCGCAGTGGAAAATATTTTTAATGCAACATCCTCCTTTTGGCATCAAAACATGTCTAGGTTGCAATCTTCATCAAAAATAAATAAGTGCTTCTCCTTTATGGCATCCCATGCTTATATAACCTCCAACATGCTATTTTTAATAATTTCCTCTTCCTATTTCTGGCAATTTAATTAATTAATAGCCATGTCTATTCATCCAATTTGGGCGCCCAATTATGCATCTTTCTTGATTACTTTTTATGAATTTATTTTATTTATTTTTAGCATGCATCCTTGAATTCTCTTGACTTGTCCTTTTGCATTGAATTTCCTTCCATACATGGTGCCAAAATTAGATAAAAAAGCCATTAATAAATAACATTAAATGCATTGTTTAATGCCAAGGTGGGTTGCACTTTTTGGGGGGTAGATCTTTGAAAAGAAGAAGTCAAATTGATGGGAATTTCCACCGCACTGCAGCTCCAAAAATCCCTTCTTCCACATAAGTGATTTGACTTTAATCATAGGAATTTTTACCCTACAAGGCAGGTAAGAAATTCCCGCCTACTGCCACCTCTAATAATCCCATTGCAACTTAAGTGACTTTGACTTCATGGGAAAAAGTACCCTGCAAGGTAGGTAAGAAATTCCTGCCTGCCTACCACTGCCAAAATTATTATTGCAACTTAGATATATTTATTCCAAAAAGTTTGAATAGCCTATGAGAGGTTTTTTCGCTTAACTTCATATTTTTGATCGAAGTTTACCTTCCGAGACTAATTCCTTCCAGTCTTTGAGGCCATAAATGATCTCTAGATGTTCCAGGAAATTAAACAGACTATACAAAACAAAGAACAAATTTAGGGGAAGTTAACAGACAAACAACGAGAAAAGCGGAGACAAAAAACAAAAGAAATAAATAAAAACAAAAAATGTTGCCAAAAGTTGCATACAATGCTATGAATTCATTCTTGGTGAAACCCTATTAAGATGTGTGAATCTTTGTCATGGAAAAATTCAACAGATTCAATTTGAAGCATAATTTACTTCAAATGGGGCATTATTTATTTAATAAATAATTAAATAAAAATTTCCCATAGACAAAACTTGGTGAAGGGATAAAATGAGTTTCAACATCTGGGTATTTGTCAAAATTGGCTCATATGATTCACTGGGAATATCTTAACATAATAGAGACATATTTTGGAAATAAAAACACCAAAATACCCGTTATTTTAAAAAGATCAATTTTTAAAAAAAGGGTAGTCCTTGATATCATGGTGAAATCAGGGACACCAAAATCCCTAGGCAATCCCGATTTTACTTATATGTACCTTCACCATTGTGCATGGAAAGGTTTCGGCCTTGGTCATTATGAATAGGGAATACATGAATTGATTGTCCAACATTCCCTTAAAACTTATGAGAAATATGGCCTAGGATATGAAAAACCTGGCTCCTACCCATCCAAACCCACTACATCCGTACATATCACTAAACTAGAACTGTGCGTCATCACGCAACCCTTGAAGATGTTATGGACATAGATGCTGACCCTTCAAGATCCTATGGACATAGATGATGTATGTATCGTTCCCGCCTAATTTTTTTTAGTCAATACTATTTCCTTAGGACCTTTAATTTATCAATCTAACCATGTCCGTAGTACCCACTTCCCTTTGACACTTTTTGATACTGAATTAGATACTATTGATCGTATTATGGACACTATTATGTTTTTATTTCATTATGATGGTTAGATGTTAGATCATGGATTATTATTGATCTGGATTCAGTTATTATGCATGATGGTTACTAGAGACATTTTATATGAGGTTGATGATATACTGTTTGACATGGACATAATATGGATGTTGATTTGGACTTATGACATTGGATATTTGAGTAGATCTAGTATGGAATAGTATTGATGATGATATAGTTGATTTATTTAATTAAAAATGGTAATGTTGAATTCATGATGTTGTTGTGATTCATGTGTTTAGATGATTTTGAAATGTTGTTTATATCATTTTGGATGTTCTGATACAACCATGAGGCCGAAGGAGGTATTTGCATTTTGCAGGTTAAAAATCACAACAATGTCGGGGACTGGAGACTAACCATATTGGAATTCTGAGTGAATTCAACAAGGTCACCATGACAACTGTGTTATGTGTTTGTGTGTTGAGTTATGTTAGGATTTCCCATGGGGGAGGATTTCCATTATATGTGACCATGGGATATGTGTTTTATTATGTGTTCCTTTTAATTATTGTTGTATGTGTTTTATTAGTAATGTGTTCCTTCTTTTAGTTAATTTAAATGTGATAGTTTTAATGTGAGAGTCATATAGTTAAACTTTATTTAAATTAAATTGGGATATGGAATGTAATGAATAAAGTTGTTGATTTTAAATATTAATGTGGGAAGAGTGTGTAAGTTGATGTTGTAAGAATGTGTAAGAAATTTGTAAGAGCATGTAAGAAAGATTTTGGAGTGATAAACACTTCATCTCCTTAGGAATTCGAATTTGTCCTTGGAGGCCAAATTTGGAGGCTTGTGGGACAAGTTAAACTTGTCCCACACCTCTTAAAATGATCCACCAACCATACCTATGGTTTGGAGGTTAAAATTAGGCATTTATAATGCTTTTGAAGTGACAATTTGTAAGTTTTAATTGCACTTCCCTTACATATTTTTAATTCAGTCCTTTTGGAGTATGGGTCATTTTGGAGTGTGTAAGTGATATTGTCATTTTATTTATTGTGATTTGGTGAAGGATGTTGACTTTCCTCTTGGGGTTGAGGAAGAATGATGTGGCATCCCACATGGATCCACATCATCCTCTTCTCTTCCCTCTCCTATAAAAGTGAAACTCCTTGCTTGTTTATGGTTGTTGAAACTTTGTTATTTTCCTCTTGGGCGCATTTTTTTGTTGCTATTTTGGAGCTTGTTGTGGAGGAAGCTTGGAGTATTTTTGCATGCTTATACTTTTCTAGTTTTGGACTGCACTTTGACATTATGGAAAGCTTGTGAGCTTGGAACAAACTCCATTATGGAGAGGTAGGCATCTTGAGCTAGTGTTTTAAATGTTTTCCTTCTCTTGCATGCATGTTTAAATGGTGTTTGTGTTTGTGTTCTTGGCTGGTTGGGTAGATTGCTTAGGGCATGGTGTAGGAGAAGGCTATGGGGATTTCATATGGGGGGCATAAGGGATTGCCAATGGCACTATTTTATTGTGGAGGGATTTTTGGTTTGGGATCCACCTTGGAAAAGAAACTGCTTGCATTTCTTACTTGTGGGGGCATAAGGGATAAAATTTGGGGGGCATAAGGAGGGGTTGGGAGATATAAGGTTTATGGGTTTTGATGTGGTTAATGGTGGTATGATTTTTGGTGGATGCCCAATTCCAAATTGGGAGGCATAAGGAGTTCCCCATAGTTCTTGCTCTTGTTGGCTTGCTTGATCAAGCCTATGTGTTGTGTGAATGATTTCAAATGTAGTTGTGAACTGCTGTTCTTGCTTGGATTGTATTTCCTTATTGTTGAATGCAATGTGAAGAATGTTGTATGTTTGTTGTGGAAGCCTTTGTTGCCATGAGTTTTCTCTCATTCTCTATTTCAATATGGTTGGGGCTCGGGGGCCAATGAGGAAGGATGGCTTCTCCCTTCTCATTGGATGTCTTGGTTGGGTGGAGAGCGTTGCCTTTCCCCCTTCCTTGTTGTGATAAAAAAAAGAAATGATGGAGAAACTAGCATATCTGCTATTTGGAGAAAGAAGAAATTTACAGTTTGACAGTCCCTTTCTTTTGAGCAAAGTCAATGTAACCTTTCCCACCTTGAGTGGATGAGATGTATAGTAATTGTAATGTGAAGTTGGGTCAAAGTATACAAGTGTGTCCCACTTTGTGGCCATAAATTTTAAAATCTGACTAGTAAATAAATAATTAAAAAATACTATAAAAATTTAAAAAATCAAGTAAATTCTGGATGCCCTGCACCTTGGTATTTATAGCCTCTTAAAAATGCATGTTTGGTCATTTTATATGTGTTTGGTCATGTTTTGGTTGTCAGACATAGTTTTCTGAAAGTACAAAAACTACAAAAAAGTGGGACACAGTTATATGCTTTGACCCGCTTATTGTATCATTTGTAGATGGAAGTTGAATTTGAATTGATAAATGTAAAGAAGAATTATACTTTCTCTATTTTGGTTTGGAAAGAAAATGTAAATGATATTCCATACTCTGTATTTTGTAATTTGAAACCAAATCAAATGGGAAAAGTGACAAGTTGTAAAATTGTATTGAGGATCAATGAAAGAATGCATTCCCTTCTCCAAAGTGTATTGCACATCTGATTTTGAATTATTGTTGAAATTTGATTGTTGTTTGAAAAGAAAAGAAAGAAAAAGTGCATGGGAAAGAAAGATAGTGTGATATGCTTGTAAAATGTATATTAAAATTGATATCAGAAATGAATTTTAACTTATAATTGAATCAATCATTTGATACGTAAATGTATTGGATCGATTCAGTAGATGTATGAGACCAATTGGAAGCTATACACACATCCAAATGATCAAAATTGATATTTCAATTTAAAGAAAATAGTTCACTGTCATAAACCTCTTATCTAGCAATGCACATTTTAATAAAAAGAGCAGTTCGGTCTTACACCCAACAATAAGTTATAAAACCTTGAAATTCATACTTAGGAAGACTTAAGAAACTCAAATTCACTAAAACAGTTAAGAAAGAATCTCCAGAACTTAATGAATTTCAAATGGGAACTTGCATAGTTGTTTTTCCATCAATTGCCGAAAAAATGCAACCTCAAACAAATTAGACAAATTGGCTTCACTAAAACACTCTAAACTCTCCCTAGACTGATCCTCCATGTCCGTTTGACATGTTGAGTGAAGGAGGGTTCTAAATTGATTGAATTGAAAAGTTGAAATCTGTCAGTCCACAAATTAAAACCCTGCAGAATTTTTTCATTAAAATGACCTAGTAAAATTTATAAATTTCCAAAATTGATAACTCCTATGCGAAGAGGGCATTGAGAGCTTTCCGAAAAGTCCTCGTTTTCCCAAATCGACATTCCTATCAAAATTTATGGCCATTTGAAGTTTTACTTCAAAATGGCATTCAAACCAAAAAAAAATAATAAATCTAATTGTTAGAAAAAATTCAAATTTTGACTTTGGAAAAATTTCTCAAAAAGCTCCGCGGCCCATGCCAACCTCAGTAACCTAACGCTGGGGCTGCCACGTGGCACCCTGGGAGGGGTAGACCGATTTTAAAACTTATCCTTTTGAAAATTTTGCCTTGGGAAAATTTTCCCATTTCACTCCGCCGGCTCGTAGCCAATCACATGCTACCACGTGGCATGGAGGAGGGCAGATCAAAATTTTAACTTATGTTGTTGAAAATTTTTCTTAGGAAAAATTTTCATTTTCCCTCCCATGGCCCACTGCCAAACAGAGGGCGCCACGTGTCCTCTTATGGCTATGGTGGAGGTGCGGTTCTCTTTTAAACTTTACCTTTTAAATTTTTTTGGGAAAATTTTATGTTTTGGCCCCACTGGCCCGCAGCCAATGAAAACGTGCCACGTGGCACTCTGGGGTGGCGATGGGAAGGGTGGAAGCCCCTTGACCTTTTGGTTTTATTTTTGGCGTTTGGGGAAAAAGTCTTAACTTCTCCTCGTGGACCGATTTCCCACCTTCCTTCTTCGTATTCTGTCCCTTAAGGTGCGCGGACTGCGCACTTATTTTCCCCCTTTTCCCCTTTTCGTTGGCGCAAAGTGCTAAAACACTCCACCGCTCCACCAATTTTTTTTTCCTTTCATCTTCCGCTTAACGTCATGGATCAACACCGTCCTCCCGGGGCTTGCGGGGTACGGAGCACGTTTTACCTGGAGCCCGTGTTTGGAAAATTTCTCAATGCCATCCTGCGACCCGACGGACCACCCTAGGAGCTTTTCCCCTCCTCTTGCCATGTGTCCCTCTAGGGAAAAATTTCCCTAGGAACTCCGCCCACTCATAACTTGAGTTCTGTAAAGAGTTAGAAGGACTTATTTATATCACCAGAAAGGTGAGAAAATTTCCTATCTATTGGGAATGGTTTAAGGAAATTTTTGAGGTGTTTAATAGGAGAAAGGTCTAGTTGAAGCTCGAGCTCTGTTAGAGAGTGGGTATAGGGGTAGACTTCTCCTTGAAAATAACTAGAACATGTGACCCTAAAATTTGAACCTTGTGAACTTGATATAAGTAAATAAAGGAAACTTGTGTTTTGGTAAATGTGTTTTGTTCCGGAACTTGTTAGTGAAAACTGATGTCTTGCAACTTAGTTGTAGACACTTCTTTAAAAAAAAATTATCCCATAATTTTTCTAGCTAACCCTAGGTTGTTTCTTTGGTCTCAAGAGTTGTTTAAATGGGCACTACAATGTCACTAAACCACTTCCCCTCATTTGGCCATAAATGATCAAGAAGATATACCCACCATAGATATCCTTCAATGTCACTATGATCAAGACATCCTTTCCCATATGGGAGCTAAGGACCAATTCCTTCAGAAATCCCTACCACTAGACACACCAACTCTCCTTAACGAGTCCACTATTGATGTTAACTTAGGAACCCCTCAGGATCCTCACAAAATTAAGGTTGGTCAATCATTAAATCCACAAGAACTTGAAGATTTTACTACTTTCTTATGAAAATATAGTCAAGCTTTTGCTTGGTCATATAATGACATGCTTGGACTTGATCCTAACATTGTCGTATGCAACATCGTCACATATCCAGATGCTAAGCCTGTTAAGCAGAAACTTCGTAGGATGCATCCCCGTATAGTTCTCCTTATTAAAGAGGAGTTACAATATCTTTTATCTGCTAATTTCATTGTACCTATTGATTATCCAAAATGGGTCTCTAATATAGTTACATGTAATTAAAGCCTCTGTAAGTTACGTATTTGCATAGACTTTAGAGATTTCAATATTTCTCAATATTAGGCCTATTGTACACGACAAAATATGAAGCTTTAATCATGGGCCTTATGACCGCTATTCTCTAGGTGTTCACATTTTAGAAATCTATGGATATTCAAAACTTGTTATCAGTCAAGTTAAAGGAGAATATCAATGTAAGAATAAAATCTTATAAAAATATAAATCCATTGTTGAATTTCTCCTTGGCACTTTTGATCATTATACCATTAAAACCATCTCACAATCTTCTAATAAATTTATAGATATAGTGGCCTCCTTATGAGCCCTCATTCCATTAGAAACTAAAGAATCAAAAGACAACACTAAAGTATCGTGGTTGTTCAACGATTGGATTACCCTTCACATCAAAATGAACTCCCTCCTATTAATACTGTTGATAATAATCCAATTGATTCATGGTATACTCAAATATATGAATACCTTGCTGAATCTAAAATACCATTCGACTTGTCACGTAACGCTAAAATATCATTCCTTCAACGTGTCACCTACTTCATCATTATAGGTGGTATTCTCTACAAATGTTTTTTTAATGATATCTTGTTAAGGTTCCTTAAATCACATGAATCAATCAAAGCAATCGAAGAAGTTCATGATGGTATTTGTGGAGGAAATTTTAGTGGAGATTCCATCATTAAACATGTCATACGACTATGGTATTACTGGCCTACTATCACCAAGGATTATTATGCATATGTTAAGAAATGTGTTAAATGCCAACTTCATTTAGATCTCATTCATGTCCCTAGTTAAGCACTATAAACTACTTAGGACTTATTTCCTTTCTCTCAATGGGGTTAAACCTCATTGGTGCTATCAATCATAAAGCATCTCAAGAAGATCACTCCATTATCACATCTTGAGTATTTCACTAAATGGGTTGAATCTATTCCTTTAATCTCAACTAAATCTGAACCTATCACCAATTTCATATCTTAGTACATTATATTCTGTTTTGATGTTCCCCATAAACTTATCACAAATAATGAAAAATATTTTAAAAATAAAGAACTCAAAAAGCTCTATGACACCTTCAACATTAAGCTTAGTTTTTCATCACCCTATTATCCTCAAGAAAATGGACAGGCTGAAGCCTCTAATAAAATGCTTAATAAAATCCTTATGAAAACAATAGACGATGCAGGAAGGAACTGACATCTCCAAATCCTGTTTTCCCTTTGGGCCTATCGAACTAGCATCCGTACACCTATAGGAGCTACACCCTATTCAATCATCTACGATTATGAATCTGTCCTAGCTCTTGAATTCCAAATCCCATCACTTCATGTGTCACTTAAAGAATTCATTTTAGATGAAGAATATCACCAAGACCAATTAACACAACTTAAACTGTTAGATGAAAAACATCTAATGGCCCTTGAACATCATCAAGTCTATCAATATAACATTAAAAGAGCTTATAAAAAACATATCAAAGAACGTGAATTCAAAATTGGTGATCTTATGTTTAAAGAAAATTAAAATGTCACTTAATTAGAACGTAGTAAATGTGGAAAGTTTTCCCCAAATTGGATCGGTCGATGTTAACTTATGAGCGTATCGTCTCGCTTCCCTTGATGGTGAACCTGAAAAGGAACCTATGAATGCCTTGCACTTGTGGCATTTCTATTGTTAAATGATTAATTGTCATGATAGTGGTTACATCTAAAATCTTATCACTCCATTAAAGCATCCATCACATCACAATAATGATTTGAAAGCATGTGGTTCTTTTCGTCACTATCCTCACACACCTTAAAGATGAGCACCATGACTTTGTTCATCACATGTTTCACTATGGATAAGTTACTCTTCTATAGGAACCCCTTAAATCATTACACTCACTTACTGTGTACCAACTAAAAACATGACACGGGACACGTGTGTGCAGGTCAAATATACATCATCTCCCCTCCTTAAAATGGCCTATTAGGGTCTTACCCTCAGCCCAAAAATGTATGTAAAGTCATTGGATGCTTCTTATCAAAATAAAAACATTATAGACTGATCCCTCAAAGGATGGCTATTCAAATTACAAAATCATTATAAAAAATGTAAAAGTAGATTGATCCCTCAAGGACGACTATCGGCCAAAATGATAGACCGATCCCTCAAGGAAGGCTATTTGTAAATAAGTCAAAAATTAAAATTATAGACCATACCCTCGAAGGATGGCTACTCATGTGAAAGGATTTCCACATTGATCAGCCTTCAAAATACATCAATATCAAAAGCATCTAGGAAAGCTTCCGCAGCAAATGATCAACTTTCCCATTATCAAACTTCCCATATTCATTAGTTTGCTTCAAAATAAAATATGTAAAGTTGGGGCATTTCTCTATGAACCCATTAAAAAGGAGAACCCTTTTCCATAATGATCTACATGTACAAAACCCATTTCATGTCCTAGGAAGGTACATTCATCTAATTTCACATTTTATTAAGAATTTGTGTAATTACCTATTGATAATCTCATTTAACATTTATTAAGGCTATAAGTGTAAGTTTTTTACACTATAAAAACCCATCACATATATATTAAATCCATAACAAGGAAATCATTTCATTTTTACCCTATTTTACTTAGTCATATTTTGATAAGAATCTATTTCAAGATCACATTTTAAGTCATTTGATTAATCAAAATATTCAATCACATTTAACAACATGTTTATAAACCATATTTCTTAACATTACATCTAATATATCTATCAAACATTAACACATTCAAATTAAAAACATACAATACACATTGAAACCATTAACACATGTAAATCAAAGAAGGTAAGCCACAAAACCTCATCATCATCATCATATATATATATCAAAATTCATAACACAAATACATCAATGTCATACAAATTAAGGCTTCCAAGAGCCATACATCAAAACAAATACATCAATGTCATACAAATCAAGGCTTCCATGAGCCATACATAAAAATATCATCAATACATATCATGAGTTAGTAAACTGAAAACCTCTAAGGAACTCGCTAGTAGGCACAATACGCCCTATACTCCTTGGGCACTAGCATCACAAACAAATCTAGTATCACCACCGGCTCCTCTCTCACTAAAACCTCCTCTCTATGGTATTTGAGGTGGGTGACCCACGCTCCCTACGCTAACACTAGGACTTTCCACCTTCATGGCCAAATGATCAACATACAATCTAGCATATGGATAGTCATGAGTCACAATATCAACATAATACGTAACTCGCTCGTAGTGTCGATAATGGGCCCAAGAAATTGTCCCTAGTACCACAAGTGCTCTCCTCTATCCATTATCCTATGGCATCTTCTTGCTAGCCTATGCCCTCTATCCAGTTGGCCGAGCTATCCATTATCCTATGGCATCTTCTTGTAAGAAATGGATGATTTGCTGATCATTTTCAAACACTTGCCAACTTACATTGTTGTCCGGCACTGAAGGCCTTACAATCACATGGATGTTTGGCTGTACCTTGTCCTTTTGAATGCTCTCCACAACATCAAAGGCTGCCCCAACTGCTGCAATCCTGCCGCAGCTTGGTTCTCTTTCCTAGGGATGGATTTGATGCCAAAACCCTCAAAATATTCAATGAGGTCCCACACCCTGTTCTTTTAGCACTTGAGTAGATCATTCTTGACAACATGCTACCCCTTGACTTGGTTGACAATCAACTCACTGTCACCAAAGACTTGCAAGTTCTTTATTCCTCTCTTGGTTGACCAATGCAATCCTTGTATTAAGGCTTTATATTCAGCAGTGTTATTAGAGCATGTAAACTAAAATATAAATGTTGAATAATACTTAACTCCTTGAGGTGAAACAAGCATAGCTCCACCTCCTGCACCTTGTCTACTCCTTGATCCATCAAAAAACAACTGCCATACCTCATTGTCATCCTTGTGGTCCGGCTTGGTGATGCTAGGAATAGGCTGATTTTCTTCATGCATGCAATAGACTCCTAGCTCAGATTCTTCTATTTCTTGATAAGGATCAAAAGCATGCACCTTGTTTGCCCATTCATCAAGGGTTAGATCCGGATACTTCCAACCTGGTGTCGGCTTCATCGTCAGTGCTTGGGTGATCTTCTTGGTCAAATCTTGAACAATTGGCATTTATCCGACTTGGGGTGTAAGGCTCAATGTGAAAGTTTACAATAGGTTCGGACTGATTGTGGCTTTGGTTCCAAATCTTGTTCGAACAACATGTGTGACCAATCGGTAGATAAGTAACCTCCAATCTTATCTTGAAATCCTCGACAAACATAGGGCAAAGAGTGGTGGAAGGTCTATTATCGAGACATCATGCAAAACAACCACGTTAGGACAGCATGCAAAGTAAGACTCAAGTTTTTAATCACTCCAACTGTTGTTACACACTGTCCCATCCAATTGCACTACCCCTTTGGATATGGTTTCATCTTGAATTCCCAACCGATCAACTATTTGCTTGGGCATCATCAACTACTTGCTCCTAATCAATCATGCAATTATGTACTAACTAATTTCCAATGATCAATGAAACATAGAATGGAGGGGTTTCAACATTTTACCTTGCTGTCCTCCATGATTGCCCTCTCGGGCTAGGCAGCATTTGTGAGCACCTTCTCTTCGCACCTAGACTTGCTGATTTGAAGTTGACCACTCCTTCATGCAGCTTGTAGCAAATCTCTTTGGCCTGGGATAGATAGGGATTCCCACATTGATATGTTTACATTTGTCTTCTTCATCTGATCAATGATATTGAATGGGGATGAAGTATCCTTTTGCTGTCCCTTGGCTTGCACATTCATCCCTTGTACATGGGCAGCAACAATTGGCATTTGAGTTGGCCTAGGAACTGTTTTTGGCGATCCTTGTGTGCTTGGGATTGCATTTTACTTGCTAATAGTTTGTGGAGTGATAGAAGGTTGTGAATTACTTGGGGCCAATGGATGTTCTTCACCCAAATTTCTCCTCTTTGACCTTGTGTTGGTTGCAACACTTTGGGAAACTGTCTGGTTCATGCCACAAAAATATTCTACCTACGAGTTTACAAGTGTGGTGTCATTTGGAGCTGATTGCTGCTGGAATGTTTCTTGTTGCTGGCCATTTCCTTGACTACCTTCACCCTCCACACCAGTTGTTGTCACCATTAATGCTTGATTCAAGGCACCGTTGAAGCGCATGGACTGGTTATGAGGTTCATTGCATGGGAAACACCAATCATACTCTTGAGCCATATTGTTTTGTACTGGCACTAATGCTTTAGATGCAGATGTAGCATTGGGGTTATAGGGCTGAAATGGTATGTTGGTAGGAGGCCTTGCTTGATTTAGATTTGTAGCTAGATTGGGTTGCCTTTGGGGTTGATATGGCTGCCTGTTAGGCTGAGCTTGGGGCTGGAAAGAAGGTCTAAAACCTTGAGCTTGCTGCCTTTTGAGTGTAACCAGCTCATTACCTAGATTTTGCAATTGCTTCATGACTTCTTGAAGTTCATTTGAGGCACTAGAAGATGAAGTGGAAGCTTCACTTGAATTCTGATTTCTAGGAGTGGGAATAGAAGCTAAATTAGGCACTTGGCTAGTACTTTGGTTCTCTAAACTTGGAAATAATGGCATTGGAGGCTCAGGAGATAGCTTACACAAACTTGAATCAAACAATTTTCAGCTCTAATGGCAATACTATAAGTAATGGGGATAGTTGTGCCTCCCATGGACTGAATTAACATAGAAATATCGAATTTAAAGCTTTAAGGTAATAAAGAAAAGCACCTTCTGTTGTTGGCCTGACTACCATTGGAATTCTCTCCCAAGTCCTTTGAAATCTGAAATTAAAATCATGCCACCGCTCTAAAAGGGACAAGTTGTCTCCTTTTCCCCAAACTACTCATGGAGGGCTATACATAGCTGATTCCAATTTTGAATAGAACCTGAGGCAAGGCTCCTGAACCATTGTAAAGCTTTCCCTTTGAATGAAGATGCCAACAATTTGATAGCAACTTGCATCTCATTGATCTCATGGATTGCACAAATGTTAGCAATATCCTTGACATGATCACTAGGAGTGGTATGATTTTCTCCAGTGAAGTATGGAATGTTCTTCAATGCTGCAACTGGGATTGGATTTTGTGCATTGAGAGCAAGTGGGCTGCTGCTAGTGAAATTGACATAGGGGTTGTTTTGTGCCATTCTGATTGGCCTTAGAACCCTTGTTGATTGAATGAAAGGCCTGCTAGGTGGAGGAGTTGAGAGAGTTATGTTTGGTGGAGATGGAGACCTTTGGATTATCCTCCCACTTTGCCTTCTTCTTGGAGATAATTGTAGATATTCAAACAACACCTCTTCTTCTCCAGCTCTTGACCTTGTAGTGATTCTTCTCATGAGTTTTCAGGTCTGCACTACTAAAACCAGTTGATTCTTCTTCCTTGGAGTCGCCAGATGTGCAATTTATAGCTCTTTTAAGCAAGAATCTTGTAACAAATGCACATCAATTTTGTTGTAATGAAGATGAAGACCTCTAGGTCCCACCGGTGTGCAAAACTGTTATTGCAAATCAAGCAGCACCCCTTGGATGTTGATTAGATTTCTAGTTTGATCATACTAGCATCCAGTGTGATTGCACAACATTGAAACCTTTCCCCAAGTGTGGGACTTGCAAAATGAGAAAGGAATCTCTAGTTTAGAGGTGGTTTCGTGGATGCAAAATCACAAGACCCCCGGTGTGCATCAAGTTTCTAGGTTGATCACTTGGCATCCAGTGTGATTGCATAACATTGAATCCTTTCTCCAAGTGTGGGACTTGAAAAATGAGAAAGGATTCTCCAGAGAAGGCTGGTTCCTATTCCTCTGTTCAGATGCACACGAAATATGCAGAGGGTTTTCTCAAAACCTAATCTAATCTGCCAAGGAGACAAGGTAAGAAGATGCATAAAAATAAATCTAAGCTAATAGAGGTGATGCACCGAGGAATGAAGAACACCTATTTTTCCAGTAAACACAGACCATTTGAATGTGATATAAGATCATGCACAGATGACAAAACCTACAGTGAAAGACCAGGAGGATGCAAAAAGAACACAGAGAGGGCTGAGAATCATCCACAGACATGCATTATTTGCTCCAAAGATTGATACAATACACTATAGAATGCCATGAGGTGAATAGTATTACAGTTCAAATGAGAGGTTCGAACTCCACAAATTCGCCTGAGGAGAAGAAGGGAGAGGCAAAACAGAAAAAATGTTCGACCTTTGAACAGAAGCTCCTCTTTTCAATATATAGAAAGAATGAGAGAGGAAAGAGAGAAGGGAAAGCCAAATCTACCCCAACCACCTCCAGGTTGCATTCAATTCATCTCATCATGGCAAAAGCGGATCCTGGCAAAACGGTGGGCTGCTCAAGCGGCAAACCTGTCTCATTGCCGCATTAAAGTTGTTGTTGAAGCATTACTTCTGCTTGTTATTTCATGCCAGAGGTGTTTCTTGATTTTATCTCTCCAAACTGAACCAAAATGCAAGATTGACCCTGGAATCATGTAGAGAATCTCACAAGCTTTCCGTTGATATAAGGAACGTGCAAATCCGAGCTCTGGATCAAAAGATATGACAATCAAGATTTAGGCACTGAATGCAGACAAGACGGATTTTGAAATATTTTCCCGTGCTTCGCCACTGGACGACATGTGGCAGCTCGATTCACCGAAAGCAACTCTCTTTCCTCCACCTCTCGGCGGGCTTTCTTTGAAATTTCCTTGTGGGCCCTAAATTTGGGACACGTGGCGCAATTTTATTGGTTCGGGCCGGTGCTCGAGACTTCACCCTTTGACTTTTGACCTTTTTCTCCTGTGACATGTGTCATGATCTCGGCTGGTTCTCGCCCCTTTCGGCTCCTTCGCGTCTTTTTGTCCCATTTGTCCCACTTTGTTTCGGACTGTTTGTGCTCATTTCGGCCGATCCGGCCGGTTCGGGTCTTTTTGTCCCATTTGTCCCACTTTGTTTCGGACTGTTTGTGCTCATTTCGGCCGATCCGGCCGGTTCGGGTCTTTTTGTCCCATTTGTCCCACTTTGTTTTTGATCGCTTGTGCTCATTTAGCCGATCCGGCCGGTTCGGGTCTTTTTGTCCCATTTGTCCCACTTTGTTTCGGACTGTTTGTGCTCATTTCGGCCGATCCGGCCGGTTCGGGTCTTTTTGTCCCATTTGTCCCTGTTGCTATTTGGGCCGCCTGGAGGCTTTTCGGCCGATCCGCGCCTTGACGTCCCAAATGTCCCAATTGCTCCTAGGACTAGGACTTAGCCGATTTTCACAATTTTTCCTGGATCAACCTACTTGCCTGAAACTGCAAAACTCTGATGCATGTTATCGAAATTTACCCTGGGGGGAAATTTTGACAACAGTTTTGACGACTCAGCGGGGTCACCTGCCTGCTAGGTAGAAGATCAGTGGCCTTTTAGCGATCCATTGGGCATGGAGTTATAAGCAATAACTCAAACGAGCCACGATATCGCAACTTCTTCTCCAAATGACACTCGAATCCGTAAAAAACAACCCGAGAGTAAGAAACTCGCAAGCAAAGCACTTAGGGAAATAGAAACCTAACTACCACAGGACAATGTGCATACGCACTTAGAGGAATTAAGAAAAATCTAAACTAATATTTACAAGGGCAAACCTTTTCTTTTTTAGTAGCAATGTTTAAGATAGATTCCGTTAACCGGAATCGGAAGTTCCTTTCCGTCCAATGCAGACAATTGGAAGGCATTACTATTTTTGCATCCCGTGACCATGTAGGGACCACTCCAGATGGCATCAAACTTGGAATGCCTTCCTGGTTTTGCCCGATCTGCATCCCATTTCAGAACTAGGTCCCCTTCCTGGAAGGTCCTTGCTCTTGCTCTCTTATCAAACCATCTTTTTACTAAGGCCTGATCCTTTTCAATCGTCTGGAATTGCTGTTCTCTGATTTCTTCTAATTCCATCAATTCTGCATACCTGACTTCCATTGGTTCGAACTCAGATAACTCAAACTGCTTCATGAGCTCCAAGGCTGGCAATTCTAATGATATAGGCAATACTGCCTCCTTCCCATAGACCAACTTGTAGGGAGAATTACCTGTAGACCTCTTTGGTGTTATCCTGTCAGCCCATAACGCTGATTTTAGCCTTGTATGCCATGTTCTTTGATTTTCATCCAGAGTCCTTCTGATGATTTTTAGCAAATTCTTGTTTGTGGACTCTGCCTGTCCATTACCCTGTGGGTAATAATTTGAAGAGGTGCTCAAATAGATTCCATTCTTGACAGCCCATTCTGTAATTTTTGAACCTATGAATGCTAATGCATTATCTGATATGATGGTGACCGGCACACCGAACCTGGTTACTATTTCTTCATAAAAATCTAGTATGTTAGACTCACTTGCCTCTTTGAGCGCTACTGCTTCGGTCCACTTGGTAAAATAGTCTGTCGCTGTAAGAATCCACTTGTGGCCTTGACTCGAATTGGGATTGATGACTCCAATGAAGTCCAATCCCCATTGCATGAATGGATGATCTACTGAAATTGGACGAAGGGGCAGTGCTGCTAATCTTCCTTTCCCTGTGAATAATGCACATTTCTCGCATTTCTTAACCCATGAGTAGCAATCATTGAATACAGTAGGCCAATAGTAACCAGCTTTCATGATTTTGAGAGCTGTTACTCGTGGGGTGAAATGGCCTCCTGCCTCCCCGTCATGGAACTCGTGTAAGATCCTCTCAACCTGACCTGTCCCAATGCATCTTAATAGAACACCGTTGATGTCTTTTTTAAACAAAACACCATCAACAAGCACATATGGAACTGCTTGTAATCTGAAGTACCTTCTTTTTGCTTTGCTCATTTCTGGAGGGCACATGCCCGTCTGTAGGAAATGTATCATATTCTGAGTCCAACAAGGAGTGGACACATCATCATTTTCCTATTTTTGATCATCTTGTAATAGCAGGACAGCGTCTTCTTCATCTTCTGGGTTGTCTGGTTGTTTGGAAGCAAGCTGCTCACACAAACCTTTGCCTCTTACCAGCTTGGTGATCTTGATCTCAATGTCATACTCCATGACACGGGTGATCCATCCTGCCCTTTTCTCATTCAAATCCTTGTTGAGGAGGAAATCCTTAACCCCAGCATGTGAGACTAGCAACTGGACCTTGTTGTTTGAGACTAAATGCTTGAATTTCTTCAAGCTTCTGATTACTGCAAGCACATGCTTTTCAATAAAAGAGTACCTCACTTCGCAATCACCTAGGCTCTGGCTGAAGAAGGCAATCGACTGTTCATCATTATCTTTGTTCTGCTGTACCAGAATGGCAGAAATAGTGTCATCACCTCCAAATGCATAGAGGATGAAATCCTTGGAAAAGTCTGGGTTGATGAGAGTGGGTGCTCTGGGAGATGGCTTCTTTGATTGCTTCAAAACTCTCCTTCTTCTCGCCATCCACTTGAAAGCCATGCTTTTCCTTAACATTTTGGTGATGGGCTTAACAAGGGCTGCAAAATCTGGGACAAACCTCCGAACAAAGTTTATCCTTCCCTGGGAAAATCAAGGGCTTTCTTGTGGCTTGGAAATGATAGAGCTCTTATGGCTTCAACCTCTCTGGATCAATTGCTAATCCTTCCTCGAGACAATATGGCCAAGGAGCTTCCCTTCATGTGCAAGAAAGATGCACTTCTTAGGATTTAAGGACACTCCAACTTTCTACACCTCTCGAAACACTTGCTCGAGGTGAAAGAGATGGTCTCTGACATTCTTTGAGAAGACAATAATATCATCTAGGTATATCAAAGCACTATCTTGTTGATCAAGCCTTTGAATGCCATATCCATAGCTCATTTGGAATGTTGCTCTCATTTCGACAGTCCAAATGGCATGTTCTTGTAAGCATATGTGCCCCATTTGGTTGTGAAGGCTGTCTTGAACTGGTCTTCCTCTTTTACCATAATCTCGATTGAAGCCCGAGTAACCATCAAGTAGTGAAAACCTTTCAACCAGCTACGACCTGCAATATTTGCTCCATGGAAGGGAGTGGATAATGGTCCTTCGAGAGAGGCTCTATTCAAATCTCGAAGTCAACACACAGCCTGATCTCTCCACTCTTCTTTCTGACTGGAACTAAGTTGGCAACCCAACTAGAATGCTTGATTGGGAATATGATTCTTGATTCAATCAGCTTGTCCAATTCTTTCCTCATGAGAGGCTCCATGTGTGGATTGACTAGTCTCTGTTTCTGCCTGACAGGCTTAGTATTTGGATCCAATTCGATGGTATGCTGAGCTAAGTTGGGATTGAAACCTTTCAAGTCTTCATAGCTCCAAGCAAACACGTCAGGGAATTCTTGACATAGCTGTATGAACTCACACCTTTCTTGCTCAGTTGTCATCTTTCCAATTTGCAATGGCTTGTTCTCTCTACCAAGATGGATACCGAATCTTCTCTCTTGACCTGAATGTTTGCTTTTTCCTTTCTAAATTGATCATTGGGGTTGAAAATGGACTCCAAAGTGATAAGTCCTTTGGGCAGCTTGTCAGTTCTCAGCTGTATCACTTGGTCACCATATTGCTGTTCCAACTTCTCTTGATTCTTAGCTGAGAACTCAGCTTCTTCTTGCAAGAAGTGGATGATTTGCTGGTCATTCTCAAATACCTGCCAACTGACATTGTTATCTGGCACTGAAGGCCTCACAATCACGTGGATGTTTGGCTGTACCTTATCTTGTTGAATGTTTTCTACAATGTCAAAGGCTGCCCCTACTGCTGCAAGCCTGTCAGCAGCTTGATTCTCTTTCCTAGGGATGGCTTTGATGCCGAAACCCTCAAAATCTTCCATGAGGTCCCACACCCCTGTTCTTCAGAGCATCCGAGTAGATCATTTTTGGCAAAGATGTCGTCCCTTGACTTGATTTACAATCAATTCACTGTCCCCAAAAACTTGCAAGTTCTTTATTTTTCTCTTGATTGCCCAATGCATCCCTTGCACCAAGGCTTCATATTCAGCAGTGTTATTGGAGCATGCAAATTGAAATCTAAAAGCTGAATAATACTTTACTCCTTGAGGTGAAATAAGCACGGCTCCACCTCCTGCACCTTGTCTACTCCTTGATCCATCAAAAAACAGCTGCCACACCTCATTGTCATCCTTGTGGTTTGGCTTGGTGATGCTAGGAATAGGTTGACTTTCTTCATGTATACAATAGACTCCTAGTTCAGATTCTTCTATTCCTTGATAAGGATCAAAAGCATGTACCTTGTTTTCCCATTCATCAAGAGTTAGATCTGGGATGTTTCCAACTTTAGTGTCAGTTTCATCCGTGTTTGGGTGATCTTCTTGATCAAATGCTGAGCAATTGGCATTAATCTGACTTGGAGTATAGGGCTCAATGTGGAAGTTTGTAATAGGTTCTGACCTAATTGTAGCCTTAGTTCCATACCTTGTTCTGAATAGCATGTGTGACCAATCAGTGGACAAATATCCCCCAATCTTGGCAGTGAAGTCCCTTGATAAACATAGGGCAAAGAGTGGTGGAAGGTCTATGACTGATATATCTTGTAAGACAACAACATTTGGACATGCATGCAAGGTAAGACTCAAATTTCTAATCACTCCAATCGCATTGCTATTGCTGTCCCATCCATTTGCACTACTCCCTTAGATGTTATTTCATACTGGAGCCCTAATCGATCACCTATCTCTGTTTAGGAATTATGAGCTCCTTGCCCCGGAATCTATCATGCAATTATGTACTAGCTGATTTCCAATGATTAACGAAACATAAAAAGGGGGAGGCTTCAGATTCTACCTTGTTGTGCTCCATGATTTCCTTCTGCCGGGCAGCATTTGTGAGCACTTTGTCTTGCATCGCTGATTCATTCGCTTGGCCAATCCTTCATGGCACTTGCAGCAGATCTCTTTGGCCTCGGGATGGATAGGGATTCCCACATAGATATATTGACGTTTGTCTTCTTCATCGATCAATGATATCTTGAATGGTGATGAAGGATCTCTCTTGTCCCTTGGTTTGCACATTTACTCCTTGTATGTGGCAAAGAACATTTGGTGGCATTTGAGTTGGCCTAGGGGCTGTTCTTGGCTGCCCTTGTGCATTTGAAACGGGACTTTGTCACAATCATTTGTGGAAGCCATGGAAGGTTGTGGATTGGCTGGGGCTAATGGCTGCTCTTCACCCAAATTTCTCCTTTTGACCTTGTGTTTGCTGCAACACCTTGAGAAATGCTGGTTCATGCCACAAAATCCTCTCGCTTGCCAATTTACCAATGTGGTGTCATTTGGGCTGATTGCTGTTGGAATGTTTCTTGTTGTTGGCTGTTTTCTTGACTGTTCTCACCCTCCACACCAGTAGTTGTTACCATTAAAGCTTGAGTCAAAGCACCATTGAAGCACATGGATTGATTATGAGGCTCATTACATGGAAAACACCAATCATACTCCTGGGCAATGTTGTTTTGTGCTGGTACTAATGCCTTAGAGGCAGATATGGCATTTGGATTATAGGGCTGGAATGGTCTATTGGCAGGAGGCCTTGCTTGATTCTGATTTGCAGCTGAATTAGGTGGCCTTTGAGGCTGATATGGCTGCCTATTAGGTTGAGCTTGAGGCTGATACGAAGGTCTAAAACCTTGAGCTTGCTGTCTCTTGAGTGTGACCAGCTCATTGCCTAGATTTTGCAATTGCTTCATGACCTCTTGAAGCTCATTTGGGGCACTTGGAGATGAAGTGGAGGCTTCATTTGAACTCTGATTTCTAGGAGTGGGAATAGGAGCTAAGACAGGTGCTTGACTAGCACTTGGGCTCTCTAAACTTGGATATAATGGCATTGGAGGCCTAGGAGCCAGTTTACCAGCTTGAATAAGACAGTTTTCGGCTCTAATGGCAATGCTATAAGCAGCAGGTAAGGTTGTGCCTCCCATTGATTGAATTAACATAGAAATATCAGAATTCAAAGCTTTAAGATAGTATAGAAAAGCACCTTCTGCTGTTTGCCTGACTGCCACCGGAATCCTATCCCAAGACCTTTGAAATCTGAAGTTGAAGTCGATTATTTTGCTCGTTGGGGCTCTCTTGATAGTTGTCAATTGTTCTAGAAGAGACAAGTTGTTTCCCTTCTCTCCAAACTACTCATGGAGAACTATGCACAACTCGATTCCAATTTGTGATAGAACCAGCTTCAAGGCTTCTGAACCATTGCAATGCCTTCCCTTTGAATGATGATGCCAGCGATTTTTGACCACATCCATTTCATTTATCTCATGGATTGCACAGATGTTAGCAATGTCTTTGACATGATCACCAGGAGTGGTATGATTTTCTCCAGTAAAAAATGGAATGTTCTTCAACGCTGCAATTGGAACTGGATTCTGTGCATTGAGGGCAAGTGGGCTGCTGCCAGTGAAATTGACAAAGGGATTTGCTGGTTGCACCATTCTGATTGGTCGAAGGACTCTTGAATACTGAATGAAAGGCCGAGCAGGTGGAGGAGTTGAGAGAGTTCTGTTTGGTGGAGATGGAGACCTTTGAATCCTTCTTCCTCTTTGCCTTCTTCTTGGAGATAATTGCAGGTATTCAAACAACACTTCTTCTTCTCCAACTCTTGACCTTGTGATTCTTCTCATAAGCTTTTAGGCCTGTACTGCTGAAACCAGTTGATCTTTCTCTTGGAGTCGCAGATATGCGAATAATAGCTCTTTTCAAGCAAGAAAATTGCAGCAGATGCACATCAACTTTGCTGCAATAAAATTGAGACCTCTGGTCCCACCCGGCGTGCCAAAACTGTTGATGCAAAATCACAGCACCCCTGGGTGTAGATCAAGTTTCTAGGTTGATCACTTGGCATCCAGTGTGATTGCATAACATTGAATCCTTTCTCCAAGTGTGGGACTTGAAAAAATGAGAAAGGATTCTCCAGAGAAGGCTGGTTCCTATTCCTCTGTTCAGATGCACACGAAATATGCAGAGGGTTTTCTCAAAACCTAATCTAATCTGCCAAGGAGACAAGGTAAGAAGATGCATAAAATAAATCTAAGCTAATAGAGGTGATGCACCGAGGAATGAAGAACACCTATTTTGCCAGTAAACACAGACCATTTGAATGTGATATAAGATCATGCACAGATGACAAAACCTGCAGTGAAAGACCAGGAGGATGCAAAAAGAACACAGAGAGGGCTGAGAATCATCCACAGACATGCATTATTTGCTCCAAAGATTGATACAATACACTACAGAATGCCATGAGGTAGAATAGTATTACAGTTCAAATGAGAGGTTCAAACTCCACAAATTCGCCTGAGGAGAAGAAGGGAGAGGCAAAACAGAAAAATGTTCGACCTTTGAACAGAAGCTCCTCTTTTCAATATATAGAAAGAATGAGAGAGGAAAGAGAGAAGGGAAAGCCAAATCTACCCCAACCACCTCCAGGTTGCATTCAATTCATCTCATCATGGTAGAAGCGGCGGATCCTGGCAAAATGGCGGGCTGCCTAACAGAAGCGGCGAACTGTCTGCTGCATTAAAGTTGTTTGTTGAAGCATTACTTCTGCTTGTTATTTCACGCCAGAGGAATTTCTTGATTTTCTCTCTCCAAACTGAACCAAAATGCAAGATTGACCCTGGAATCGTGTAGAGAATCTCACAAGCTTTCCGTTGATATAAGGAACGTGCAAATCCGAGCTCTGGATCAAAAGATATGACAATCTGAAGATTTAGGGCACGGAACAGACCAAGACGGATTTTGAAATATTTTCCCGTGCTTCGCCACCTGGACGACACGTGGCAGGCTCTGATTCGCTGAGCAACTCTCTCTCCTCCACCTCTCGGCGGGCTTTCTTTTGAAATTTCCTTGTGGGCCCTAGCTGGGACACGTGGCGCAATTTTATTGGTTCGGGTCAGTGCTCGAGACTTCGCCCTTTGACTTTTTGACCTTTTTCTCCTTGTGACACGTGTCGTGATCTGGCTGGTTCTCGCCCCTTTCGGCTCCTTCGCGTCTTTTTGTCCCATTTGTCCCACTTTGTTTCGGACTGTTTGTGCTCATTTCGGCCGATCCGGCCGGTTCGGGTCTTTTTGTCCCATTTGTCCCACTTTGTTTCGGACTGTTTGTGCTCATTTCGGCCGATCCGGCCGGTTCGGGTCTTTTTGTCCCATTTGTCCCTGCGGTCTTTTTGTCCCATTTGTATTTGGGCCTCTGAGGCTTTTCAGCCGATCCATGCCTTGACGTCCCAAATGTCCCAATTGCTCGACTCCCAAATGGCTCCTAGGACTAGGACTTAGCTGATTTTCACAATTTTTCCTGGATCAACCTACTTGCCTGAAACTACAAAACTCTGATGCATGTTATCGAAATTTACCCTGGGGGAAATTTTGACAACAGCGATTCCTCAATTCCTCTGGTCAGATTTATCACTTACAAGTTGCAGAGGTCTATATTCCTAATCCTACCCTAAATTCCAAAGGAGACAGAGATAGAGAATGCAGATAAACTAAAGCTAATGCTAATAGGTGATACACCAAAGGAGTGGTAAGCATTTTTCACTTCTGCAGATTGACACAATTCATAAAATGCAACAAAACAACATGCACAAACTGATAACTATAATGAAGAATCAGAAATTAGTCAAACAACACCAGCAGAGGATGGAAAATTAATCACAGGGCCTGTATTGTTATTTTAACATCAAAATCACTTGCATTACAACACCTGAGAGGAAAAATGAGTTGCAATTCTTAGAAAAGGTCTGATATTCCACCAAAATCACTTCCAAGGTGAGAAAGGGACTGCAATACACAAAAAATGTTTAACCCTTTGAAAATGAGCCAAATCTAGCTTTTACAAAGGCAAAGGAACAAGCCTGTGGAGAGAGAAACACAGAAAACGTGGGAGAGGTTCAATCATTGACCAAAATGCATTCAAAACAGCATGGGTATCCTTACAGATCCATTCCCTGACATTTTTAACCATGCTGGGAGAGAATGCGAGCCATTCTTCATTAAAAACGGTGGTTGAAACGTCATTTCGCTCATCACCACATGCCAAAGACATTTTTTTGATTTTCTCTCCAAACTCCATCAAAATGAAAAAATGACCGGAATATTGTAGATAATTTCACCAGATTTCCATTGATATAAAGAACACAAAAATCGAGCTCTGGATCGAAAGATATGGCGATTTGAAGTTTTAGGTCAAAACAGGACCAAAACGGGTCGGCGGGCAAAAATTTGAAATTTTTTACCTTTTTGGTCATTTGGAAAATTTTCCAAAATTTCCCCACGTTCTACCTTTCTAGGTGCCACGTGGCACATTTTGATTGGGCACGGGGCATCCTGCTTCATTTCCCTTTGTTTTTGCCTTTGGAAAATTTTCCCAAAATTCCCGGGCCGGTGAGCTGAGGACACGTGGCGGGCGCTGATTGGACGCGGGCCTGTCTTTGTTAAATTTTCTGTGGGTCGCTTTGATAATTTTCACCTGGACATGTGTCAAAACCCCATTGGATGTGGGTTAGACCTTCCAAAATTTCCTCGCGGGCTTGACCTTGGTTTTTTGCCGTTAGCTGACACGTGGCGAGATTCTATTGGCTCGCAAAGGGGGCGGGCTTTCCCTTCTAAATTTTCCTTTATTTTCTCCTTGGGAAAATTTCCCAAATTCTCCCTCACTCGCCACTCTAGGACACGTGGCGACATATAATTGGTCGCGGGCTCCCCGCAAGCATTTTAACCTTTGCGCAAACACTTTGGGAAAAGATCCCAATTTCCTCCCTCGCCCGCAGCTCCAGCCTTCGGCGACACGTGGCATATTTTTATTGGCCGCGGGGGCCATCTCTCCAAAATTTCCATGCGCCAACACTTAGCCAAATTTTCCAAATTTCACCCCGGACACGTGGCAGCTTCTGATTCGTCGGCGGGCCTACGGGGGAAATATTTCCTTTTGAAATTTTTGCCAAAACACTTGGTAAAAAACCAAGTTCTCCTCCGACCCCCGCCACCTCCTGGACATGTGGTGGCATCTCATTGGCTGCGGGCCTTGAAGTGGAAAATTTCCCACCAAAACTCCGCCGAGCCATAACTTCAAAAATACATGGAGTTAGGAGGAAAACTTTACATTTCTGGAAAGTTGAGAGAGAGCTCTATCCAATAGTGTCATTTCCAGAAAGTTTTGAGTGCTCGAAAATGAAAAAAATTGTGATTCGAGGCACAAGAGAGGGAAGGATGAAAGGAGTTAGCCACAAAAATGAGCAGGGGTACATTTTGGATAATAGATCCTCGGGTACATCCTGTATCGGTCGAATCGCCTCCTCACTTGACAAAAATGTAGAAGATCATCCTCTCCTACTCTACGACCTCGAACCATATATCTTCTTTGTAAGCCTATCAAATCATCGGGTACTCGGCCAAGCATGGAAATCTGAGTACGACCTCTAGACCATATCCCTAATTGCAGTCCTGCTAACAAATCTCTACAATATCGACCCTCTTTTCTTCCTCCAATGGCCCATGTCATGTTTCCATCTCATAAAACTAGTATGTCTCTTGCTGATGCCCCATGACAATCCCAATGGCCAAGAAATAGAGATATGATCATACGCCCAACACTATAGTAAAAATCCAACATCAATCCCATAACATTTGTGGGCCTTCCGGACCTACAAATATATCTGAATATTTTTTTAATAAAGTAGGCCCCCACTCAAATATTGTGCGGTGCTCCATCATCTCCACTACAACACCTGTCATCATCCATGGAAAATGACCACCTCATAAATCTGGAAAAGAAAAATAAGATATGGTCATCATCATCATGGTCATCCGTACAACCATCTCTCCCAGGCTCATATAACACCTGGTACTCAAATGCCCCTGATGAATATCTCACATCTTATGCCACATCACCATATAACCTCTGCATCACATCTCCTCTCTCAGCATCACTGATAATATAAACCCCCTCTCCACAAATGGGTAGTTTCATAATATGATGAACATCCTCTAAAGTGATGGTCATCTCTCCTATAGGAAGCCAAAAGTGTAGGTGGAAGGATTCCACTACTCTAATAATGCCAACATCAGACTACGACATCTGTGAATTTGTCTATAATTCCTCATGCCACCAAAACCTATTGTCTCAATGTGCTCCCAATAATCATCTATCATGTCTGCCCTCACCTCATATAAAATCAATGGTATACGATCACGGATCGTCAACTTCACATCCACATGCAAAATATAAACACATATAATTTTTTTTAGTATTGTCCCAAAAAAATATCAAAATATCATCCACAACATATCATTAACATCAACATCAACATTATCACCTAGAAATACCAACAACATTTACAAAATTAAAAATATCATTAACATCAACATTAGCATCATCACAAAATATAATTAATATCAACATTAACCAAATATCTAAAAACATTAGCATCAATATTAATACATCCAACACCAATAACCAAATTGGAACCACAAACACCATACAAAATTGAAAACAATTCTTGAAAATCATATTTTTATCATCAAAAATCCAAAGCGCCCATATCACGGGTGAATCGTGTGATGCCCATTAAAACAACCCACTTGAGACCCAAGAAACAACCTAGGGTTAGTTAGGAAAAATTATGGAATATTTTTTTGATTAGAAGAGTCCAAAAATGGTTGCATAACAACAATTGTCACTAACTGTGAGGTTCCAAAACAAGTATAACTGATTGAACATACTTTTCTTTTATTACACTTATCAGTGAGATCACAAGGTCCAAATTTTAAGGTTAGGAGTTTCAGTTAGGTTCAGGGGGTAAATAAACACCATATCCACTCTCTAATAGGCTCAAAGTTTCAAATTGATTTTTCTCACACTTAATGCATTCAAAATTTCCTAAATAATCCCCATTGGATAGGAAAATTCTTGTCTTCCTAACTCCTTGTAAAACTTCGATTATGGGTGGGCGGGCCTTGGGTGAAAATTTTCCCAAAAGGGGACACGTGTTGAGTGGGGAAGAAAACCCATTTTCAGGTTGGCGGGTCATGGGGTGGTATTTGGAAATTTTTCGTGCGGGTGCAAAGTTCACAATTTTCCCATGCCTTCATGGGTCCTCCAAGGACACGTGTCGGGCTCTAAGCTAAGGTGGGAGAGGATGAGGGAAGGGCGGGCGACGAAAACGTTTAGGAAAATTTTCCAAAGGGAGGAAAAAGACCATTTAGTGCCGCGGGTGCCAGGACACATGGCGCTCAACGAGTCGAAGCGGGGGAGAGAGAGATGGGTAGAGCGGCGGGGAAAGTTGGTGAATTTTTCCAAAGGGAGGGAGGGGGTAAATGGCACATGCTGGTCCATGCATCCACGGAAGGGTCTCACTAGGGTAAGGGTGAGAGTGCGGGCCGCGGGGAAAACACAAAATTTTTCCCAAACAAATATTTCAAAAAAAAAAAGCGTCGCGAGGTTACGCCCCTCTGCTATCACCCCATGCTGCCACGTGGTAGCCTGTGATTGGCCGCGGGTTGATGGGGAAAAAGGTAAAATTTTCCAAAATTTTTAAAAGGCCCAAGGGAGCAAATGATGCCTTGTCTCTACCGCTGCCCCGTGAGGACATGTGGCAGCCTTTGATTGGATGTGGGATAGCGGAAGAATTTTTAAAAATTTTCCCAAAAACTTTTCTAAAAATTTTTATAAGGATTTTTTTTTCAACGGGAAAATTTTGGGCCATAGGTCCGTCAGGGGAAATTTTTCCCAAATTTTCCCTTAAGGAAGGAAAACTTCAAAGGGCCATAACGTTTTCTAGGAAGCTTAGTTTGGGGCAAATGAGGACTTTCTAGAAATCTCTCGATGCCCTCTTTGCATAGGAATCATAAATTTTACATTTTGATAAAGTTTGAGGGGTCAATTTTACAAAAACGGCTGCAGGATTTTAAAAAGCTAACTGGTAATTTTTAACTTATAAATCTTGTTCAATTTGATCTCCTCCTTCACTCAACATGCCAAACAGGCATGGAGGATTACTCTGAGAAGGATTAAGGATATTCTAGGAAGGTGAGTTTTCTCAATTGATTCCAATTTAAATTTTTCCAACAATTGACAGAAAAATGACTGTGAAAAGTTTTGGCTTAAATTTTGCAATGTTTTAAATTATTTCTTAAGTGTTTTTGTCAAAATGAGTTCTTTGATAATGTATCATGTTAAATTTTAATGTTTCCAAGTTGATTATTGTGTGCAGGCCCGAACTGTGCATTTTAATTAAATTATTTGCCAGTTTTAAATTTACAGATCCATTTCTAAAAGATCCATTTCAAGTGTGTAAATTAATTTCTATTCTAGTCAAGGCATTTAGTTATTTATAAAAAAATCATTTAGAAGCTAAATTGTAAAGTCAGTTTCAATTTAATATATTTCAAAAGAGACAAAGTAATATAATTCCTTCATACGTATTTCTTCTTTTCCATTTTTCTAATCAGTGTTTCAATCACAAACTGATATTCCAATTCAACACAAAATGCATATGAAGAAAGGTATAATAATATTCTATTGACTTCAATTATACAAATTTACATCTTTCAATGTTTGAATGCAAATAATCTGAATTCTATTTCATTCTTTGTAATAAATAGAACGGAGTATAAACATCCTTCATATTTCAAATATACAACTTTCATAACCAATTACATACATCTTTCTTCAAAAATACATTACAATTTCATCCACATCAAAGCGGGAAAGGTTACAAATGAATTTGTTTCACAAGGGAATGGGAAAGCTGTCTTCTCTGCTCCGAATAGCAACATGCAATTTTCCTCTTTCTTCTAATTTGATCACAACAAAAGTGGGGAAAGACAACGCTCTCCACCCAACCAAGACATCCAATGAAAGGAGAAGCCATCCTTCATCATTGGCCCCGAACCCCAACCACAATACAATAAAAGGTGTGATTCAACCCATGGCAAAAATTGGCTTCCACAAAACACACAACATTCTTTCAACATGCATATTTCAATATAAAACACAATCCAAACAAAAACAACAGTTTACAACTACATTTGAAAACATTCAAACAGAACTCAAGCTTGATCATGCAAGCCAAAGGAGCAAGGACTATGGGGGAAGCTACTTATGCCTCCCAATGGGAATTAGGCATCCACTAGTAACAAACCACCAATAAAAATTCACCACACATATCCTTATGCCCCCACAATCCCTCCTTATGCCCCCCACAAATTTCCTTATGCCCCCACAAAGTAAGAAATGCAAGCTATTTATTTTCCATGGTGGATCCCAAACCCAAACTCCCTCCACAAAATATGATGCCACTGACATTCCCTTATGCCCCCCCACATGGATTCCCCATAGCCTTCTCCTACACCATCCCTATGGCAGTCTACCCAATAGCCAACAAATAACAAAACATACACCATTCACACAAATACAAAAAGAAATAACAATAGTATAAGAGAAGAACTCAACTCCTACCTCTCCATGGTAGCTTTTGTTTCCAAACAACAAGCTTCAATGCCAAAACATAGTCCCAAAACAACAATGCCAAGTATGAAATTATCTCAATCTCCTCCAAAATCCACAAGAGCTCCAAACAACAAAAATGCGCCCCAAAGAAGTATGCAAAATGATTCAACAACCCAAAACAAGCAAAGAGTTTGAATTTTATAGAAGAGGGAAGAGAAGAGGATGATGTGGATCCATGTAGGATGCCACATCACACATCCTCAACTCCAAACACAAAAGAAAAAATTTCATTCTCCCAAGCACAATAAAGAGGTGGGTGAAAATATGACAATTTACTTGTACACTCCAAAAGCCCACACCCCAAAGGACTACAAATTAAATAAAATGCATTAAAAAGGTCGAAAATCAGCCTTCCAACCATAGGTATGGTTGGTAAATTAAATTTAGAAGTATGAGACAAGTTTTATTTGTCCCACAAGCCTCCAAAAATAGCCCCCAAGGACAAATTCGAATTTCGAAGGAGGTGGAGTATTTCATACTAAAAAATCTGACTTACACAACTCTTACAAAACTTACACATCCCTTACATATTTAATACAAAGAGCCAATAACTTCCATTATTACTTTCCCATATCCCAATTTGATTTATTTAACTTTTAACCATATGTTTTCTCACATTAAACTACCACAATTTTAATTAAATAAAGAGAGAGAAAAGCATACGTACCAAAATTGTAAGGTATTGCACTGCCGGAACAACGTAACACGTGCCCCAATGATGATACAAGTCTCCTCGCAAGGTGTTCGGGATCTGGAAAAGCTCCCCAAGTATGCGTTAACATCCCGCATGCCCCGCTTAGCCCCTGCGTGCTTTGTTGTTCTCTTTTCCCCTCTTTTCTTTGCGTTTTATTCTTCAATGACGAAACCGCCGCCCTTTCAGGCGGCGGTCCTTCACACATTTTCCAGAATGTTCTTTTTAATGTGACTCACATAAATTTCAATGTTTACCAACTTTTTTCACCGCCTTTGGCTTGCATTAATGATTCTGGTTCCCTAGAATAGTGTTTTGGCTTTGTTTATGGTTTAAGAGATCAATTCGGTTTTTACGTTTGTGTAAATGCAAATGCTATAAATAGTTGGCTTGTGCTCAAGCAAATGGCCCCTCAAATTTACCTCTCAATTTCTCATTTCAGTAGTTCAGTCTTTTATTTTGCTTAGGATTCATAGTTTAGTTCATTGCATGCTTAGTTAATGTTATTTTGCTATTAGAAAGCCACATATCCATCTTGTGCAAATGCTATCATTACTTCATGTAGTCCATTGAAATAGAGTAGTTTAATTCTCAGTAGGAAGCCATTAAAGTTGCAGGTTTTGCTCGTCAAATAGGATAGTTTCAGGTTCTGGATGTTTTATGTTGCATGACTCACAATAAATCCCGCTAGGAATTGCATAAGCCAAGCTCTGTACTCTTGCGCTATCCCTCTCCTACTCGCATTGTATTCAGTCTGTATCCTAAGCTGCCTTTGTTCCAAAATCTACTTGTTGATCTTTAGCACTACATGCTTTTGCGGATCCACGTGAGCACAAAGGAATGAGGAGATCAACCGCGGGGACAAAACCTCACACACCATTGGATTCACCACTGAAAACTGTTATACAAAATCCAGTTCTAGCTTTCAAAGTTCTAGTTAGAAGTATATCAAATAGAGTAGCCAATCACTTTATTTGGTAAATTTTACTTTCGATATTGCCGGGAAGTATGGGGATTGATAGTTTCGAGAAACTATGATTCATTCCTCACTTATGAGGTAGGATCGAAAGTCTTTCAAATAGATTAGATTAGTTATTTCATTATTTACAATAGATTTACAAATGCAAGAAGTAGCTATACTTGGTTTCTTTCTTTGTTTTAAATTCGTCATTAGAGTAGTTATCAATTTCTAGATATATTAAAATAGTTGCTCCTTCAATTTCGTTCATATAAATTCATCAGAAAAATACAAAAATAGAGAAGTTATATATGCTATAAATCTACTTCACATAGTTAATTTACTGCAATTGGATTTACATTGTTGCTTTTGTATGACAATCACGGGACCTAGAGAGCTCAGAGAATACGTATTCGAGCCAATCATGCCCCAACCCAATCTCGTCACAGTAATAACTGATATAGATCAGAATCTTAGGATCCAAGTCTTCCGAACAATGGCAAACTTACAACAGATCAGCCTCCAGTTAAGTGGGTTAAACATAGAAGATGACCAAGCGCACACATTTTGGTCAAATCAACCAAACTATAGATTACCCTAGATATATATCCACATGACTATAGAAGGGCTTAAAAGAGAAAATGTTCGGTTGTGATCCTTTGGTCCCATAGCTTGGGCATAGGAGACACTCTCATAGATATAGATACGACTAAGAATTCGGAGTTACACGAACATCGTGAGATACTCTAAGAAGATCGCACAACTGTTAATTTTGAATAGAGAGGTTGAGAAAGCATATGACTATTAGATACTAGGGATTAGGGATTGAATCCACTTACATGACCATAGTAGGACCACAACAAACGTGAATCTGCGGTTGTGACCCACAAATCCCATGACCCAATGAATCCATAGGTGAATCGGACATAGACACTAGCCTACGTACATTAGTATTAAGATCTAATCCACTTCCACCTATCATCATCAAACAATTATCCTTGTTAGACATAGCAGCTAATAAAGCTAGGGAATTGGACTAGGCTAGATAATCTCCCATAGAGTCCACTATACCCATCATTCATCCTATGACCCTATCTAGAGGTATACACGAAACTATCCCGGGTTATTTTCTATGTATTCCCAAACCCATAGACCAGAATCACACAGAGCTTGATATTGATTGGAGCCTTTGAGCGGTCATCCTTGCCGATCAATCTATCACCCGATTCGGGTTAGGAGGGCCTTCTTTACCTTAGATTCATAGTTTCCACTAGTGCGTGTCAAAGACATCAGATTACCTAATTAGTTTTTACGCATCCCACGCATATTCCATCCCCACCGGATGTCTCGGCATGACCTCGAGAGGTCGGGTGTGAGGAAGAGTTACTTGTAGATTCCCACTCTCGCTTGTCACTTTTCCATCGTACGAAACACATCACTAATAAAATACATACAACAATAATAAAAAGAAACCACATTAATAAAATACACAAAACTATGGTCACATATAAAGGTGATCCCCTCATGGGAACCCACAGTATGAGAAAAACACAACACAATAAAACAAGTTACCATGGTGACCGTGTTGAATTCACCTAGAATTCCATTGTGGTTAGTCTCAATCCCAATGTTTGTTGTAATATTTAACTTGCAAAACACAAATACCTCCTTCGGTCTTGTGGCCATATCGGAACATCCAACATGATATAAATATAATAAAAAAACCATCTAAATATGTGAATCACAACAACATCAAAGTAATTTAATAGGATCACTTACAATTTATATCAACAACATAAAAGTAACAACTTTATCATCAACATATAATGTCCATTTCTAAGTCTACTCACAATATCCAAAAATCACATGCCCAAACAACATTCGGACTATATCCATGTCAAATCGTATATCATCATCCACATGAAGTGTCTCCGATAATCATCATGCATTACAACCAAATCAAGATCAACAATAATCCATGACCAATGTCTAACATCATACTAAATCAAAACATAATAATGTCCATAATGTAATCACAATATCAAAATAGGTATCAAAGGTGTCAAAGGGAAGTGGGCACTACATCCCCCTCCCCTTAGACTTGAATTCCTCCTAGAAGTCACTGGAACAAATGTGGAAAATGAACTCGTAATGAAGTAGCATCCTCCCATGTAGCTGCAGTCTCATCATATCTGTCCCACTGCACCCAAACTTGATCAACCTCTCTGGCTCGAAGGCCCAGGGTCCTATGATCTAGGATGTGAACGGGCTCCACCGTCACCTACCCCTCATCTGCACTTGCAATGATGTCTAATCCAAAGTACATGAGAAGGGTTTCATGATATATCTCTTGAGAACTAAAACATGAAAAACATCATGTATGCGAGACAATCACAGGTGGCAATGCTAGATGGTAGGCCAAAGGGCTGATATGCTCCAAGATCTTAAAAGGACCAACAAATCTAGGAGCTAACTTAGAACCTTTTCCATAACAGATAGGGCTCTTGTGTGGCCTGACATGAAGAAACACCTTCATACCCACATCAAAACTATGGTCGATCAATGCTTGATCTCGCATACTTCTTCGCCTATCTTGTGCCTCCTACGGTCTCTACTTGATCAACACCACCTCCTTCTCCATGTCCTTTAAAAGAGCTGGTCCAAGAGATACTACTGTCCTCTAACCTATCCCGACTAAGAGGTGTCTGCACTCTCTACCATACTGAAAGTGTGAAAAGGAGCCATGCCTATAGAACTCGGGAAACTATTATTATAGGTAAACTCCACTAGGTACATGTACTCCCATTTAGGCTGCTAATCCATCACATATATCCTAAGCATGTCCTCTAAAATCTAATTCACCCACTCGGTCTGTCCATCTGTCTCTGGGGTGATATCGTGTTGAAGTTGATTCTTGTCCTGAGGACATACTGCATGGTAGTCCAGAAATGGGAAGTATACAAAGGATCACGGTCACAAATGATCTTCCATGGAATCCTTTGTAACTTTGACAATCTCATCCAAATATACTCGTGCCAGCTTTGATATAGCTATATAAGTGGTCTTTCTGGAGAAAAGTGAGCCACTTTTGTCAATTTATCAACTATGACCATAATGGCGTCGTGGTGATATCTCGACATTGGTAGCCCAACAATAAAATCCATGGAAATGGTGTCCCACTTCCATTCTGGTATAGCATGAGGATAAAGAAGGCTGCTGGATGTTGATGCTCGGCCTTAACTCTCTGGCACTCTAAACATTGTGACACAAATTGGGCCACATCTCTACGAATTCCTCTCCAATGATACAACTATCACAAGGTGGCGTGCATCTTCTTCACCCCGGGATGGGCTAAATAGGGTACACGATGTGCCTCTACCAAGATGTCTTGCCTCAAGCCTCCATCTCTGGGAACATATATCTGGCCTCTTTTCCTAAGAAGACCATCTGTCTCTAAGGAAAAACCATCAAACTTCCCCTCAAGGGGTCTCTGAGACTCGATCTCTGCTCGTACTACAATGTAGAAGTTGTTAAGAGGAAGCTGTTGAAGAATCCTGCTCCATAAATCCATGCTCACTAAAGTGACCATAGCCACATTCTCCATCTCTGAGAGCTTATGCTACCACATTCTCCTTCCCCTTCACAAGCTCTATGTCCATATCATACTCACAAAGTAACTCCATCCAACGTTCTTTGACAAGCATTGAGATTGGGCTGCGTGAAGAGGTGATAAAGACTCAAATGATCTATCCTAAGTGTGAATCTTCGACCAAAAAAAAGAAAATTCCTCCATCGAACTAAGGTGTGCACAACTACCGTAAGCTCAAGATCATGGTTTGGATAATTAAGCTCGTGATATTTGAGTTTACGAGACTCAAAAGCCACTACTCTACCCTCTTACATCAACATACCTCAAGCCACGTGAATGAGGCATCAGTGTAAACAAAAACTCACCCTATGAATCCGACACTTTGTAAGAATGGGTGCTATAGTGAGGCACTAATTGAGTGTCCCAGAAGGCTTGCTCACATCTTTTCAACCAAACAAATTTCTTCCCTTTCCTATGAAGGGAAGTGATAGGTGTGTAATCCGAGAGAAGTCCTAAACAAATATCTGTAGTACCTTGCTAATCCCATGAAGGTGTGCACCTGGTCACCTGTAGTGGGTGCCTGACCAATCCATAATGGCTCTAATCTTGGAAGGATCTATGGCGATACCTTCCTCGAAATGATATGACCCAAATCATACCTACTCTATCCGAAAGAAAGCACACTTCTCCAAGTTCAGTAAGTTTGCTACTCCAGAAGACATTAAAGAACCCGACGAAGGTGCCCTCGTGCTCATGGGTACGTGAGTATATCAAGATGTAATCTAGGAAGATGAGCATGAAGTGATCTAAGAAGGTCTGAATACCCCATTCATCAAACATATAAATACTACGGGGCATTAGTCAAACCAAAAGGCACCCTTTGTGAACTCATAGTGCCCATATCTCATACGGAAGGTGGTCTTATGAATGTACGCCTTCGAAATCCTTAGGTGATGGTAGTCGACTTAAGATAAATCTAAGAGAAAACTATGGCTCCCTTCATCTCGATCAAACAAGTCATCACTAGTGGAAGGGGATAATGATTCTTGATCATTACCTTATTCAACTAAGCGATGTAATCAATACACAACCACAAGGATCCATCCTTCTTCTTCACAAAGATCACCAGTGCACCCCAAGGGGATACATTAGGACGAATAAGGCCTTTCTCCAAAAGGCTCTTAAGAGCTGTAACTTGAGCTCATAGAGCTCTGCGGTAGTCATCCGATAAGGTTCCCATGAGATAGGATTTGATCCACGAACTAGATATATATGAAAATCAATCTCACATGGGGGTGGTAACCCGGTAGCTCCTCTGGAAAGACATCAACATACTCTCTCAAGATGGGATGATCATCTAGTGATGGTCCACTAGACCCATCCTCTGATCTATCACTAACTGTAACAATATACATCTGACAACCCCGTCGCACACCACTTAAGCTGCATAACAGAAATGGTGAGAATAGAAATGGGTCTCTTAACCCCTAAAATCACCAACTCAACTCCCAAATCATTTGCACAAGATATAGTCTTGTGATAAAAATCCATCCTAGCCCTATGTGTAGATAACAAATCCATACCCAAAATGACTCCATACGAGACCAAAGGAAGAATACAGAGATATAAGGTAGTGGTGAAAGGTCCCAAATCCACTACATACTCCTTAACTAAGGAGTCTATAGAGATCTTGGCTCTAGAAGCCATCTCAACATCTCAACTAAGACCCTACCTAACTAGCACCAGCCTGCATCGCTCTACTAGAGATGGTGTAATGAAAGAATACAGAGGTAGGAATACCACAAATGCTACTGTGGTCTCAATGACTATGCTCACGATGCTCTACCTATTGGTTCTCAATTCTTTGCATAAATTCTCTGGCCGTGCCCCATGTCACCAACAATCGAACTTAGAGATTTGTGTCTTACCCTTGTTGTTAGGGTTTTGTGGGCAGTCTCTCCAAAAGTGTCTAGTAACTCCACAACCAAAACACCCTCCTAATCCTCCCCAATGAGTAACACCTCCAGTAGGTTCCTTGGAAGTCTATGGTGTGGATCCTGATGATCCGGCCGTGGTCTCTTTGAGGTCTCTACTTGTGCAAGCTCCCACCGACTAAGCTCCAGGTCCACCTCTGTGCCCCGATGGGACCCCAAGGAGGAGGCCCCATACTCCGACCTCTCTGTGCATCAACTCTCTATGGAGGCTCTGTGAGGTGTACGTGATGTGATCTACTCTCTGCACTGCTATATGGCCTAAAAGGAGGTGTATAAACCCTAGCCACCACGAGGAAGAGGTATTGACCCCCTCAATCTACTATCTTTCATCTACTGTATGTGGCTCCGGACTCGGTCTCTAGCCTACTGGGTCTTCCCTCGAGTCTCTCTCTACTATGTAGGCCTTCTCGCTTGACCTCAACTAATGTCTACGTGGGTAGTGGATCCTCACTTGCGCCTCCAATATCTAAATTCGAGCTCAGGATGAACTCCGTGAATCGCACTGCTCATCCGCATGTACTCAACGTCTTTGGAGTAGATCCAAAATCTACTCTCATACTGCATCGAAAGAGATGCCTATCGGAGGTCATGGAACTCGTTGATCCTCTATTGTATGAACCTCCGTGATAAGTATCTGCTCCTGAATATCTCCTCAAATAGCTCCCAAGTCACTGTCTTAGAATCTACATGGAGCTTCTACTCCTCTCTCCCCCACCATACTCCTACTCGATCCTCGATAGATGGATCACAACATGAGCTTTCGTGTTGCTAGAATAAGGAAAAATCTTGAAGCGGCTGCTCAAGCTCACTAGCTTGTGCCTCTACTTGAAATCCACCTATGTCACCCGAGTAATTGATGGCCGAAGCTTTAGGATCTCCCTAATGTGATCTGCACCTATGGTCCGACGGCCTCTAGGTCTCTCATGTGCTCATACCTAAGCCTAGGGATCCGAGACCTATCTCTATGCTCTCGAAACTTGGTCACCATGTCCCTCCATGGTGAATTTGCCCTGGTGACTCACATGGGAGTTATCTCCTCCATGCTTCTTGCTTTGGGTCAAGGAGATACCTGACCCTCAATGGAAGGGGCTCTGTTATGGCTGGTTGCATGTCCTCCTCCTAATCCTCTGTGTAGAGTGGCATTAACATCCTGAAGAGTCTACAAAATCTGGGGTAGGATAGCTGCTACACCCTGATCTAGTGGTGGTGGTGGTAAGTCTGAGTCTATGTGAAAATTCCCCCCACCTCATCTGTGCCTCCTACATAGACCAAAGCGAGAGTTAGTTCATTTTTCTAAGTTTTATTCAATTTCCATGTTTACTAAAAATATGCAATTTCTAAACTAAGTTGTTTTTTTAGATTTAAAAATGTGCTAGGTTTAAGTTTCATGTCCCAAGTTTTCTAGTGTGCCCAATGGTCTAAGATTTTGAACCACCTTTGCTCGATACCAAGTGTGATGCCCGTTAAAACAACCCACTTGAGACCCAAGAAACAACCTAGGGTTAGTTAGGAAAAATTATGGAATAATTTTTTTGATTAGAAGAGTCCACAACCCGGTTGTAAGACAACAATTGTCACCTAACGGGTTAAGAACAAGTTTAATCTGCTTGAACATACTTTTCTTTTATTACAATTATCGAGATTGCGAGGTCCAAATTTTAGGGTTAGGAGTTTGATTAGGTTCAAAGGGTAAATAAACACCATATTCACTCTGTAATGTGCTCGAGTTTCAACTTGATTTTTCTCACACTTAACACATTCAAAATTTCCCTAAATCATTCCCATTGGATAGGAAATATTCTCACCTTTCTAATGATATAAAGAAGTCCTAACTCCTTGTAAAACTCCAGTTATGGGTGGTGAGCCTTGGAGTGAAAATTTTCCTAAAAGGGGATATGTGTCGGCGGGGAAAGGAAACCCATTTTTCGGGTTTGCAAATCGCGGGACGGTATTTGGAAATTTTCCCACGTGGGTGCACAAAGTTCACAATTTTCTGTGCCTCCGCGGGTCCTCCAAGGACACGTGTCAGGCTCTAATCCAAGGCGGGAGAGGATGAGGGAAGCGGGGGCGGCGGCGGCATTTAGGAAAATTTACCAAAGGGAGGAAAAAGACCATTTAGCACCCACACGCCCGTGGGTCTGCTAGGGACATGTGGCACTCAACAAGCCAAAGCGAGGAGAGAGAGAGATGGGTGGAGTGGTGGGGAAAGTTGGCGAATTTTTCCAAAGGGAGGGAAGGGGGTAAATGGCACATGTAGGTCTGCGTGCCCACGGAAGGGTCTCACTAGGGCGAGGGCGAGAGTGCGGGGCCGCGGGGAAAAGGAATTTTTTTCCCAAAAAAAAATTTCAAAAAAAAAAAAAAAGGGTCGCGAGGGTTTCACCCCCTCCGCTATCACCCCATGCTGCCACGTGGCATCCTGTGATTGGCCGCGGTTGGCGTGGGGAAAAAGGTTAAATTTTACCCAAAATTTTTAAAAGGCTCAAGGGAGCAAATGATCTGCGCCTCCACTTGTTGCCCTTTGAGGACACGTGGAAACCTACGATTGGGTGGGATTTGGCAGAGAAAATTTTAAAAATTTTCCCCAAGAATTTTCTAAGCATTTTTTTTCAACGGGAAAATTTTGAGCCAGCGGGAACTTAGGGAAAATTTTCCCAAATTTTCCTCCCAAGGAAGGAAAAATTCAAAGGGCCATAAATTTTTCTAGGAAGCTTAGTTTTGGGAAAACGAGGACTTTCTAGAAAGATCTCAATGCCTTCTTTGCACAAGAACCATAAATTTTACATTTTGATAAAGTTTGAGGGGTCGATTTTATGAAAATGGTGTGCGAGGATTTTAAAAAGCAATTGGTAATTTTTAACTTATAAATCTTGTTCAATTTGATCTCCTCTTTCACTCAACATGCCAAATAGGCATGGAGGATTACTCTGAGAAGGACTTAAGATATTATGGGAAGGTAAATTTGCTCAATCGATTCCAATTTAAATTTTTCCAACAATTGATAGAAAAACGACTATGAAAAGTTTTGGGGTTAAATTTTCCAAGCGTTTTAAATTTATTCTTAAGTGTTTTTGTCAAAATGAGTTCTTTGATAATGTATCATGTTAAATTTTAATGTTTCTAAGTTGATTATTGTGTGCAGGCCCGAACTGTGCATTTTAATTAAATTATTTGTCTAGTTTTAAATTTACAACAGAGATCCATTTCTAGAAAATCTATTTATCAAATTCATCATTCAAGTGTGGAAATTAATTTCTATTCTAGTCCAAGGCATTTAGTTGTTTATAAACAAATCATTTAGAAGCTAAATTGTACAGTATGGTTTCTAATTTAATATATTTCCAAAAGAGACAAAGTAATATAATTCCTTCATACATATTTCTTCATTTTCCATTTTTCTAACGGGGTTTCAATCACAAACTAGTATTCCAATTCAACACAACAATGCATATGAAGAAAGGTATAATAGTCTTTTATTGACTTCAATTATAAAAATTTACATCTTTGATGTTTGAATGCAAATAGCTGAATTCTATTTCATTCTTTGCAATAAATAGAATGGAGTATAAACATCCTTCATATTTCGAATATACAACTTTCATAACCAATTACATAAATCTTTCTTCAAAAATACATTACAATTTCATCCACATCAAAGTGGGAAAGGTTACAAATGAATTTGTTTCACAAGGGACTAGGAAAAGCTGTCTTCTCTCTCTGCTCCGAATAGCAACATGTAAGTTTCCTCTTTCTTCTAATTTGATCACAAAAAAAAGTGGGGAAAGACAACGCTCTTCACCCAACCAAGACATCAAATGAAAGGAGAATCCATCCTTCATCAATGGCCCCGAATCCTAACCAAAATACAATAAAAGGTGTGATTCAACCCATGGCAACAACTGGCTTCCACAAAACACACAACATTCTTTCAACATGCATATTTAAATATAAAACACAGTCCAAACAAAAACAACAATTTACCACTGCATTTGAAAACATTCAAACAGAACTCAAGCTTGATCATGCAATCCAAAGGACTATGGGGGAAGCTACTTATGCCTCCCAATGGGAATTGGGTATCCACTAGTAACAAACCGCAAGTAAAAATTCACCACACATATCCTTATGCCTCCCACAATCCCTCCTTATGCTCCCCACAAATTTCCTTATGCCCCCTAACAAAGTAAGAAATGCAAGCTATTTATTTTCCATGGTGGATCCCAAACCCAAACTCCCTCCACAAAATATGATGCTATTGACATTCCCTTATGCCCCCACATGGATTCCCCATAGCCTTCTCCTACACCATCCCTATGACAGTCTACCCAATAGCCAACAAATAACAAAACATGCTAAATCAAGATCAACAATAATCCATGACCAATGTCTAACATCATACTAAATCAAAACATAATAATGTCCATAATGTAATCACGGTATCAAAATAGGTATTAAAAGGTGTTAAAGTCTTGGGCACTCTGATCGCTAGCGATTCACTTGAATCGTTGGCGATTGCATGAATCGTCGATAATTCATGTGATTCTAAATTAGGGCATCCGTACGTAGCAAAAAATGACAAAAAATTATAAAAACTACCAAAAACAACAAAAAACAAGTTAAAACCACCTACCTTAGCCAAAGTAGGTTTCTTGTGCCTTCTCGATGATGCCATTGCATCCAAATCTCACCTTTTTCACTCAAAAACATGTTTTTAACTCAAAATCACCTTGACAATTAATTTTTGCTCGGTAAAAATGAGCTCAAAACATTGAACTTGGCTATTTATAACTGACTACCCCGATGTAATTTTCGACTATTTTCCTAATCATCGGTGATTTCTTCGCAATCGCTAGTGATTGACCGAATCGCAAGTGATTCGTCCCATTTTTGGCATTCATGCCCATTCTTATGAAATTGTCACTTTTTTCCATAAAAGTGTTCCTTTAAAGGACCCTAGTCCTTGAAACATTAAATATTAGATAAATGAAAACAACATTGGGATTTATCATATGTCTATGCGATGCCTGCCCTTTGGCCCCCATCGAGTGACTTCCTCGTCAATTTATCCTACCTTCATGAATCATATGTCTATAGGTATTGAGCCCTTTGGTTCCCCTATCCTTTGATCCCATGGTAGTACATCCTATTTTGGTACCCCTTCGACTGGGGCAACTTTATGAATGAAACACATGACAAGTCTATCCAACCACTTTTAAAGCGGTGTTTATGTATGTCTTGTATTGCAGTCACCCTATTTTTGGAGGGGATCACCCATACAAACAAATATTGTTTTTGTCTCATGATTTGCCACCAAAATGTTAAACAAAAGGGACAAATATAGACATCGGAAATCTACACCCCTCATCCTTGTCTAAATCATTAAAACACATTGATATTTCATTCTATTAATTAAAAACATCCAATACCAATGCCCTTTATCACTTCCCATTCTTATTTAATTTATTAATCAATTAATTAAATATTTTATCATACTATTGTCCCTAAAAACTGCTCTACATTTCCATAGCCAAATTCATTTTTTTAGCTCATGCCCTTTGTTGGTGTTTAAGCCAAGTTAGAGATTCAAGAAATTAGCAAAAGTATTGCCTTGGAGTTGCTTAAACCTATGTTGTGCTCGTTTTAAGAAATTCTCCATCTCTGGTCTATGCACGAAATATCCTCTTTACAATCTCCTTTGTGATCAAAATTGTTCACTTATTCTATGGCTGGGTTGTCAAATCTTTGTTTTGCCTCCATGCCTCTGGTTTGCGAAGGAAATTCAAAAATTGGACTCAAAATGATGAAGTTCTCTTCCTCTATGTATTTTTTCCGCAGTTGGGATGACGGGTGTCTTTTCCCCGTCAAATTTTGGCCCCAATGAATGCAGGTATGTGGTCAAATCCTATTGGATGGGGAGGAACAAGATTTTTGGTGAACTTAACACTTTTGGCAAAAATGGTAAATTTGCCCCATGGACCCGAAAAGCTGAATCATCGTTGAAAAGTCTAACCTCAGTGGATAGCTCCATGTGTCGCAACGATGTAAGTCCATGGTGGGACAGAAAGGGTCAATTACCAAATCAATGCCAGATTGCCACGTGGTTGGATTCATTGGAGAGGTAAAGCCCGTTGTTGAAAATTCAAAGTGGATGAGTGGGCCATCGGGGATTTATGTTTTTGAGCCCGTTTGTAAAAAGGTGAAAAGTTAAAAAGTGACCCGCAGCCCCGATCAGGCTTTAAAGGGAAAAAATCAAAGTTGAAGCCCACAGGGAAAAATTCAAAGGTGAAGCTCATCATTGAAAAGTCAAAGTGGATGAGCGGGCCATCGGGGAACTTTTGGAAATTTAACCAAATTTCCAAAAGTGAAGTAAAATTTCTAGAATGCTCTACTGGCTCTGCCAAGGTCTTGGGCCCACCGTTGAAAATTCAAAGTGGAAGAGTGGGTTGATGGAGGAAATTAAGTTTTGAGCCTTTTTCCAAAAAAGGTTAAAATGTTGAGAAAGAGCCATGACCCCGCCTACAACTAGAACGTGCCACGTGTCCTAGTCAAATCGGAGTAGCGGGCCGGCGGAGGAAATTGAGTTTTTGAGCCTTTTTGCCAAAAAAGGTTAAAATGTTGAGAAAAGGGCCGCGACCCCATTTCCAATCAGAGGGTGCCATGTGTCTAAGTTGAAAAGTCAAAGTAGGGATCTTTGGTCAATTTGTTCCAAATTTCAAATCTCTAAAAAATCATAGAATGCAAAGGGCTTCCTCTCGTAATCACTTTAATATGTTCTTGCCACATGGGACGACTGATTTCAAAGTTAGAGGAGCAAATGAAGCAGTCTATATTCAAACTAGAAAATCAAATGTAACGTTCGTGTTGCAAGATCTAGGTTTTAACCCGCCTTGAGCATTTTATTTGCAATGGAGGAATTTGAAAAGGCGTTGAGGATTTGTGAAGATGTAATGGTTCTTGTGAGGAATATAATGGCTTCTCGACATCATTCCAAGGGGGGTGATTGATTTGAAAAAGACCGAGTGCTCGCACTGGAAAAGACAGAAAACACCATTCTTCTTCTATTTTCTCTTCTTCCTTGAATTTCTTCCTTTCTCAAGCTATGTACAAACTCTGCTCAAGCTTCAATAATAAAAGAAGGAATTTTTGCCTCTTTGATTGAGGAATTAATTGGTACTTTTTGATCAATGAGTTTCATTTGGTCTTGTAGCTTCTCCTGCGGATTTATTTTTCTTCTAACTATAAATGCATGTAAACAAAATTTCTAATTAATGTGTGTGGGAATCTGATATTCTACTCACAACATTAGTTTCTCGTACCTCCATTCTCACTCCCTTTCCCCTTCTCATACAAAGTTCTTTTCTAGTGAGAAATTGCTAGCTTTTCCACAGGGTCAATGAAGTGCCCCTATTGGATCTCTGGTCAAAAATCCACCATTGAAATCCACTTTTTCACGCATGCACATATGGAAGCTGCACCATTCAAGTAGAGGGACTTAGAATCCCATAGCGTTAACTGAAACCCACTAATTTGTCTACAAGACAAATTTTCTCACCAACAGTTTTTGGCACCCACCATGGGGTAAATTTTGCAGCATCTACACCTAAAAACGACCTCAGGGTCATAAAATACAAAAAGATTCTAGAAGAAAGTTTCTGGAGATTGAATAATCACACAAACTTCATGTATATAAATCATGGCTATTATGGGAAATCCTCCTATTGAGAGACCTGATTTACTCTTTCACATCCAAGAAGACATTGCTTCTGATCTGAGAGAAGCTATTTGGCATAATAGAAAAAGTGTTAATCAATACTTCATTTTCATAAGGATTCTAGACCTGGAAGAGGAACGTGTTGTCGAATTGGAAAGGCTAAGACAAATTCCAGCACCCCAGAGAAGAGCATAAAATTTCAAGCATGCTTTGATAAGGTACACCTAAAAACTAAGGCTTGGAGGACAAATTGATCCCACATTTAAAGATCTTAAAAGAGAGGCAGTTACGAAGAGGAGATAAGGGCTCAACTTGAAGAAATAGAAAGACTCCAAATTGAAGCAGAAGAAAGAGTAGCAATAGAAGTAGCCTTAGCAAGACTGGAGGATAGAAACATGAATAGAATGGGTGATCATGAGCATGAGGTATGTAGGCCTAACGTACCATGGGGAAGAAATATTGGTCCACTTGCTCTTCCACAACCACTTCATGACCTCCCAAGAGGCTCAAGAAAGAACTTCCCAAAATTCAAAGGGGATGGTTCTCAGCTCCCAGAAGAACATGTAGTAGCATTCATCACTACTTTTGGAGTGTTGGGAGTTGAAGATGAAGATGTTTCAGTTAGGCTCTTTATGGATTCACTCCAAGAAAAGGCTGTTGAATGGTTCTACATGTTGCCCCCAAAATCTGTCACATGCTGGGAAGATATAAGAAGTGCATTTGAACATAGGTTCAAGAGCACAAAAGATTGTCAGGATCTGCTAGTCTAATTGGTTCAGATGAAGAAGGAGACCTCTGAATCAATGAGAGATTTTGTAGCAAGGTATGATAGGTTGATAAGAAGGATCCTAGAAGATGTGGTACCCTTTGAAAAACAACTTGAAAAGGTTCTTCATCAGTGCTTTGCCATTAGAAGTTGGTTTCTTCCTCAGAAGAGCCCAACCAAGAACATTGAGGGAAGCTAAAGACTTTATAATTGAGACTGATGATGATCTAATTCTTTCTAGCAAAGTGAAAGGACCAAATGGGAAGCAAAAAGGTCAGAGTTCAAATTCAGTCACCATTGATCCAATGTTCCAAAAAATGGCAAATGACTTAGTTGTAATGAAGAAGCAACTGTCACAAATCACAATGAGGAATGCTCCAAGGAGACCAAATCCTCCTGATAGACCAAGAATTGCTCCACCTCCTCATAGGCTTGCTCTTGAAGCACCACTAGTCAATGCCATCTGTGACACTAGGGAATCAGAAGAAGGAACAAACATTGAGGAAACTGAAGAAGAAAGCATGGATGACTATGAAAACTATCTTGAAATTGAAGAGGTTGGCATGCACAATGGCTTGATTGAATACGTTGATGATGAGGAGGAAGGTGATGAAGAAGCTCCAAGTTTTTCATGTGCTGTTTTCACTCGTGCACAATCCAAGAATGGTGTTTCAGCCTCAGCAGTTACAACTGAGAGTAGGAAGAACAAAGAAGATAGCTCTTCAAAGCCTCCACTAAACAAGATCATTAGTAGGGGATCACCATTACCACCTTCCATGGAATCAGCTAGAGAGAAATCAGATTCACTAGTTGTCAAGGATCACACTGCTATGCCAAGTAAGTTATCTAATTCTTCTCCCAACTCAAAAGTTGTTAAGAGCAATTCTCTTCTAAATACTAGTTCTATAAGAACATCTAAATTTCAATCAAGGGCTACACCCTCACCTCCTTCCAAGCCAATTGCTACATTTGAAAAGGAGAACCCAGCACCAAAAGTAACAAAACCTCTACCATTTAAGTCCTCATCCACTGCTGGAACCTCTTCCTCATCTACCATAACTCCATTTGACTTTATGGAGCATGCAAGCAAAACCAAAGTTCAACTCTTTGAGATTGAATACCTACAAACACATCTTGCCCAACTTGACAGATTCATCAAGGCAATTCGTGGTAGTAACCCTTTTTCTTCAAGCCCAATCTCTAAAGGCCTATTACCCACACCATCCATACCACCTTCCCAAAACATGTTAGCCCTCAGTGCCTCCACCACCAACAGAGTTGAGCCTTTTTACCTGTCACTTCTCATCAAAGGTTTCCAGCTGAACAATTACATTATAGATTCTGGAGCCTTAGATAATGTGATGCCAACAAAAGTTGCAAATGATCTTGGCCTCACTTTGACCCGGGTAAATGGCACATGCTACTCAATGGAATCCAAACAAGTTCCATTGGTCGGAAGGATTAAGGATGCTCAGGTTGCACTTCTGATTACTCTGATAAGAAGATACTCCTAACCATTATGGTGGTAGATATCCCAACATCTTTTGGCATGTTGTTGAGTAGAAGTTTTTGTAGAGATCTAGGTAGAGAAATAAAAATGGATTGGTCGTCTGCAACTAACCCAGTGAAAGGAGAAATGAAGAAGCTGATGCCATTTAAGAAAATGAAATTCACTGTAAGGAAATCTGACGATCCAAGAGCTAACATCCTCTTTCAAGATTGTGGGCTAGGAAACTACTTCCTTACATCACAAAAGGAAGAGAACTTGCCACTCCTCATGGAGGAAGAAGAAGATCAGATTTGGAAAATGGAGTTTGATGGCAGTCATTCCAGAGCAGGTTTCGAGAGCTGGTGTAGTATTATACTCTCCCTCCAATGAGGTATATCCTTTTGCCTACAAGCTGCAATTTGATAATACAAACAATACTACAAAGTATGAAGCATTGCTCTTAGGCATGAATGCAGCGGAGGACATGGGAATCAAGAAGCTGAGATGCAAAGGTGATGTTGAGATTGTGGTGAAGTAGGTCCGCCAACAATATTAGGTGAAAAATCCAAGGCTTAGGCACTATAGAAACAGTGTGGGACTGCATTGAATTCTTTGATGCATTCTCCATTGAAGCTATCCCTAGGGAACATAATGAAAAGGCTGATTCTCTAGCAGTGTCAACTTCCTTAGTGACACCTCATCCTTCTTTTGGCAAGGATAAAGTGACCATTGAGATGGTGTTCAGACCCAACATACCAGACAATGCAAATCACTGGTAGGTCTTCAATGATGATAATCAGATCCTAGCCTTCTTAGAACAAAGGGATAACTTCAATAATCTATTCTTTGAAGGAAGTGAAAACCCACACCGTGAATCAATCCCCAAAGAAGAGAAGGAAGGAATTGAGGGAATTGATGAAGAGGGAGTAATCAAACTGAAAGGAAACAAAATCCCCAAAGGCCTAGTTTCTTTGGAAGACCTCTTTGACAAGCATGACATGTTCATCCAAGAGAAAGATAAACAGTCTTCTCGGTGTCCATCTGATTTTGATCAAGAAAACATTGGCACTTTAGAGAATCTAAGGATGGTTAACATTGGTAAATGCTGCTCACCAGAAGAGAAGAGAAAGTTTGTTGCTCTGCTAAAAAAGTACTCAGATGTCCTGGCCTACTCCTATGATGAACTCAAATATTTTTAGCCAAAGGAAATGCATCACTCCATTCCTTTGAAGCAAGGAGCCAAGCCCTTCAGGGAAAAAAAAAGGCCCTATAATCCAAAGATTGCTGATGTTATCAAAGAAGAGGTGACAAAGATGCTCAATGCTAGAATCATTTTCCCCATCCACCATTCAACATGGGTGGCTAACATTGTGCTAGTAAGGAAGAAGAACGGGAAATAAGGATTTGTGTAGACTTCCAAAATCTGAATCAGGCATCTCTCAAGGACAACTACCCTCTTCCAATCATGGATCATATTTTGCAAGTAGTCACTAGATCTGAGATGCTCTCTTTTCTTGATGGATTCTCAGGGTACAACAAAATCAAGGTGGCGTAGAAGAGGATTGCAACAAAACAACCTTCACAATACCTTGGGGCACTTTTTCCTACAACAGAATGCCTTTTGGCTTGATCAATGTTGGAGCCACTTTCCAGAGAGCAATGGACTTGGCCTTCAAAGATTTGAAACACTGCATTATCATTTACCTTGATGACCTCATGGTTTTTTCAAAGAGGAGGGGAGATCATATCAGTCATTTGGAGCAAGTCCTTGCAAGGTGTAGGAAACATGGAATTTCTCTAAATCCAAAGAAGTGCATTTTTGGAGTCACAGAAGGTAAGTTGCTGGGACATATTGTGAACAAAAATGGAGCACACATTAATCCTGAGAGGGTCAGAGCTATTCAAGCACTAGCCTTACCAACCACAAAGAAGGGAGTTCATTCATTCTTTAGAAAGGTAAACTTCCTTCATCATTTTGTTCCTGAGTTTTACGAACTGACTAAGCATATAACTTCCATGATGAAGCCTCAAACAAGTTTCAAGTGGAATAATGAAGGAAAAAAACATTTGAGGAGATCAATAAAGCCATTGCCAAAGCTCCAGCTCTCGTATCTCCAGATTTTAACAAGGAGTTCATCATATATTGCTATGCATCAGAACATACACTCTTTGTTGTCCTTGTTCAGAAAAATGATGAAGGTTTGGAAGCACCCATTGCTTTCATGAGCTGTCCTTTGAAAAATCATGAGCTAAAGTACAACCAATTAGAGAAACATGCCTATGCAGTGGTCAAAGCTATTAAAAGTTTTAGATTCTACATTCTCAATTCCCATATAGTGGTGATGGTCCCTGGAAGTGCAATCAAGTCCATTTTGACTCAACAAGATCCTAGGGCTAAGAGAGGAAGTTGGATTACAAAGACCCAAGAGTATGACTTGGAGATTAGACCCTCTAATATGGTAAGAGGAAATGGTTTGTGCAAGTTGATTGTTGAAGATGAAGCTCTCAAAGCTCAGTAGGGAGAAAAAGATGGTGTTTTCTCAACTTGTTCAGAAGACAGTCCATAGGTGCTCTTTGTCACCACTACTGATGAGTGGTATGCTGACATTGCTTACTACCTCACTTATGGAGAATTCCCTCCTCATATTGATTACAAACAAAGAAGGACACTCAAGCTAAAGGAAACCAAGTTTGTGATTTGGAATCATGCACTTTACAAGAGAGGCCTAGATGGTTGTTTCCTCAAGTGTGTAGATAAGGAGCAACAAGAAAAGTTGCTCAGGGCATATCATGATCAAGCTTGTGGTGGAAATTTCTTAGCAATGGTCACCACACATAAGATCCTCAGAGGGATATATTATTAGCCCTCCATATTTATAGACACTCAAGATTGGGTTTCCAAATGCAAAGCATGTCAACAATTTGTTGGAAAGCCATAACTATCTGTGTTGCCACTTAGACTGTGGTGATTGAAGAACCATTTCAGCAATGGGGGCTAGATTTTATTGGTGTTATGAATCCTCATTCTAGTGCATGACATACTTATGTACTCACTGCAACTGATTACTTCACTAAATGGGTGGAAGCCATCCTAACCAAGCAAGCCAACTCTAAAACAATCTGCAACTTCATCAAGGAGAATATCATTGTTCATTTTGGAATACCACAGAAAATTGTTGTAGACAATGCCACCTATTTCTCTTCCAAGGAGCTCACAATTTTTGTTATGGCTTTGGAATCTCCCTATCTCACTCTTCTGACTACTACCCACAAGGAAATGGGCAAGCTGAGTCAAGCAACAAGAACATTGTGAACATTGTCCATAAGCTAGTAGATGAGAATTAAAGGAATTGGCACAAGAAGTTATATGATGCATTGTGGGCTATGTGATCACTCCTAAGAAGGAAATAAGTATGTCACCTTTCCAAATGTTGTATGGAGTTGAGGCAGATATTCCCCTCTTAATTGAGATGCCAGCTCTCAATTTGCTATAAGACATAGAAGATGGTCAATAGAAAGACTCCATTGACAAGAGGATCCTCTTCCTGGAGAATTTGGAAGAAAGTAGATGCCAAGTAGTGGATAGAATTAAAGAACACCAATTGAAAGTGAAGATGATCTTTGAAAAGAGGGACAATGCAAGAGAATTCAAGGTTGGAGACTTTTTCTGCTATGGGACAAGAGAAGAGAACTAAAGGGCAGCCATGGAAAGTTTGATTCATTGTGGCTCAGCCCATTCCAAATTCATGGAACTTGTGGTGAGAATGTTTTTATCCTCTCATACTTAGATGAAATGTCATTGAAATTACCTCGAAGTGGGCAATAATTGAAACTGTATCATCAATGAAAGTGGGTTGTCCCCTGTCTTGTACCATAGGTGATTTTCATAGGTGTGTTTTTCCCTTTTCTGTTGTGTGGTTTGGTTTTGTTTTGTTTGGTTTGTTGTGTGTTTCCTCCTTCCATTCTTTCTCAGAATTGTACATGAATTTACAAGGCCCAATGGATAAGGCACTGGTCAACGTAATATGTTTTGAAACTTGAGATTTTGGATCCTCATGTCGTGCCCTAGCCATGCCCAGTTCACGCCATGTCCCCAAGCTAGAGCCAACTGTTGTCTCCTGAAAACTACTCTACATTTTCATATCCAAATTCAATTTTTTGAGCTCATGCCCTTCATTGGTGTTTAAGCCAAGTTAGAGATTCAAGAAATTAGCAAAAGTAGTGCCCTGGAGCTGTTTAAACCTCTGTTGTGCTCATTTTAAGAAATTCTCCATCTCTTGGTCTGTGCATGAAATATCCTCTTTACAATCTCCTTTGTGATCAAAATTGTTTGCTTATTCTATGGCCTGGGTCATCAAATCTTTGTTTTTCCTCCATGCCTCTGGTTCGCGAAGGAAATTCAAAAATTGGACTCAAAATGACGAAGTTCTCTTCCTTTATGTATTTTTCCCACAATCGGGATGACAGGTGTCTTTTCCCCATTAAATTTTGGCCCCAATGAATGCAGGTACGTGGTCAAATCCTATTAGATGGGGAGGAACAAGATTTTTGGTGAACTTAACACTTTTGGTCACTTTTGGCAAAAGCGGTAAATTCATCCGCGGACCCAAAAAGCCGAATCATCGTTGAAAAGTCTAACCTTGATGGATGGTTCCATGTGTCGCAACGCACGCAACTCCCAGTGGGACAGAAAGGTCAATTAGAAAATCAATGCTAGATGCCACGTGGTCGGAATCATTGGAGAGGTAAAGCCCACCGTTGAAAATTCAAAGTGGATGAGTGGGCCATCGGGGGGATTTGTATTTTTGAGCCCCTTTGCAAAAAGGTGAAAAGTTAAAAAGTGACCCGCAGCCCCGATTAGGCTTTAAAGGGAAAAAATCAAAGTTGAAGCCCGCAGGAAAAAGTCAAAGGTGAAGCCCACCATTGAAAAGTTAAATTGGATGAGTGGGCCATCGGGGCATTTTTGGAAATTTAACCAAATTTCCAAAAGTGAAGTAAAAGTTCTAGAATGCTCTGCTGACTCCAACTCGTTGAAAATTTAAAGTGGAAGAGCGGGCCGGTGGAGGAATTGAGTTTTTGAGCCTTTTTCTAAAAAAGGTTAAAATGTTGAGAAAAGAGCCGCGACCCTTTACGACAGATTGTGCCACGTGTTCTAGTCAAATCAGAGCAACGGGCCGGCGAAGGAAATTGAGTTTTTGAGCCTTTTTGCAAAAAAGGTTAAAATATTGAGAAAAGGGCCGAGACCCCATTTCCAATCAGAGGGTGCCATGTGTCTAAGTTGAAAAGTCAAAGTGGGAAGTGTACAGGTCAATTTGTTTCAAATTACCAAATCTCTAAAAAATCACAAAATGCAAAGGGCTTCCCCCGTAATCGCTCCAATCCCTTCTGCCATGTGGGGATGACCCAATTTTAGAGTTAGAGGAGAAAATCAAAGCGGTTTGTATTCAATTGGCGGATCAAATGTAACGTTCATGTCACAAGCTCACGGTTTTAACCCACGATAAGCATTTTCTTTGCAATGGAGGAATTTGAAAAGGCATCGAGGATTTGTGAAGATGTAACGGTTTCTTGCGAGGAATATAATGGCTTCTCGATGTCATTCCAAGGGGGTGATTGATTTCAAAAAGACTAGAGTGCTCTGTACCTAGAAAAGACAGAAAATGCCATTCTTCTTCTATTTTCTCTTCTTCCTTGAATTTCTTCCATTCTCAAGCTATGTACAAACTCTACTCGAGCTTCAATAATAAAAGAAGGAATTTTTACCTCTTTGATTGAGGAATTAATTGGTACTTTGTGACCAATGAGTTTCATTCGGTCTTGTAGCTTCTCATGTGGATTTGTTTTTCTTCTGACTATAAATGCATGTAAATGAAATTTATAATTAATGTGTGTGGGAATTTGATATTCTACTCACAACATTAGTTTCTCCTACCTCCATTCTCACTCCCTTTCCCCTTCTCAGACAAAGTTCTCTAGTGAGAAATTGCTAGCTTTGCCACGGGTCGGTGGAGTGCCTGTTGGATCTCGGCCGAAAAGCCACCATTGAAATCCATTTTTTCATGCATGCACATACGAAAGCTGCACCATTCAAGTAGAGGGACTTATACTCCCTTAGCGTTGGCCTAAAACCCACCAATTTTTCCACAAGAAAATTTTCTCGCCAACACATACACACCATTTAATTACATCACATTTATCCTAAGTCTAATAATTCATGATATTACATATTTCTAAGCTACCCTAATCCAACCAAATTCATTTTTTCCCTAAAGATATATCTCATCTATTTCTAACTCCCTTATCTCGACACACTTATTAAGATCACCTATACACCTATTAAATCATTTATACACCTATCAAGATCATACCTAAACTAGTATGATCTAACCCACTTTATCACCCTCCAAAACAAACAAAACATGCATCATAATAACCCAAAAAATAACCCCCTTGAAATCAAAACAAAAACCTCGATTTAGAAAATTGTTCCAACAATTTTCCTCACAAGGCTCAAACAGACCGAAATTCTTTGATGATTTGGGTAATCATAGACGATTACTTAAGAGAGTTTTTAGTATCTCTTCAGGATCCTCCTTTGGAATTCACAAAATCTCATTCCCTGTTTGAGTTCATATCATCATCTCGAGCGATCTGAGTGTTTGAGCTATTGTCAAAAATATTCCCAACACACTTCAAGCACTTAAAAGTCATCCGGAGTCTTTGCAGCTCAACATCTCACCGGTTCGGTTACTGAGCTTCATCAACTTCTTGCATCACCTTTCATCAAGGTCTGAGGTTTCTCTTCACTATTTTATCATAGTACAGGTAATTTATCAGTTCATTCATTTATCATATATCATCTCTAATCCTTTTGCATGCCTGAAACATTAAATTAATCAGCCAAATACTTAATTTTAGTAGCTCGTCACTATTTATTAGAATTGTCGAGTGATTTGTGAAATTGCCGGCGATTCTGTTATTTCGGTATTTCTATCATCACCTTCATTTAATTTGTTTTATTAGTCATTCCAAATCTTTTTATCTCTAACATTTTGGCTAGCATGGATTGTTTTAGATGGAAATAGGTGGCCCGAACCATGAGATTACCAATATTCACTTTCTACCAATAATTCGTTACCCCTTCTACTAGGAGCGAGACGACATTTTACATGATCTAACCCTTTGTGCTATTCATTATTCCCGTTAGACTAGTTAGACAACATCTTCGAGGTTACCCACAAGATCCGCCAAGATGTGGAAGAATAATGGTGTGCATACTTCAATTGCATACTCATTGAAGCTAAGCTTGCTTGGGATGCATACGAGGTCAAACAAGAGGACCAACCTTTTGAGATGGAATTTGAGCCATAGTCTCCTTCTCATCTATTTTATTTGTTTATCAACTATCGTTTGTAATAAAATCATCATTTATCATTATATTATTGTGATCTAGTTATCATATGTAATATATCGTTTAAAAATCCACTTGATTTTTTAAAAGCGGATTGACACCCTTGCAAGGAAAGCCATTGAATTTGGGTTATGGCCTTTTCGGAAAATCAACCATATATCTTACTGATCATATTCTGTTTAGTGTCTGTGATTTGTAGGTTTTCTTGGCAGGAGAAGAACTTGTACTAACCTTCCTGAGAACACAACAACACAATATCATCATCCATCATCTACGAATATCACTAAACCCCACATATTCTAGGTTAGTTTACTCTTACTTTCTTACTTAGTAAAGTAAAGTTGAAGAGGTAGGAATAATTCCGTACAATGACAACAAAGATAGAGGAACTAGCCACTAAATTGTGTTATGAGAAGGGGCGGCAGGGAAGCGACCATTGCGGATCTAGATGATCCTACACTTAGGGTTGCCTCAAGACTAGTAAGTTATAAATTGGGCACTTCCGATTGTTAGAAACATGTGAACAACACATTTTTATATGTGGCACACATAATTACAAAAAGGGCACACTACAACATTGCACAATTTATTGCGAACAAAATCATAGAAGAAACACGGTTGTAGAATGAGGAAGGTGCCAAGATTATGTGGGGTCAATATTGTTGCTTATTGTGTTTTGGGATATTAGGGTGTCAAACAGACCTAAAGATAATATGTGGGTTTACCCACCAAGGCATCGTCGTCCCGTAGTACAATTTATAGGGTACACTTGTGATGGCACTATCACAAGTACATACAAGGCACACATAAACAAGTGGTATGATAGATTGAGAGGGTGTTCGAGAATGAGTGGTGCATTTTGCATGAACTACCCATGGTGGTTGGGGAGTAGGTGAATTTTTTGTCATGCAACACTTTAGCCTTGCACGGTTCAGGATGGTGAACGGGGAGATGGGCCCCTAGTGCAAGCTACCGTTTGCATTTTCTACATGATACCTTAAGTATTCTATCAACCAAATCAAGGACATGCAAAAGTTAACATTTGATGTAGATAAATTTGATTCAGATATGCATACATTGCACACAAAATATAGGTATGAATCTAGGCGATGTACTTGGATGTATCAGAAACATACACGTTGGACTGCACCCTCGGGTTAATGTCATTATCAAAGGATTAATAAGTAGAGTATTTGTACAATTGTGACTTGAGAATCAAGGAGAAGTAGAGGTGGATGTGACAGAATCCACCTTCCCATAGCTTATGATGAGGGTCTTCAATCCTCACCATTAATAATGTCAATCCGGGTTGGTATACGAAGGTTGTATGCATTAAGAGAAGAAGATCTTGGAAAGTAACTCCCTTAAACACAATCCAAACTTGCATAAATTGAAAGCACACATGCAAAAATTTAAATGCACACTTGTAGAAATGTAAACACACTTACATAAAGGAAATCACACTTGTAGGAATAAAACACACTTGCATAAATTGAAATTTCTGAATTGGAAATAAGCAAAATTAAATGAAACACCTGCAAGTTTACAACAGATTGAATGTTACAATACAAAGAGAAGAACAACACAACAAGATGATAATTACAGAAAAAAATAAACAAAAATTATTACAAAATAAAATCAAAAATATATAGATCCATCTTCCTTAGAATGAGTGGCCAGCTCATTCCTTGGAAGAGGATTTAAACCATGCTTCGAGATCTTAACTCAAAACTACAGAATATTAGAGAGAAAAGAACAAATTCATTTCTTGGTGGTAAAACATTACATATCTGAGTGTGGAAGGTTGCATTTATAATTTATGCATCTAACCAACTCCTTATTTTGGGAGATACAATCTGATCTTATATTTATTATAATCCTAACAACTAAGATCTTCATCTCCACAAAATATGGAGAGAGATATATTATTGGAGTCAAAGTCTTATCTCACTTATTTTAGGAAGATTTGCTCCCAAATATTCTCCTTACTTTTCGGTAACAAGAATCATAATGATTTTATTCTTATACATTATTGGAAGGAGGATTTTCTCAAAATATGATTTTGACTAAATACCTTTATCGGATTTTCCATTTGACTTTGTTGTTTTTGTTTGTGGAACTTTTGACCCTTGTTTGATACGCTTTTTCCTCAGATTGCAGTTCACTAAAATTTAGATATATCTTCATTGATAAATCCTATTGAAAATATGAATAAGGTTTTTGTTAAACACATTTCTATAAAAAAACCTCTCTCATATTTTCTATTTTACTTTTTTGTTTCTGTTTATGGAACTTTTAGCGCTCATTCGATACAATTTTCCTGGATCGCAACTCACTAAAAGTTAGATCTATCTTTATGGATAAAACATATTGCAAATATTAATGAGGTTTTTGTTAAAAAAATTGCTATAAAAAAACCTCTCTCATATTTTCCATTTGACTTTTCTATTTCTGTTTATGGAACTTTTAGTGCTCATCTGATACACTTTTCCTCGGACTATAGCTCACTGAATTTTAGATCACTCTTCATTGGTAAAACCTGTAACAAATATGAATGAGATTTTTGTTAAACAAATTGATATAAACAAAAACTCTCTCATATTTTTCATTTAACTTTTCTATTTTGTTTATGAAACTTTCAAAGTGCTCATTAGATACACTTTTTCCTCACTACTGACTCACTAAAAGTTAGATTTCTCTTCATTGGTAAAACCTATAACAAATCTGAACGAGGTTTATCTTAAACACATTGCTATGAAAAAAACTCTCTCATATTTTCCATTTAAATCTATGATTATTCACAGTCCTCATTTGATGCAAGTTCGGGAACTAACTCTGTGAGTTCCAGAACTAACTCTGTGAGTTTCGAAACTAACTCTGTGAGTTCAGAACTAACTTTAAAAACTATAACTTTTGCATACGATCTCGGATTGAGATGATTATTTTTTTGAAATTGCATAATTTTTTGAGAGAAATATGAATATGAAATCATATTTGAGTTTAGATATACCATCCATGATCAATTCCACTTTTCCCAATACTAGAATTATCTTTCCTTTATGGCCTGCAAAAGACAAGACTTCGCATCTTTTCCCAAATAATCAGTAGGATTAGTCCAAAAATAGATAATAAAAGATTTATAAATAATGAACAAGATATATATGCTATATTCTATCTTAAGAAAACTATAAGTTCCTAGATTACATTTAAATCCACTTTCAAAGGTAACTTAGAAGGACAAAATAATGGTAATTTATGGCCAATTTATGGCCTCATCAGCCTATAGGAATAATTATGCCACTAATACACAAGGCTCGAGAGGAATAATACCTAAGGAGGAAGAAGGAGATGAAGAAGAGGGAAAATTAGACCATTCAAGGAAGATAATGTAGTATTCTCAATGGAGCGGTAGTGGTGCGGGAACCTCGTAATGTGGGGCATCGCAAAGCAAGAAAGAAATAAGCATGCTAAGGTTATAATTATCTCTAGTTTAGAGACAAAGTTTGAAGAAGAGACAAAATTTAACTCTTTGAGAGAGGAGTTAGAAAAGGAATTTGAGGAACAAGAGAAGTAGGTAAAAGAAAAGGTAATGAGAGCAAGCTCGGGAGAAGAAGAAGGTACCCATGCATGAAGAAAGAAATAAGAGCCTAGTGAAGGATAATAGACTGACATAAACAAAAGAACATGGTAGAAAGGAGAATGATGACACTTTTTTCATCAAGGAAGACACAAGATTGGGGACAGTACAAGCACACCTACTCCCAAGAAGCAAAGAATGAAACAAAAGGCACAAAGGAATTGGTGGACACTAAGGTCACCACACATGGACTTTGTGGATGACCTATAAAGGTATTACACATGCTCTTTCATATCATGGTACCAATAAATAAACTACATACTTGGGAGATATTAGATCAAGATAAAGAGGTATCAAGGATGAAGAAGATGAAAATTTGGAACCTATATAATCACTCGAGAGGATTTGGATTTTGAAGTAAGGGAAAATTCAATTAGAACTATAACATTGAATAAACACCTGGAAAGAAGTACAAAGTAGTGGATCCAAATGAATTGAAAGATGAATAGGCATGCATGCCTTGTACAAGATGGATTTTGAGGTAGTAAGGAGAAATTTGGATGTTAGCGCTACAGTTCACACCTTGGTCACGAGATAAAAAGGAGAAAGAGTGCAAAGTGGATAGACTGTGGAAGGGATTAAAGGGAGAATAGAAAAGTGTTGGGGTTAGCACCTTTGGTTGTATAGATAATATATCAGATCTAAGCATACATGCAAATAAAATTGGATATTCTACCAGAAGAAATATAAAAAATAAGAGACATACATCAACACCATATTTAACGTGGTTCACCCAGTGTGGGCTACATCCACCAAGAAACAAGCCAATCTATTATCCAAAGCTTTGACAAGATATACAATGAATATTTACAATCTTCCACACCTCTAATATGTTCATTACTTTCTTTCTATCAAGATTTTGCTTCATTACCAAGAATTCTCTCTCAGCAAACTTTTTCAAGTTCTTTCTAATTCTTGTTAATTCTCTTACTTCTAAACCCTAGATTTTATGCTGATATAGTTGTTTATAGACTTAGGGAAATTAGCCATCCAATTACAATCAATAAATCTATTTTAATGTTAAAAATAGATATAATTCCTGAGAGTTAATTAAAAATTTGTCGCTGAGTAACCGACTCAGGATTCTACCTAACATTGCTTGCCAGTTCCTTACTTGCTTGACCAATGCTAGTCATACTTGATCGATGCCGGTCTGCGACGACTAATGCTGGTTACTGTATTTTATAGCAAGTTCCAAGTGCATGCTAAAATGAAGTAATTGAGCTCCACAACTCAACAATCTCCCACTTGGAGTTTAATTACTACACCATACCTCTGCTGACATCATTCTTGGATTCTTCCTTAGCTTTGTTTCTTTCTCTTGAGTCTCAAACTCGAAGACCAATAGAAGTGGAGTGTAGCTCCCACTTCTCCTTTACTAATGGCTTTGTTAGAATATCCGCAAGGTTATTTCTCATATGAATCTTTTACAGATTCAATTTTCCATCCTTCAATACCTGCCATATGAAGTGATACCTCAACTGAATGTGTTTTGTTCTTGAATGAAACACTGAGTTATTTTCCAAATGAATTTCACTTTGACTATCACTAAACAGTTTACAATTAATTTACTTCTTTCCCAACTCTTCCATGAACCTACTCATCCATATCATCTCCTTGCTAGCCTCTGTAGCTGCAACATACTCTACCTCTGTAGTAGACAAGGCCACAACCTTCTGCAATCTTAAAATCTAGCTAACTATCATTCCACCTACTATGAAAATATATCTAGTAGTGCTCCTCCTACCATCCAGATATCTAGCCATATCCGAATCAACATAGCCATGTAATGAAATATCTGAACCTCCAAAGCATAACTACAGGCTAGATCTCCCTTTCAAATACCGAGTATCCATTAGACTGCTTTCAATGCTCTTTACTGGATTAGCCATATATCTACTCATAACTCCCACTTCTGTCTGATATGCAGTGCAGTGCACAAACCATAACGTACATGAGACTTCTAAGCTTCTTAAGAAGCATATGACACTCGTGTTATGTATTTTACCTCCTCATGTGATGAAGGACACTGATCTTTGTTTAATTTTAAGTGTCCAGCCATAGGTGTGCTAACAAGTTTTGCATTCTACATGTCGAACCTTTCTAACACCTTGTAGATATAATCCTCCTGAGATAAATACAATTTCTTATTTTTTCTGTCTCTATGTATTTGCATGCCGATGATTCTTTTTATAGATCCTAAATACTTCATAGAAAATGTGTGAGCTATCTTTCTCTTAAGCTCACCAATATCCTACATACTAGATCTTGCATGATAAGCATATCATCCACATACAATAACACAATAATATAGCTCCCATTTTCAAGCTTCTTAAAATAAACATAATTGTCAGATTCACATCTCAAGTAACCATGCTCATGCATAAAACTATCAAACCTCATGTACCATTTCCTTGGAGCTTGTTTGAGCCCATATAGGCTCTTTTTCAACCTGCACACTAATTTCTCCTTACCCTTGACTTCATACCCAAGCAATTGCTGCATATAAATCTCTTCATCCAAATCACCATGAAGGAAACATGTCTTCACATCTAGTTTCTCTAAATGCAAATCTTCTCTATGACTAAACTCAATACGGTAAGAATAGAAGTCATCTTAACAACACGGGAAAAAATATTTCATCAAAGTCAATACCTACTTTTGTACAAATCCCTTTACTACAAGCCTTGCCTTGTACATTTTTAATCCACCATTTTCTTCCTTAATGCTATAAATCCACTTGTTCTAAAATGTCCTATTACCCACTTTGGAAACTTAACCAAATCCCAATTTTGGTTACATTCCAAGGAGTCCATCTCCTCATCCATGCCATGCTCCCATTGAACATGAGTCTTATCCTACATTGCTTCTTCAAATCTCTCTAGTTCATCACTATCAGTCAACAATAAATAATATAGAGAAGGTGTAAATCTTTTTGGAGGTTTACGTACCCTTTGTGACCTTCTCGGGGAGTTTGGGGTGCGGAGGCTCAATCTGGGCCTCTTGAACATTAGAATCCACTTCTAATAGTGACCTATGCTTTGGTCAGCACTAAGCGGCGTTGGTTATGCTAACCGATGCGGTTATGATCCTCTGTAACCGTCAATGGTTCATTTGACCGATGTCGGTCAGGGACTAACTGACCATGGTTACTGTGTATTTATGTAGGTGTTTCTTTAAAACCCGAGAGTTCATTTTCATCAATAAACTTCTTAATTTTCTCATCCTTGGGTACCAAAATTTGATCCCTATACATTCTCTTTTCATTCCATTCAACATCACGACTCCTAATAATTTTAGAATTCTCTAAATCCCAAAAATGGAAACCAAAATCACTAGATCCATAACCAATGAAAGTGCACCTCTTGTATTTTTCATCCAACTTTTTCCTATTTTCCTTATCAACATGCACAAAAGCTTCTAAACCAAAAACTTCAAGAAAAGAAAGATCTACCTCTTTTCTAGTCCAAGCTTCCTCTGGTATTCCTCCATCTATTGAACTTGAAGGGCCACGGTTAATCAAATAAAGCTGCTTTGTATAAAATGCTTCTACCAAAAAAATTCAAGGGCAATCAAAATGTATCCTCATACTTCTAGCATGTTCCATGATTGTCCTGTTCATTCTTTCTGCAACATCATTCTCCTATGGTGTTCTTGGAACCATTCTTTCTCTATGTATCCCATTCACTGAACAATAATCATTGAAAGCCTTCTTTATAGTATTCACCACCATTTTCGAGGTATAAGGAACTTTAACTTAGAATTTGATTCATTATCAACAAGGGCTTTCCATCTTTTAAAAGTCTCAAAAACATCAGATTTACGTTTAATAAAATAAACCCATACCTTTCTTGTAGCATCATCAATGAAAGTAACATAATATTGGGATCCTCCATGAGAAGCTACATGAGATGGTCCCAGGACATATGAGTGTACAAGCTCTAATTTTTGCTCCTTCTTAGTTGCCCCAACTTTGAGAAATTTCACTCTCTTTTTCTTTCCAAAGATACAATGCTCGTAGAAATCAAGATCTAAATCTTTGAAATCTAATAACTCACCCTTAGCCTTTAGGATCTACATTCCTTTTTGACTCATATGACCTAATTGATTATGCCACATGCATGCATATGAATATGAAGTAGTTAATACAGAAAATTAATCAATAATATAGGTAGATAAATATAACATTCCTACATTCTTACCTCTCACCACAACAAAAGTATTCTTGGTGACTTTCCAAGAGTCTCTTGTAAAAGTAACCATGTAACCAAGATTCACCTAGTTGCCATATAGAAATAAGATTCCTCCAGAGGCTTGACACATGCCTCACATATTTTTATACCCATGTATTTCCATTCTACAATTTTAGATAACTTCCCTTTACCAGTAATACTGCAAGGTTCATCATCACCCAAATAAACATGCCCAAAATTACCCTGGACATAATTTTTGAAATAACCCTTATTAGGGGTTGCATGGAAAGAAGATCTTGAATCTAAAACCCATGATTCAATTCTATTGTCCAAAGAAATAATAACAGCATCTTGCATTACCTCTAATGAAGCAAGATTCACATCTTTACCTTTTTAGTTGTTAATTCTCTTTATCCTTTGACCAAAAATATTTCTTTACATGTCCTCTCTTTCCACATTTCCAATAAGTAACTCCCTTATGGATTTAGATCTGTTATCCCTTGAATTTGATTTCCCATTACTCTTACTCTTAGATCTCTCCTTCTGTCTACCCTTTCTTTCTACATTCAAATAATTTCCAGATGATGATTCCTCTGTACTCTTCCTGCGAATTTATTCATTCAAGATTATACTAACCACATCATCAAACTTCAAAATATTATTAGCGAGATCTTTGTATTAATAACAACCATTACCAAGTTTTCCAACTATCAGGCAAAGAACGTAAGAATAAAAGTGCTTTTACTTCATCATCAAATGGTAGTATAACAACCGATTTTAATTGATTTACTATAGATAGGAAATAATTCAAATTACTAGAGGTAGATTCACCTTGATACATCTTAGAACTAAAGCGTTTCTTCATCAAATAAAATTTATTTGAAGCACTAGGTTTTTCATATAAATTAGCAAGAGATTTCATTAAGTCTCTAGTAAAAGCAACACGTAATATTGGAAGCCACGGATGCTGCCAGGCTCAATCTTATAGATCCCAAAGCCTTTCTGTCAAGAATATTCCATTCTTCATCATTCATCTTCATAGGTCTAGACTTCTCATCCAACGGTAAGTAAAAATCTCTTTGATACAGATAATCCTCAATCTGCATCTTCCATAATTGATAATTTTAGCTGTCAAATTTCTCTACATTGTATTTATTATCTTCTACCATTGTTGTAGCTCCCACTTAATCAGAAAACCCTCTGTGAGTTAATCTACCAACACACAAAACCCTTAAACAAAGCTACGATACCGGTTGTTGGGGTACTAACACCTTTAGTTGTACATATAATATATTAGATCTAAGCATATATGCAAATAAAAGTGGATATTCTACCAGAAGAAATATATAAAACAAGAGACATAAATCAACACTAGATTTAACATGGTTCACCCAATGTGGGCTACGTCCACCAAGAAACAAGCCAATCTATTATCCAAAGCTTTGAAAAGATATACAATGAAGATTTACAATCTTCCACACCTCTCAGATGTTCAATAATTTCTTTCTATCAAGATTTTGCTTTGTTACCAAGAATTATCTCTCACCAACCTTTTTCAAGTTCTTTCTAATTTTTGTTAATTCTCTTACTTCTAAACCCTAGCTTTTATGCTTATATAGTTGTTTATAGACTTAGGGCACTTAGCCATGTAATTATAATCAATAAATCTATTTTAATGCTAAAAATAGATATAATTCCCAAGAGTTAATTAAAACTTTGTCACACAGGTAAGCGATCTTGGTTTTGCTTAACCACTGCCGGTTCTTTACTTGTTTAACCAATGCTAGTCATACTGGCCGACTGATGCATCTGTCCTAACCGATGCCGATTATTGTATTTTCTAGAAAGTTCCAATTTCATGATAAAATGAAGTAATTGAGCTCCATAACTCAACAAAAATAACAAAGGAGGCACATGATAGAGCCAATGTGTTCATGCGAGAAGATCTTGGAGCAGTGCCCTTCTTTAGTTAGCCAAGCCAAAAATGATTGTGAGGATGAGATGATGTATACGGAGGATTTTTTTGGAGTGTTCTTGGTTAAGATTCGAAGTGGCACGGGGCCATTGGAGGAGGAGATCATAAAGGAGAACAATAAAATTACGGTTGATGCTAGGATCACTAAGCTAGAGGTCTTATTCGCCAAGATCAAGGAGAGCGAGCACAAAAGTAGACATCGATTCAATAGGTGCAAAAAAGAGTTATACATCAATGTTAGGTTGGTAGATGAAGAAGCTATATGTAAGATTGTCGAAGAAACCCCAATAACAAGATTCAAGGCGTACACAATTAATTATAGAAACCACAACACAAAAGGAAAAGATTAAAACAAAGAATGAGAATTTGAAGGAGTTAGAAGAGTGGAAGAAGTAAGTGGATGGGATAGATGCATAACTCCTTGAGATATTCCACACATAGGTGCCTTAGGAGATTTTGGGTATGATGTTCCTTTTTGAATCTGAAATTTTTTTCTCCTTCACAAAGTTTTGTGCTTGGTGATCGTATAATTACCAGGGGCATTAATCCGGTTAGTGTGGGGTAATGTTGCACTCCTAAAATACGCTAACAATAGCGGTGTGATATTTTTAGACGCACAGAAGGTAGGCGCGAATCATGCACATAAGTAAAATAGGAAGTGTGTGGAGGTGCGTGCCTAAGTTTAACACCTTCGGGACTTAGCCGTATTTTGAGCCATGGCATGAAAGTGGAAGATGAATGGTTGGAGTGGCAGAAAATTAATTTTTTGAAATTTGAATAAAGAATGGAGACTTGGAGTTGAAGCAAAGTTTATTTTGAGGAAGATCACATTCAGAAAGAAGATAAAACATCATGCGGAGTTAGAACTAATAATAGGATTAGATCTAGAGTTAAAAATAGAAGATAATCTATTATTAGGCAAAGCTTGCATGATCATGTAGTTGTCTTGTAATGCACACATGGTTATTTGTGGCATGTAGGCTATTTTTAAGAGTGCACGGGTGGTGAAGGGAAAGTCCCCACCCCTATATATATGTAGTGATTTGCAATGTTATGAGAGATGGTATTGTACTAAGGTTATGCTGCTGGTATGTTTATGCACATGATCCTTTTATAATACTCTTGATGTATTCAGCTACTTGTGTTATGGTGGATTAATATAATGGATCACTTTGTGGATAATTGTTGGTCATTAATGTATCTGTAATTGGTTATTGTATGGTAGATCTCATGTTGATCCTTATTTAGTTCATTATACATATGGTTGTGATCTGAATCCCTTACACTTTACACTTGTGCATTTATAATGGTTATGGAATGTATCTTCGTGCATGCTAACTCCTTGAAAAGCAGTATAAAAAGAGGGACCTTGTACCTTTACACGCTTGAGTGAGCATTCGGTCTTGGCTAGATGAGGTGCCAACATGCCTAGGGTTTGGGTAAAGAAATATTGACTACAATACCTCTGCTTGGAGGCCAACTCTCTCACTCCATTTGAAATTCCTCTCTTTTAATGCATTCTTTTATTAAAGCCTAACTAACTCATAGGTTTACCCATGCCTTATCACTCTAGACGACTCTTCATATTCGTTCATTGTCAAAGTTGACATTACACTTCCTTTTTCTAGATTTTATGTCTTATAACACCTTTAAGACATGTATTCACTCATCTAACCCAATCAAATACCCTTAAAAGGCCATATTGGACAATTACATACTTTATAATTTGAATTACAAAATTAGAGGGGAAACATCAATTTTTAAATTTCAAACTTTAGACCACCTAGAATCACTTCCCCATGGTTTTAAAACATTCAAGTTGATCTTATAGCCTTGTAGGTTGACATTTGGATGACCACTTGATGATGATCCTACATCATACTCCCAGGGTGGAGAAAATCATTCATATACTTTATTTTCAAAATCATGTTATCAACTAAATCTTCATCAATTTCGCTTCCATTTGATATTCTTTCCTTTCTCCCATTGTCCTTGCTTGGTTCATGTCCACTGGGTCCCATATAGTTGTCTTTATCCTTGTATTTTCCTTCATCTTTCTTCCTTCATCTTTGATCTTGATCTTTACTTGCATCATCTTCATGATTTTCATCTTTGTTCTTGCATACAAAAACATAACAACAAAAAATATGCATTGATCTTCCTATTTTATTACGCTCTTCATCTCTGTAAAACCTTCCATCATCATGTAGTCATCATTTGTTTTTCCATTTTCTTCACTTTCTTGTCTATGTGCTTGCTTACTATCATTTTCCATCACACCATGCTGTCCTATACCTTTTCTATCCTCTTATTTTCTCTCATTTACATCATCATGTGCCCAAGAAACCACTATATTCTCATATACACCTAAAATTTTCACTTTTCGATCCAACTTATCCAACAAATTTCGCAAGATATCATCAACATCATTCACAAAAGCTTCATTACATTCTTTCTCATCATCATGCTTGTAATTTTCAAATGCACAATTGAATTCATTTTGGACAATTTCAAGGAATTCACTCACATCATCCTCAATATCAAGCAACAATTCATTAATTTTTCTTATCTAGCATTCATTTTTGTCTTGATTCTCATCTTAAATCTTTGAAATTTGCTTGTTTGATATGAGCTCATCCTCTTTCTTCTTCATTCCATCTTAATTTTTCTATACCAAACTGATCTCCTTCTTTTTCCATACCATCTTTGGTTCCTTGTGCATTGCTTGTGTATTTATGAGGTCTGATTTATTTCTCTCTCCTTTTCCTTGTTCACTTTTCTTCTCATCCTCTTGCTTTGGCTTATCTTCTTCACTCTTTTCTACTAGTTTTATCATCCACATAGCTACTATGTAACCATGGTTTTGAACTGGTTTGAGATATATACATTTTTCTTTTCTTTATTTGACTTGCTTGACAACCTCTTCCTCTTGTCTTAGCTTGTCTTCTTCACTCTTAATAATCTTCTTCAACTGAAATCTCTATTTTTTCTCATAATCTGCTCTATAGGCCATTGCACCTTCTTTTTCATCATAAAATCTATACCATAGCTTGGTTCGTCATCAAATATATTAACCTCTCTATTTATTTCCTCAACTTTGTCATCTCTCTCTACCCATTCCTCTTTCTTTCTCTTCTCTTCTCTCTTCTTGGCTTCATCTCCTTTTTTTTATCTCCAACTCTTCTTGTCTTCTCTTGTGGCTAAACAACTTCACTAACTCTCTTACTACCTCTTCTTGGTCCATCTTCTCTCTCTAAAAAGTCTTTTTCACCTTGCCTATTCCCTCACACCTCACCAAGGATTGAAACCTAGTATTTTTGTCTATGTGTCTCTCTCTTTCACTTTCATTATTATTTCACTTTCACACTTCACTTCTTACTCTTCACTTGTCACCAATTTCACCACACACTCACACAACATTGTTAGCCATAAAATAACATTTGTTCATCTCAATAAAATAATCACAACAAGAACTTGATGCCACGATACCAAAATGATGTAGGGAAAATTCAATACTTCTTACTGTTATTCAAACAACAAAGTTCAAAGAACTATTTCAACTATCTCGTATTTTGAAGATCATACCAAGCCCAAAATGGCTTATTTATTGCAAAAATTGACAATATCACCTAAAAAAGGCTCAAGGTTTACTATTACCTACATTAGACCCTATACTATAATCCTTAATTAACCATCACATTGATTAAATTTATCAATACTTCACTCACTTTCCTCAATCTCCACATACTCTTCTCTAGATCCCTTTGTTCTTAAATCCAAATGAGACCAAAATTGTTCTTTTAGGATATCTTAATGCTTGCACCTCCCTTCTCCAGCTCACACACTTCAAACAAGGTTATATCCTACATAAACATGACTCCAAAAGATCAAAATGCATTAAATTTTCTTGATCTTGTCTAACTACCTCCTAAGTGCCCTTAAGGCAAGCATTCTTGCATGCTTTGCATAGTTAGAGACATCTATAGAAACCCACACATTTTTTAAACTCCTTATACCACTCACCATCCATAAGGCATGTGCAAAAATTCAGAACTCAACACCTTGATTAGCTCTTCTGTATCACTTTCCTTCATTAGGCTTGTTAAGATAATACTAGGTCAGAGGCAGTCTTTCTTCCCTCATAAATTTATTTGTAGATGGTTTTAAGACACACTCTACACATTTCTAGGTACCCATTTTAGGGTTCTTGATTCCTATGAATTTTCAATATCAAACTTCAAATCTATCTCACACTTCCTTTGTTAAGTACCCCTCTCCATTAGGCTTCTAAACTGTGCATGTAACCCTCCTGTAGACTATAATAGGAATATCAAGTTTTAACCATTAGTTTTTATAAATTATTTTAAAATATCCTTCTATGATCTATTATTATTATATGTGGATAAATTCAAGTTAAAAATCATTAGTTTGGTCCTTCAAATTGTAAACCATAGCTAACCTCTTAGTTAGGATTCCTAGAAACCTTGGTAAGTGAAAATTATTATAAAACTCTTGAAACATTGATTCAAGGCACAATATTTTAACCAAAGGTATTTCTCACTATCTCATTCATGAATTCTCTACTAGTCTAGGTGATCCAATTTATTCACCTTTCAACATGTGCACTCATGTTAAGGCAGGGTGTCCATAACCCTCATTTCAAGATGAAAGACATAATCTCAATCAAAAGGAATAGTTGATATTATCATTCATGTCATTAATTCTCAACCATCATGAGGATAGCTCAACTCTTATGTAAACATATTAATGAAAATAGTTTATAAATAATTGCACAGATTACAATTTTCCACAATCATTATATACTCTTTTTATTTAGGGTCATCTTAGCATGCAAAAGGGATATTAAACCCACCACATCTTAAAATTTATCATGAATTTCCTCCATCATTACTTACATGTTTAACCCTGAAACATATAAAAATTATTCATAAAACAAGATATCTTATATCCATGTAAGTCACAGTTCCTCTCTTTACATGTCCATGCAATAGATTGCCAAAAGGAAACAAGAAGCTCAACTCAATATGCCATCATTCTTTTTGTTAGATTATAACATGATCCTTCACATGAAAATACAGTAAATAAATTCAATATTTTCTACCACAAAAATCAAAAGCATACAATACAAGACAAGATTTCCTTATCACAAAAATAGAGTTACTATATACTTAACCATTGTTCATACAAAATTGTGGATTTCTTCCACTTCTAAAACCTCGAGTCTTAAAGGAAAACTTCCTCTCCTTTCTCCATACCTCTTCTTGGAGGAAAATCTCTCACTCCATTAAATTTCCTCTCTTTTAATGCATTATTTTATTAAAACCTAACTAACTCTTAGGTTTACTTGTGCATTATCACTCTAGATAACTCTTCATATTCATTCATTACCAAAGTTGGCATTACACTTCCTTTTTCCACATTTTATGTCTTATAGCACCCTATGACATGTATTCACTCATCTAACACACTCACATACCATTTAAAAACCATATTGACCATTACATACTTTATAATTTGAATGACAAATTTGGAGGAAAACATCAATTTTGAAATTTCAAACTCTAGACCGCTTGAAGACTCACTTCCCCATGGTTCTTAAAACATTCAAGTTGACCTCATAACCTTGTAGGCTGACTTTTGGATGACCAATTGATGATGATTTTGCATCACATCCCCACTCATCCCACACAGAATCATCATAACATCCCCATTTCTCCGCAAACATAGTACATATACCTTAGTATATCCTCGTTTCTCAAAGCAACATCCTATTTCCCATCCTACCTCAAACTATCTCCCCCTTATCAACCACCAAAATAGACACCTACATATCCTCAACATAATAAAACTAATCCTTAACCTAACCCTCCCACATCCTATGATTCAAAACCACACCAATCCTTATCTCATCCATCTCATGACCTCATGCAGATTTGTTTAATAGGTTAGCAAACCTTGATCTTGACACACACGGGTCCCAAGAGCTCATCTACCTACGATTTTTTTAATGAGCTCATCCATCCATCTATTCCTATCAAACCTTATCCACCACACTAGGAACTCCCTAAATTCTCAAAATTCAATAGTAAGGAGGATCCCCAACAACACCTTCATGCCTTTAGACATGCCTGCTACCTTATTGCACATGATTAGGACCTTATGATCTGTACCTTCCATATGTCATTAGATAGTCCTACCCTAGACTGGTACAATGGAATTCTAAAACAATCCCTCTTTTCATTCACCCAACTTGTGTAATTATTCCTAGAACATTTCTCTATAAACATTGCATGTAAGATCACCATCACCAACCTTTACGCCATTAGACAATATGAAGAAAAATCCATCATAATATTTGTCACTAGGTGGCGTGATCTCATCAATCAACTATTTTTATCGCTTCCCTAGACCGATCTCATTGAGATCCTCTCCGATCATGTGCCAAACACATATAGTCAACCCTCTAAATCCAATCCTTTCAAACCTTTACGGAAGCATTCACTATGGATCGTAAACTAGAACTCTATGCCCTTGAGCAAGGCCACGTCAAACTCAGATCTAACAAACCAAAACCCAAATTTACTAAGACATCCAATCACAATGACAAATACAAGAACTCTTCCAATGCTATCATTGTCAAAACTTTTGCCGCATCTACCTCCCTGTTTGAGCCCCCACAAAGGGATCCTCATCCCACCCCTAACTATACCCCTCATGTGGAGTCATATAGTTCGTATTTGATAAGGTCATGCCAAATCATCTCATCCAACTTCCTCCTATCCACCCTATCAAGAAAAAATGGTTTGAAACCACATGGTATTGTGAGGACATGTCGACACTAAAATTTTCCTCCGTAATTTCTATTTCATTAATGTATGTATTAGGAATAGGATGTTGTTAAGTATAATTAGTAGTAGCATCGATAGAAGATAACGGCACCATCGATGACGGTGCCACCAATAATGTGGAGTACGGTATATCAAAGTACAAAAGGAATATATAAAAGTAAATATTTGTCGTAAGTGGTTCGGTAATGTTAAAATGTCAAAGTTTGGGTAATTAGAGAAGTAGGGTCTACATGATTAGGAATTAGAAATATTATATTGGTAATAAGGACAAGGAGTGAGGTCATAAATATTTTGTGTATTTTATTTGTAAAAGTATAAAAATGTGGAACCCATGTAAAATGATAAGGTTTATCTTATCTTAAAAGATAAGCTTACATGTACGAGATAAGAGTTAAGGTATGGAATATGATTTGTCGAGTGGATTTCTTATCCTATCTTAGAGATAAGAAGGATAAGCACGGAAGTTCTATAAATAGAGAGGCCACCCCTCATTTAGCATAGAAGGAAGTAGTGAGAAATATTATATGAAGTGTGTAAAGGAAGCCATCGGTTTAAAGGTGTGTTGAAGAAGCCATTAAGAGGTGTAATTGTAAAGTTTCTCCCATAGTCTTGGTGAAAGGCAAGTGAAGTCAATAACACTTGAAGTACCTCATGGGTGAGATTGTAACAATTTCATGTTAATATTATCATTTACTTTGATATTTCATATTTGTCATCATTAGTCTTATCATAGTCAATGGTATTCTTGTGTTATGTTGTTGTTTTGTTTCAGATTACATCCACCAAACTAAAGGTCATGCATTAGTAAATAATCATAACACGAGGAGTTCCGGTGAAGAATTATCATAGTGCCGGATTGGTGATGACAGGACCACTATTGTAAACATCATCAGGTCCGTAGTCATGACATTGAAAGATGTCACACATTTAAAGACCTTGTTGATGCCTCATTGGCCTAGGGGATCTCCACTTGGATAATACTAATGATCCTCCCAATCAACCTTTGGACATCTTCAAATAACCATTACCTAACCACTCTCTGAATAAATAAGTAGAGCCTTCTACATCCCAAGCACCTAATGCTCACACCATCAATACCTTGAACCTAGAATCAACATCATCATCTGTTCCCATTATCCCTCCATCTACCTTACCCACCTCCATTCCTTTGATAAATACAACCAATTCAGTACCCATATCCATGCCCTCATCTATCGAATCCACATCCACCCTATCTACACCTAGTATAGCCACATCCCTTGAATCTATATCCAATCTACTTGTATATATCAAATCCATATCCCTCGAATCTACATTTGGATCCTCCACATCTATGTCTTCTACACCTGCATCTATCACATCTATACCTCCCCCATATCGATTTATATCTCTACATCCACCCCTACAATATATTCTATACTCATACCTTTGATCGAATCCACATCTATAACTTCAGTCATGTCTACACCTACATTTACCCCCACATCTACACCACCCCTTTAAACATCACTTGATATAACCTCAAAGGATCTCTCACTCTCATCCTCATCTTCTATGAATACTACCAATTCTATACCCACATCTTCAAAACCATTTATGACCCATTCCGATCTCATAAAACACAATGTCTCAAAGCCTCTCCCATCCTCTATCTCCTCATCTTCAACAAAGCATACAACCGCACCACCTAGTCCCATCCCTAGAGATTCTCGTGTTGAAGTTATCGTCTTCCTTGCTAAAGGAAAAGCCTCACTTGAGAAATCTAAGAACCTTGACATCCCCACTTAGAATTCACTTATCCATCCACATAAGAAGTTATAAATTCCTCCCTAAAAATCCCTTCAATCAATTCTTCCACCATCCTATCATCTATCTTAGGGCATCAAACTTCCATTCTAGGATTGCATGCTTCATAAAAAAATATCTACCACTACCAAACCACAATCCAAAACACCTATTTCTCCCTCAACAACTATATCTAGATCATCGATGCCTTCTTCCAAATCCGCATCCATATATAAATCATCCAGATTTTATCCCAAATCTACACCTAAATCAATCATCCCTCCTCCTCAATGTAGATCACAATTTTCTAAAACAAAATCTGAACCTAAGGTCCCTATAAAGCCTCACAAGAGCAATGTTCCTCTCTTACCTACATCAACCTCACCCAATCCAAATCCTCTTAAAGACCATACCATGTCATCTTCACAAACCATCATCTTATCCTACACCGAAATATTCCAATGTCTTCTCTAGGCATCTGCAATCACTCTTCCCCCATAAATCCCTTTGATACATATAGGCCAAAACCCACGTGGTTTGAACCCAACACCGTATGCACCTACCCTCATGCCCCAAGACATGAAACCAAATCATCTGTAAATCCCTACACACCCTCATTGATGAATTTATCAAAGAATATGATCTTCTCCTCGTAGAAGATAACCCCATCCCTTCTACTAACCAATCCTCATCTAAGCCCCTCCTTCCAACCAAGTCTATAACATCCAAAGCCTCTTCCTCATCCCCATCCTTCATGGTTATCCCTCCTCCCAACTTCCTCTTCTAAGGATGGTCTTCCTCTCTACATTGGCACCATTTTCATCACCACCCATTCTCATCCCCACAAGCCTTAGCCATCTACGTAACCCAAGTCAAAAGTCATCATCACTACTCCCTCGAAAAACCCACTCCTTCCCTATCTTCATCTAAGGACAAGTTGTACAACTTAGCCACACCACCACCTCGAAATCATCCACAATCGAACATAGTGTCGTAAGGCAGCTCCACCAAGCTCCTGTTAAGATGTCTCTTTATGAGCTTATCCAAAGCTAACCCATTCATTGAAAAATCCCTCATTGAGGCCCTCTGATGCATCCCCATTTCATATAAATAATCCCATACATTTCCAGCCTCTTCTTGGGACTTGACTTCTTTCACCACCATTTCTTTTGATGACTCTAAAATTCTAGACATCTTACGAGGATCACGACCTTCCCCTCTTCATCACTATCTGTATCAATGACACATCCATTCACCACTCTATGATAGATAAAGACACCAACATTAACATCATATCATCTCACACCTTCAATTAAATCAAACTTTCCAAATCTAACATTGCCCAACCACCCATGGTTCTACATGCTTTAACGACGCTATGAACCATGGTTTAGGCATGGTGATCCTCCCCATATGTTTATGTGAAAAATTATCCATGAAATATTCTACCTCATCAAGGGGAGTTTCAATATAATGTATTACTTGGGCATCCATGGATTCATGCCATGCATTGTGTCCCCTCCACCCTCCACTGTTGCATCAAATATGAACATGAAGGGAAGATCCATACTCTCCCTACTGACCTTCCTCCCTTTAAAGCATGTCATATGACTTATTGACAAAATGCCGTTCTCATTCCAAAACAATACTCGTCCTTTCAAACATCCACCACTTTCTCGTGCCTACATCTAAGCTACTTAATGAAAAATCCCTTGACAATGTGATGTAATACCTATCTTTAGGGAGTATCGAGTCCTTGATCTAATTCCATTCCCTCCCTTAATTGACTTGGTAGACCCAATAAGGCACCCATGTATCAATAAAATGTTGGGGGTATCATTTCCTTTGGTCCCCCTCATCTCAAAACCAACATATTGATCTCCCTTCATCCCATATCGACAATCAACCTCATACCAAACCTTACACCAATGGATTTGATTTCCTCTATAACAAATCCTTCACCTATACATACCTCCATCATTGCACATGGAAGGGAATTTTTAAGGATGTTATGACCAAGGTATGCATGATCTTGTCATTAAGCAATCCCGCGAACCTCATGAAAAATTTAGGCTAGGTTTCAAGGAAGAATTCAATGACTCCATCACACAACCTTATTCTACATCTCCCATGCATATTGATTCATCACCCACTCCTTATCCATCCGACGATGCAATGGACATGGATGACACTGTGTCCCTTCCTCCTAACTTTTTTAAGTCTCCACCATCACCCTAGGACTAGTCACTTACCAGACTAGGGGTGAAACTAGGTCCCTTCCTCTCATCTTCCTTGACATGATAGAGGAAGATTCCCCTACCATTGACATTCTCCAATGCACTAATGATGACTCCATCCTTTCATATATGGGGGTAGAATATTCCCATCTTCATAAGACCTTACCTCCTGACACATCCACTCTCCTCAATGAATCCACTATCGACATCAACGTTGGGACTCCACAAGAGCCTCATGTCCTTAAAGTTGGCCAATCTATTAACCCATAAGAGCTAGAAGCCTTTACCACATTTCTTTCCAAGCATAGAAAAAAATTTCCATGGTCATACTTGACATGTCGGGCCTTGTGTTAGGAAATAAGGGATAAAATATGTAGAATAATCCCTCACAGAATCGTAACAATAGAAACTAATATGCGAGAAAATATTCAGATTTGAAATAAAAGTGCATAGTAAAAATAACACAACACAAAGAGACAATATTTAATGTGGTTCACCCAATTTGGGCTACATCCACCAAGAATCACTTGCTCAAATTTTATTACAAGCCACCGCTCTCTTAATATAATACCCAAATATGTTTGGAGCTATGCTCAACAAACTCTACATAATTCACACCCAAATTCAAACACATATGCAATGTTACATTATACCTACCATATGCACAAAACCAGATAAGTAGACAACTGCTTAAGCAATTTTACAAAACTATGGGTATCAAAACCATGGGCCAAATCATTCCATAAACCTATGGGTCAAAAAGTGCCCATATATGAGAAAGCACGTTTCCCAAGTATATTGGACACATTTTTGAGGCCAATTTTTTCTCGGGGATGTGCCCCCAAACCCTCGCTACCGAGGGCTGCCACCCCTAGACCCCCACTCGCGGCTTGGCCCGGACCCTCGAACCCCAATGATGAGATAACTATATAAAGTGTATAATACTCTTAATGTATAGTCTTCAACACTTTCACACATGAAAACCTACTCTATAACCTAACACCTTGATCCATCCATTGTCATCCATAATATCATCACCATTCATGACGTTAAGCCTATTATAAGAAAAAGCTTTTACGCATGCATCCTCACATTGCTCTCCTTGTTAAAGAGGAGTTACAATGCCTTCTTTCTACTAACTTCATCAAACCCATCAACTATCCACGGTGGGCTTCGAACATCATACCTGTTGCCAAATCCTTTATAAAGCTCCACATATGTATTGAATTTTGAGATTTAAATCTCACCCGCCCTAAGGATAACTTTCCCCCTCCCAACATCGAGAAATTGGCTGATTTGATGGCCAACCATGAGATGCTCTCTCTTAAAGATGTTTTTTCTAGTTATAATCATATTATCATCGCATCCAAAGGCTAACATAAGACTTCTTTCATCACCCCTTGGGGATTCTTTTACTATCATGTCATGCCATTCGGTTTGAAAAATGTGGGGGCTACATATCAATGCACTATGATAAGTTAGAGTAGGTATTTACCTTAGCTCATGTTCACCTAGGTAATTTATTTACCTTTATTGTATTTATCCTCACCCACTTATGTGCATGGATATTTATTTTATCTTATTTAGATATTAGGAGATATTATCTAGTTGTTAGGTATAGTTCTTTCCTTGATCTATGGTATTGACTAGTTCTTTCCTTAATCTATGGTATTGACTAGATCCTTGATGTCTAGTTCTCTCCTAAATCTATGGTCTTGACTAGTTCTTTGATGACTAGTTATTTCCTTGATTTATGGCTTGATCTACGACCTTGAATGGTTCTTAGATTGTTATTCCTTGCCTATTTAAGCAAGGCCCATTCTCATCATATTGCATCCTGCTCATTTATCATTGAAATCCTTAGCCCTTGGTCATACGGTATGGTGATATGAGGGATTAAAGCTTGTGATTTCTACTAGTAAGTGCTTAAATTCAGCCCCCTTTAATTTTATGTGTGGTGGAGGCAACAACATTTTATCTTGTTTTGGTGGCGACTAAAATAAATAGCGAGTAGAATATTGAAAAGTTTGTATCTTTTTCTTGGTAACTCGGTTTTAAGTGTTGTTTTTTGAAAAAGTGCTTGTTTTTTCATGCTCTTTCCATTGGAAATACTTATTTTGAGACTTTCACTATAATTATAAAGTGCCAAATATGGAGGAGTGTTATAATCAATTGTGGATGCAATTTCAGCTGAGCTCGACATCCTACACTTTTGGGAGTTATATTCTTCTTTATCATGGATTTTGAGAATGATATGCTTTTCTATGAAGTATGTGGACTTCAAGAGGATATTGTAAAAATTGTGGAAGAAAATAGATCACTGAAGAAGTGAAATTCTCTTCTATAATCACTCATTCATGATAAGGATACAATAATCCACTCCCTGCAGCAACAATTTACTAACCTATAACATCGCCATGATATTGTGGACATCCATATCCATGCTCCTAGTCCACTTGCAGCTATTGCTCCTGTACCCATTGATATTGATATGTTAGTCTTTGAGCATGTTCCTGCTCTTGATGCTTCTAAACTTGTGAGGCTTGTTATTGCATGCTCTTCCACATCGTGCCTATTACAGATACCACATGTTGTGTATCCTATTTCTACTCAACTGCATGGCATTTTTGAGAAGCGTACCACTACCTTCAGTTATCACATGCTCTATTTTATGGGTTTCACTAGCAAAGGTATTAAGAGACACTCACAGTGTATTGTTTCCCCTCTTCCACATGTTAAGTGGAATTCTCACCATGACATTTGTTTTCATGTAGATACTTCATTGGGATCACACATTGACAGAGCTCTTTTGTTTGTTCACTTGACTCTTTTTGAGGATCATCAGCAACACATGAGTTCTGCATATTCACTCGAATTGAGAAACCTGAGATTTCACTGTCAGAAATTATCAACCTGACACACATTATGATGTTCTTTTGCATGCACCCATTGTGAATTTTGCACCAAGTCATATGCATGCATCTTCTTCATCCATCCATGTTGATTTGGGGTGGATATCTAATCACTCATGGCAGCGACATAGGCATTCGTTGAGCTCCTCCACAATTCGGCCTCTTGATCCACTTTCTATACCTTCTACATTGTGATGCTTGTAGTTTTGAGCATTTTCTTTAGCGAGGTGTAGTGTATATCTCTTGTTTGTTGAGAGATTTTGTATCTGTATTTTTGACATTTTTGGCATGTTGACGGTATCTCTTGGGGGATCTATTATGGTGCAGTCTAGTGTTAGTTTGTCAATGTTTGAGTAGTTGTTTTGATAACTCATATCAGATTTGTAGCATCCCTCTACCCATTCAACAATATGGGAGGGTGTGGTGTTGATCCTGCTTCTTCGGGTTTTGTGTCCTTGCCTTATTACCTTGGATTTTATTGGATCGTGACACTCTTGATTTTGTGTCCTTGCCTTGTTGCTTTGGTTATTGTTCTTGGATCGTGACACACCTATTTGTAGTCAGTTGATCAAATTATGTTTGGTGTTTTTACACTTTCGACATCACTTCATTGACAATCTCCTTATATGGAGATATTCGGTGAGTGTCGGTTGTTTTTGAGTTTTGTGATCGAGCAATGGATTCAGACCATAGTGCACACCAAACTTCTTTAGCATTGTACGAGTTTTCACTCCATTGTGATCTCCTTGTATGGAGTTATTCTGGTGAAGCCCAGTGTCAGTTGTTTTTGAGTTTTGTGATCGAGTAGTAGATTCAGACCACAGTGCACACCAAACTTCTTTAGCATTGTATGATTTTTTTGAGCTGAGCTTCTTGGGATGCCTTGGAGTAGGTTTTACTCACTTTACTTTTTGTTATTCCTGGTTTTGGGTACCTTGTGGTGTCCCTTTTCCCCAATTATTGTACATGAGTACCTCATTAGGCCTAGTTGTTGAGACTCATACTATGGACATGCCACTTCTATTTTGGCCCCTAGCTTCACTTGAGGGGGTGTTAGAGTAGGTATTTACCTTAGCTCATGTTCACCTAGGTACTTTATTTACCTTTATTGTATTTATCCTCACCCACTTATGTGTGTGGATATTTATTTTATCTTATTTAGATATTAGGAGATATTATCTAGTTGTTAGGTATAGTTCTTTCCTTGATCTATGGTATTGACTAGATCCTTGATGTCTAGTTCTCTCATAAATCTATGGTCTTGACTAGTTCTTTGATGACTAGTTATTTCCTTGATTTATGGCTTGATCTATGACCTTGACTGGTTCTTATATTTTTATTTCTTGCCTATTTAAGCAAGGTCCATTCTCATTGTATTGAATTGAGTTCCATAAAAATATATGATGTTTTCGCTCATTTATTTGCAAAGGTTTATGTAAAGTTATTACGATGAATTAATTTCATCTTATTGATCACGGTGTTTGATTAGCATCTGCGTTCTTGGCTCAGTACGATCGGTTATCGTTCCTTTTATGATCTACATCTTCCATGACCTTATTGATCCAGAGGATCATCGATGAGAAACACCAATCTATAACCTTCTAAGAATTAATTATTGGAAGTTTCATTGCATGGGAAAAATAGAGCTTTACGATGGTATCTTGTTAGGAGAAAACAAAGCATGTATTAGAGGTTATGGCCCATTGAAGATTTTGGCCAATTCATAAAAATTAGAACTACATGCGGGTGACATGGATGCGTGCACATCTAAGTGAAAAAATGAAATAACAACATGTGTCACAATAAATATGAAGTAAACATTTTGGTTTATAACGCTGGTCTTTGACACTCGGTCGTGGACAGTGGGCTTTAATTTTTTTCTTTATTTGGGGACCCTTAGCCGGAGTTTGACACACTCGATTGTGGAGGGTGACTCGGCCTCCATTTATTCATATCAAAATTACAGAGCTATATATATATATATGATATTTATTACAATTATAGGATCAATGTGGAATACTTATATTACATTGTAAATTTATACTTGAGGTGACTCAATGGACAACTGACTTGGTCGACCGAGTGGACACAGCCCCGAGCTATTTTACTTGCTAACCACCACTATATCTCATTACCTTATCTCCTACACTGCCAACCTAACTACCACCTTATATCCTTTCGTTAATTGACTATTTCCTTCTAACTCAAATCTATCCTCCGGTGACCACATTTCCTTACATGTTTAGCACACCCGCCTTATCTCTATAGCATAATGCTTACCTTCTATGTGCCCAACTTAGCATGTAGGTGAACCAAACACAACCATCGACCAACAAAATGGTTCTCAAGCCAATTAAATATGGCCACCACCCTAATATAAACCGTTCCTCTACTGTTTTACGTTGCGTGTGGGATATATGCCCATAAGGGAAATTCTAAGCGTATGAGGGCTTGACCCTTGGTTGGCGGGATAAAAAGATAATGTCTTGGCCATTGTGCCCATGGTGCTAAACACTATATAAATTGGAAATGTGCTAATTAAGGGGTGATGTGGAGTAGAATGGGTTAAAGAAAGACTATTTGTGGGAGCTAGGAGGGGAATTTTGGAAAAATTCTAAAAGAGACTAGGCTTATTTTTGCAAGAGGATTCCAGTGAGAAGATAAAAATCATGTAATACTAATTGTAAGTGTTATTTTGTATGATTTTAATAGATCGGTCCCTTTAATTGGACCCAAAGACGTAGGCCATAAGTGCCAAACTCTGTTATCATGTACGGTGTTGAAACTCTTGTCAAAATTTCCTTGTTATTTCTATGATTTATATAATGCTCTCTGTTTTTTAATTTTAATTAATATTACAAGAAATTTGTAATGGCGAAATTAATCTGAAAAATCATTTTTTAAAGAAAATTTGGTGAATGGTTTTTACAATTTGCTTATGATTTTGGATCATTTGGTATCAGAGCTGGTCTATGATTAGATTAACAATGTTTGGATTGCAATTTTTGTTGAATGTTAACAAGGTCCCATTCTAGAAAGGGTGAAGGAGAACTAACAGAAGTTGATCCAAAAATTGGTACAAGATGATCTCAAAGTCCAACGATGGCCGAGGAATGAGAAGAATATTTCATTAATCATTCCTTCAGATGAAATAAATGGTAGAAGAATTGTACCAAGATAGGAAAAGATAGTTGGAAAAGGAAGCTAAAGAAGGTAAAAAGAAAGCTCTAGTTATGATATTTTTAAAGATGAGAAACAAACATCTAATTTTCCTTGATAAAACTAGATATAAAGTTTGAATTGTCAATGTACAATGAAGAGCTTAATTGATGTAGAGGTATCATGGACTAAGAAGCATAATTTTGTTAATCTACCTTCTAGGCATGATTTTGAGATTTTGGGATGTGTCAAAGTCTATAGGAAGTAAGAATGAGTCATTGTAAGAGGGTAAAAAGAGTCAAAATTTTAATTTCATTCATATGTACTTTTCCTCCAAAGTGAAGTTTGAATTTGTAAAAGGGTTGAAATAGAGAAATAAGCTTGTAAAGTGGGTTAATGGAGTTTAAAGGGGGTTATGTGTCTAGAGAGTTTTAATAGGTGTGTAGTAGAGGTGTCATAGGGAAGTCCAAGAATCATAAAAAGGTAGGTAAAAATCTTAGAGACATATGGAAGTTAAGGAGTCACAAAATAGTAGTTAGTTTTCTAGAAGCAATTTTATGCATGGTGAAAAATTCAAAATAAGAAGGGAGGAATTCAATTTTTGGATGGATTTCACGTTTTAGAGGATGATTAGAAGTTGAAATAAAAAGAAAATATAATGATTTGTGTAAGGAAGGAGGAAATATACATATGTTTATGATATTTTGTATGTTTTAATCTTATTTTTAAGAGTGTTATGAGTTTACTTTAGAAAATGATGGTTTATCTTTGTGGTTATTATATAAATCCATTATATGATTATTATAGATTCTTGGAATGAATTTTCCTTTAATTTATGTAATGAAATAGCACTGGTTTTATGCATGTATGATTCCTTGAATGAGTTGAAGGAAGACTACGATTGTAAATTAATGATCCGATTGAGACCAATTAGCATAATTTTTCATTTCATCTGTAAATAACTTGAAATATGGGATTTATGTTAAAATATATGTTCTATAGATGGGTTTTTAATTTTTTACCTTAAATATTAGTATTTTTGGATATATTGAAGTTTTTCCTAAGCGGATTTGAGAATGTATAACTGTTTATCATAATGTCTTCATGGTAAAATGAGTATAACTAACGTGTTATAAGGAGTTAGATTCTGAAATTTTGGGGATATAACAATAAAAATATTATGCAAGTGGGTTTTTACTAAAATGGTGATTTGAAAAATTTAAAAAAGTTATTGATGACATAAATTTCTGATCTAAATGGGAAATGAACCTTTGTGGGCTTGGTAAGATCCTCTTTTGCAGAGAGTAGGGGAGTTGGTTGTTTATAAATAATCTTAATTAGTTGAATTATTTGGTTGTTTGAACCCTATCTCGCATCATTTGGTATCAGAGTGTGGATTTTTGTGTGATTTAGTTATGAGAATTAAATGTATGCTTTTGTGGCTAACAACGTTGTGAAGAAGGTGACAGGTGAAGATAAGTGATAGAAGTTGAAAATATATAGTGAAGACACCAAAATACCTAGTGAGGCCAAGGTGAGGTGTGGAGAAGAAAAGGAAAGGTGAAACAAACTTTTTAGTGTGAAGATGGATCAAGAAGAAGCAATGAGAGAGTTGTGGAAGTTGATTAACTACAAGAGGAAACAAAAAGAGTTAGAGAAGAATAAGAGAGAAGAGGCAAAGAAAGAGGATAAAATAAATCATGACAAATGGATGGAATCAGAGATGAAGAAACTAAAAGCAGATATAGAGCAGTTGAAAAAGATTATGAAGGAACAACAAAGGTATGTGCTTGAATTTATCATGAAGAAGAAGGTATAATGACTGTGATGCAGATTGTGAGAATAAATTAGAGTTGTTAGTTGAAGAAGATGATTAAGGATGAAGAAAAAAGTTAAGAAAGGAAGAAAAGAGAAAGAATAAGGTTGATAAGAAGAAGGAAGATGAGATTAAGAACAAAGAAGATGAACTTATGACAAGCATTGATTTGAATGACAAAGAAGACAAGAAAGCCAAAGGTGAATGCAAGGTAATAAAAATGCATGATTTGTTGATGGGTATTGATGATTTTTTGGGTGAATTCCTTGAAATTTTTCAAGAAGACTCTAGTTGTGCATTTGAATATGACAAACATGGTGATGAGATAGTTTTAGGAATGATGTTGATAATCTCTTACAAAGTTTGTTGGATAAGTTGGATGGACAAGTGAATAATGCGAGGTGCTGGCGAGGGAGATTTAGTTTCATGGGCATGTAATGATCGGAAGAAAGAAAAGGAAGATGTAAGTGTAGATTTAGAGTAGTATGATGTGAAGAAAAAAGTGAAGGAACAAGAAAATGAGAAAGATAATGAAGAAAATGACAAGAAAAATGATGGGAACATGATAAATATCGGTTCTGAGAGAGATGAAGAGAAAAATTAAAGATGAAGAACAATACATTTTTGTTGTTTTGTTGTTTGTGTATGTAGGTGACAAGAGAGAGAACATGAAGATGATGAAAGAAAAAAAAAGAAGATCAAGAAGAAATGGAGAAGAGTAAATAAAATACAAAGCAAAGGACTACTATGTAGGACCCAAGTGGACCTAAAGGATGCAAGCATAGTGGGAGTAAGAAAAGAAGACAAAAGGCAAACAATGAAGATAGAGGCATGGGCAAACAAACAAAGTATATGGATAATTTTCTCCACCTTGGGAGTATGATGCAGGTGCATCATGGCCTAAGAAGCATAATGTTGTTAATCTACCTTCTAGGCATGATTTTAAGATTTTGGGATGTGTCAAATTCCATAGGAAGTAAGAATGAGTCATTTTAAGAGGGTAAAAAGAGTCAAAATTTGAATTTCTGTCATATGTACTTTTCCCTCCAAAGTGAGGTTTGAATTTGTAAAAGGGTTGAAATGGAGAAATAAACTTGTAAAGTGGGTTAAAGGAGTTTAAATGGGGTTAGGTGTCTATCGAGGTTTAATAGGTGTGTAGTAAAGGTGTCATAAGGAATTCAAGAGTCATAAAAATGTAGGTAAGAATCTTGGAGACATATGGAAGTTAAAGAGTCAAAAAAATAGTAGTTACTTTTCTAGAAGCAACTTCATGCATGGTGAAAAATTTGAAATAGGAAGGGAAAAAGTCAATTTTTTAGATGGATTCCATGTTTTAGAGGATGAATATAAGTTGTAATGAAAGGAAAATACAGTGATTTGTGTAAGGAAGGAAGAAATATACATATGTTTATGATAGTTTATATGTTTTAATCTTGTTCTTAAGAGTGTTATGATTTTCTTTGGAAAATGATGGTTTATCTCTATGATTCTTAGATAAATACATTAGATGATTGTTATAGATTCTTAGAATGCATTTTCCTTGAATTTATGTAATGAAATAGCACTCTGGTTTGATGCATGGATGATTCCTTGGACCGAGTTGAAGGAAAGACTGTGGTTGTAAATTAATGATCTGCTTGAGACCACTTAGCATAAAATTTTCATTTCAATGCTAAATGAATTAAAATTTGGGATTTAGGTGAAAAGTGTTTTTCTACAAATGGGTTTTTAATTTTTACCTTAAATCTTAGTATTTTTGGATAAATTGAAGTTTTTCCTAACTGGAATGAGAATGCATGAGAATTGTTTGTCATAATGTCTTCCTGGTAAAATGAGCATAAATCACGTGTTCTAAGGAATTAGAATATGAAATTTTGGGGATATAACAATAAGAATATTATAAAAGTGGGTTTTTAAAAAAATGGCGATTTGAAAAATTTACAAGAAGTTATTGATGACAAAATTTTCTGATCTAAATGGGAAATGAGCCTTTGTGGGCTCGGTAAGATCCTCATTTTGCAGAGAGTAGGGGGTGTTGGTTGTTTATTAATCCTCTTGATTAGTTGAATGATATTTTTATTTGAACCCTCGCTACATCATTAATGTAGAAAAGTTGGATAACTTGATCAAACAAATTGAGGTATATTGATGGGTTCAAAAAATTGTTGACGATGAAGTAAAAATTCATTTGGTAACTCTTCGAATGGGTGACACAACACTCATATGGTGAGAGAGTAAGATTCATGAAGTAGATTAGAAAAAATATAAAGAAATCACTTCCTGGTTTGATTTTGTTTCTTATCTAAGACAACAATTTTATCTGTAGGATACATGCAAAAGCTATGATGTATTGGAAAACTTTGAGAGAAAAAAGGGACAAAGTGTTCAGGATTATACACAAGAGTTTAGGAAAAGGGATATTATTCTTTGTGTTCTCTCCATACAAAATAAACACTACTTAAATGTATTGGTGGACTACATAGTTATTTGAGACATATGATTCTTGTTTTTAATTCTACAAATCTTGATGTGGTGTGTGTGTGCAAGCTACACATTTAAAAGCAATAGGGAAAATGGGTTAGGATTCTTCCTCCTCAAAACAGAATAAAAATAAATCTGAAGGCAAAGAAAAACGTTTGAAAGAATAAGGAAAAGGAAATGGTAAGAAAAATAAATATTCCCTTTGTTAAGAAGGAAGATGAAAAGCCATTTTGCAATCATTGTAAAAAGAATGATGATGAATTTAAATGTTGGAAATTACATCCATGAAATGAAGCCTAAGTGGTTTAATAATAAAAAGGAAAAATATAAGAAAATGAATATTGTGGTCCATGATGTTAGGTCTGATTTAGGAGATGAAACCAAGATCACGGCCATGAGTTTTCAAGGTAGTCATTCTTCCCCTTCTTCTAACTCTAGTTCATCAAATGTTGCATCTTCTTCTAAACAACAATCCATGCATGATGAAAAGAAAAGAATTCACTACATACAAAAATTTACACTCTATTTGATAGTGGATGTCAAGCTAATCTAATTTCAGAGGAGGTTGTTAAGAATCTGGGACTCAAAACCAAGCCACATCATAAGCCTTATCCTTTGGGATGGGTTTGTGATGATGCAAAGTTGTAGGTAACAAAAACTTGTAGATTCAGGTTTTCCATTATAGACAAGTTTATTGATGAGGTTGATTTGGATGTTGTTCCTTTGGATTTTTTGTGGTGTAGTTTTGGAAAGTCCTTATTTATATGATCGTAAAGCAATATTCTATAGGGAAGAGAATAAGTACTTGTTTGTTAAGGATGGGATTGAATATATTGTTAGAGATCATTGTGTGAAAACAAGTCTTCCTGGTTATTACAGAGCAGATCAAAAGGCTTGTAAATTCAAGCAAGAATTTTGTACTCATGGTGATCAAAGCCAAAGAGAAATATCACGAAAATAATTTTGAGGATTGTGATCCTAAACATCATAATGAATTGGTTAAAATTGTTTCTAACTATGATGATGTTTTTCAGGATCCACAAGGTCTATCTCCCAAAAGAGGGGTTCAACATGAGATATATTTACTACAGGATGCACCTCTTCCCAAAATTAGTATGTATATATTGTGCGTGATTGAAAATGAGGAAATTAAGAAACATGTGATGAAACTTTTGAAAAAAGGTATTATCCATCCAAGTTCATCCCCTTGTGGTTCACCAATTATTTTGGTGCCAAAGAAATATGGCACATGGTGGATGTGTGTCAATTTTTGTGCCTTGAACAAGATCATGGTGAAAAATCATTACCCTCTTCCTCATATTGATGATTTACTGGATCAATTAAGAATGTTATTTATTTCACTAAGTTAGACTTAAGAAGTGGTTATCACCAAGTAAGAATTAATGAAGGTGATGTGTGGAAAATTGCTTTCAAAACAAAACAAGGTTTATTTGAATGACTTGTTATGCCTTTTGGATTGTGCAATGCACCAGATACATTCATGCGTGTGATGAATAATGTATTTAGGCCATTAATTGATGATTTTTTTATAGTATACTTATATGATATCCTAATTTTAAGTAATTCATGGGATGATTATATCATTCATATACAGAAAGTACTAAATGCTTTAAGAAAGGAAAAACCATTTTGAAGATGTCTAAATGTGAATTTAGGAAAACACCTTTGGTTTATTTGGGTTATGTTGTGGGAAATGGTGAATTGAAAATACATCCTGAAAAAGTTGAGGTCATTATTAACTGGCCTAGACCCAATAATGTAACTGAAGTTATGAGATTTCTTGGTGCAGTACAATACTAGAGAAAATTTAATGCTAAATTTTCATTTATTGCATCTCCTTTGCATGCTTTGATTAGTATTAAACATGTATTTCAAGGGGAGGAAAACATTAGAGATATTTTGATGCACTAAAAGAGAAAATCAGTACCGCTCTAGTCTTGGCACTTTTAGATTTACAACAGTCATTTGAGATTGAGATAGATGCTTTGGACTATGTAATGGGGGTAGTCTTGATGCAACACATAAAACTTGTTTGTTACCATTCTGAGACCTTCACGAGTGTGGTAAGAAATTATCTAACTTATGATAAAGAGTTGTATGGTTTAGTGTAGAGTGTAAAGAAATGGAAACATTACTTAATGGGAAAGGAAACAATAATACATATAGATCATCAGCCCCTCTAGTACTTACAAACACAAACCAAGCTACAACAGTATAGACACTTCTATTGGATGGGATTCTTGAGGAAATTTCATCTCATGATTAGGCATATGAAAGGTATACAAAACAAGGTTGCTGATATGCTATCTAGACCTCCAATTGTTCTTTGCATCTGTTCTTTTACAACATAGTTATTTGGCTCATGATAGTTATAAAGACCAATATGTGTATGATGCTAATTTTAAAGAAGTTTATGAGGACTTAATGACTGGGAAATAAGTAGGAGAATTGGATTATCATGTGAATGATGGAATTTTATATCATTCTGGTAAACTTTACATTCCTTAGAATGAAAGAGTAGATGTGATTAGGGAATCTCATACTTCTCTTACATCTAGATATTTTGGTGTTGGTAAAACATTTGCACATTTATAAATGTATTGCTATTGGCCTAGAATGCATGAACATGTAACAAAGTATATAAAAGGATGTGTTCTTTGTACCAAAAGTAAGCCTAGCAATAGGAAGTTAGGAATTTACACTTTGCTTCCTATTCATACACATTCATGGGAAAAATTTTATAGGAGGCTTTCCCATGTCGGAAAGAAACACAACTATTTATATGTGGTCTTGGACATATTTAACAAGATGTGTGTGTTGATTCCTTTTACTAAACAAATAATTGGTGACGAGACTGCACATTTATTCTTTCAATTTTTATGGGTTCATTTTGGTTTACCCACTTCTATTATTTCAGATCGGGATTCCAAGTTTCTTGGGAATTTTGGTCAACTTTGTGGGGTTTGATGGACACTAAACTGAAGAAAAAAACTACTTTTCATCCATAAATTGATGTTCAAATAGAGGCTATGAATGAAACAATGGTACATTTGCTTAGGGGCTATTGTGGTAAACATCCTAAATTATGGGATGATCATTTATATTATGTGCATCATGCTTATAATCATGCCTTACATTCTTCTATTATGAAGTATCCTTTTGAGACTTGTTATGGTTATCTACCTAAATATCCATTAGATTTCTCTTTTGGAAAAGAAACTGTTGTTAGTGGCCTTAGTGATATTGATAAAGCTAAAAAGTTTGTGTAATGAATACAACAGGTACATCAATATGTCTAAAATAGTTTAAGAAAAGTCAAGTGAAATATAAAGCAAGGCATGATAAACACATAACTGATCACAAGTTCCAAGTTGGTGATTAAGTTTGGCTTCACATCCAAAAAGAAAGGATGACAAGATTAATGTCAGAAAATTATATTACATTATAAATTTTGTACTTGGAGTTGATTGGTGGACAACCCAACTCGGTTGATCGAGTCAACCTAGACACCAAGCTAACCTACTTTCTAACCATCGATATAGCTCATTACCTTATGTCTTGTGCTGCCAACCTAACTTCCACCTCAACACTATCACCTTATCTCCCTCCATTAACTACATATTTCCTTCCAACTTAGTTCTATCCTCCATGCGGCCATATTTCCTTGCACGGTTAACACACCCGCCTTATCTCTCTATCATAATGCTTACATTCTATATGCCCAACTTAGCACACAAAAAAACCAACCACAACCGCCGAACAAGAAAATGGCTCTCAAGCCAACTAAATATATGGCCACCACCCCCAATATAAATCACTCCTCTACCTATTTTGCGATGCATGTGGGATATATGCCCACAATAGAAATGTAAAGTGTATGGGAGCGGTTCGACCCTTAGTTGGCGAGGATAAAAGGATAGGGTCTTGGCCATTGTGCTTGCGGTGATAAACACTATATAAATGGGCAATGTGTTATTTGAGTGGTAATGTGGAGCATCTTGTGTTAAAGAAAGGCTATTTGTGGGAGCTAGGGGGAATTTTGGAAAACTTCCAAAGGAGACTAGGCTTATTTTTGCAAGATGATTCTAGTGAGAAGATCAAAATCATGTAATACCTAATTGTAAGTATATTTTTGTATGATTTTACTAGATCGATCCCTTTAATTGGACCTGGAGATATAGGCCATAAGCATCGAGCTTCATTATCACGTACGGTGTCAAAACTCTTTTCAAATTTTCCTTATTATTTCTTTGATTTTCAGAGTGCTCGTAGTTTTTATTTTAATTAAAATTACAAGAAAGTCATTTTTATAGAAAATTTGGTGAATGATTTTGGATCATTTGGTATCGAGCTGATGTTTGATCAGATTAGCATTGTTTGGATTGTAAGTTGTGTTGAATGTTAACAAGGTCCCATTATAGAAAGGGTGAAGTAGAACTAGCAGAAGTTGATCCCGAAATTGGTACAAGATGATCTCGAAGTCCAAGGATGGCCGAGGAATGAGAAGAAGAGTTTCGTCAATCATTCCTTCAGATGAAAGAAATGGTAGAAGAATTGTATCAATATAAGAGAAGACAATTGGAAAAGGAAGCTATGGAAGGTAAAAAAGAAAGCTCTAGTTACGATATTCCTAAAAATGAGAAACAAACATATGATTTTCCTTCATTAAAACTAGATATAAAGTTTGAATTTCCAATGTATAATGGGGATCTTAATGTAGAGAAGTTGGATAACTGGATCAAGCAGATTGAGGTATATTGCAAGGTTTAGAAAATTGTTGATGATGAAGAAAAAAATTCATTTGGAAACTATTCAAATGGGTGACACAACACTCATATGGTGGGAGAGTAAGCTTCAGGAAGTAGATGAGAAAAAGGTAAAGAAATAACTTTATGGTTATTTTGTTTCTAATCTAAGACAACAATTTTATCCTCTAGGATACATGCAACAAGATATGATGGATTGGAAAACTTTGAGACAAACTAAGGGACAAAGTATTCAGGATTATACACAAGAGTTTAGGAAAAGGGATCTTATTCTTGGTATTTCTCTCCATACATAAGAAACACTGCTTAAATATATTGGTGGATTACATAGTTATTTGAGACATATGATTCTCATTTTTAATCCTACTAATATTGATGTGGTGTGTGTGCAAGCTATAGATTTATAAGCAAAAGGGAAAATTGGTAAGGAGTCTTCCTCCTCAAAATAGAAGAAAAATCATTTTAAAGGGAAAGAAAAAGGTTTGAAAGAACAAGGAAAAGGAAAGGGTAAGCCAAAGACAAAATCTACTATTAAGAAAGAGGATTAAAATTCATTTCACAATCATTGTAAAAAGAATCATGATGAATCTAAGTTTTGGAAATTACATCCTGAAATGAATCTTAAGTGGTTTAATAATAAGAAGGGAAAAGAGAAGAAAACAAATATTGTGGTCCATGATCTTGGGTCTGATTCAGGAGATGAAGCCAAGATCATGACCATGGGTTTTCAAGGTATTCGTTCTTCCCCTTCTTCTAAAACTAGTTCATCAAATGTTTCATCTTCTTATAAACAACAATCTATGCATGATGAAAAGGAAAAAATGAGATTTTCCACCAAAGGGTTGTTTTACAACATATAAAAAATGGCACTCCATTTGATAGTGGATCTAAAGGTAATCTAATTTCAGAGGAGGTTGTGAAGAAATTGGGACTCAAAACTAAGCCACATCCTAAGTATTATCCTTTGGGTGGAGTGCGTGATGATGCAAAGCTACAATTAACAAAAACTTATAGATTCAGGTTTACCATTATAGACAAGTTTATTGATGAGGTTGATTTGGATGTTGTTCCTTTGGATATTTGTGGTGTAGTTTTGGGAAGTTCTTATTTATATGATTGTAAAGTAATCTTCTATAGGGAAGAGAATAAGTACTTTCTTGTTAAGGATGGGATTGAATATATTGTTAGATATCATCATGTGAAAACAAGTCTTTCCTTGGTTATTGCAAGGCATATGAAAAGGCTTGTAAATTCAAGAAAGAATTTTGTACTCATGGTGATCAAATCCAAAGAGAAAGATCACGAAAAGGATTTTGAGGATTGTGATCCTAAACATTGTAATGAATTGGTTAATTTGTTTCTAACTATGATGATGTTTTTAGGATCCACAAGTTCTACCTCCCAAAAGAGGGGTTCAACATGAGATACAATTGTTACATGATGCACCTCTTCCCAACATTGGTATGTATAGATTGTCCATGGTTGAAAATGAGGAAATCAAGAAATAGGTGATGGAAATTTTGGCAAAAGGTATTATTCGTCCAAGTTCATCCCCTCATGGTTCGCCAATTATTTTGGTGTCAAATAAAGATGGCACATGGTAGATATGTGTTGATTTTTGTGCCTTGAACAAAATCACGGTGAAAAATCATTACCCTCTTCCTCATATTGATGATTTACTGGATCAATTAAAGAATACTATTTATTTCACTAAGTTATACTTAAGAAATGGTTATCATTAAGTAATAATTAATGAATTTGATGTGTGGCAAACTACTTTCAAAACAAAACAAGGTTTATTTGAATGAATTTTTATGCCTTTTGGATTGTGCAATGCACCAACTACATTCATGTGTGTGATGAATGATGTATTTAGGCCATTCATTGATGATTTTGTCATAGTCTACTTAGATGATATTATGATTTTTAGTAAATCATGGGATGATCATATCATTCATATACAAAAATTATTAGATGATTTAAGAAAGGAGAAACTATTTTTAAAGATGTATAAATGTGAATTTGGGAAAAAATCTTTGGTTTATTTGGGTTATGTTGTGGGAAATGCTAAATTGAAAATAGATCTTGTAAAAGTGGAGGTCATTATTAACTGGGCTAGACCTAATAATGTAATATAAGTTATAATATTTTTGGTGCGATGACAATACCGAAGAAATTTTATTGCCAACTTTTTGTTTCTTGCATCTCCTTTGCATGATTTGACTAGTTTTAAATAGGTCTTTCTGCGGGAGGTAAATATTAAAGAAATTTTGATGAACTGAAAGAGAAATTTGGTACAACTCCAGTCTTAGCACTTCTAGATATGCAATAGTCATTTGAGATTGAGACAAATGCTAGTGACTATGCAATGTGGGGCATTCTTGATGCAACATAGAAAACCTATTTGTTACCATTTTGAGACCTTCACGAGTGCGCTAAGAAATTATCCAACTTATGATAAATATTTGTATGCTTTGGTGTAGAGTGTAAAGAAATGGAAACATTACTTGATGGGAAAGGAAACAATAATACATACAGATCATCAACCCCTCCAGTACTTACAAACACAAACCAAGCTACAATAGTCTATACACTTTCGTTAGATGGGATTCTTGTAGAAATTTCATCTTGTGATCAGGTATAAGAAAGGTATACAAAACAAGGTTGTTGATATGCTATCTAGACCTCCAATTATTTTTGCATATGTTATTTTACAACATAGTTCTTTGTCTCATGATATTTATAAAGAACAATATGTGTATGATGCTGATTTTAAATAAGTGTATGAGTAATTAATGAGTGGGAAACAAGTAGGAGAATTGGATTATCATGTGCATGATGGAATTTTATATCATTCTTGTTAAAATTTTCATTCCATAAAATGAAAGAGTGCATGTGATTAGGGAAGCTCATACTTCTCTTATATCTAGACATTTTGGTGTTGGTAAAACAATTACACATTTACATATGTATTGTTATTGGCCTAGAATGCATGAACATGTAACCAGGTATATAAAAGGATGTGTTCTTTTTTCCATGAGAAAGCCTAGCAATATGAAGTTAGGACTTTACACTCCTCTTCCTGTCCCTACACGTCCATGGGAAATTATTTCTATGGATTTTGTAGGAGGTTTTCCCATGTCACAAAAGAAACATGACTATTTATATGTGGTTGTGGATAGATTTAGCAATATGTATGTGTTAATTCTTTGTGCTAAAAAAATAACTTGTGAAGGGACTACACATTTATTATTTTAGTTTGTATGGGTTAATTTTGGTTTTCCCACTCGAACTCCGTGTCTTGGGCTATTGGTGAGTTACAATTAGTTTGTAATCATCAACCCAAGTTCCATTCCAATTGAGTTCATTGGATGCTTTCAATAAGTAACCATGGGGACACCTTGAAGTAGGGGTTGAACTTCTCCATATGGACCAAGTGGAACATAGCGGGGCACTCTGAATGCGGATTGCTTTGCAGACATTAACGATCTAATCCCACCCCATGTCCCACTTAAAAAAAGTGCTCCTCCACTACTCCAATTCATAGCTTTGGTATAATAAAAGTGTTTACCATCCAAAATTTTTAAACTCAAGGTCTTTGGCTATTGGTGGGTTACAAGTAGTTTAAAATCATTAACCCAAGTTCAATTCCCATTGAGTTCATTAGATGTTTTCAATAAGTGGCCATGGGGACACCTTAAGGTAGGGGTCGAAATTATCCATATGAACCAAGTGAAACATAGTGGGGCACTACGAATGTAGATCGCTCAAAGATACATTAAGGTCCCAAGCCCCCCCCTTGTCCCACTTAGAGAAATTTCTCCTCCACTACTCCAATTCATAGCTCTGGTATAATAAAAGTGTTTACCATCCAAATTTTTGAACTCAAGGTTTTGGATAGTGGTGAGTTACAAGTAGTTTGTAATCATCAACCCAAGTTCCACTCTGTTGAATTCATTAGATGTTTTCAATAAGTGGCCATGGGGACACCTTTAGGCAGGGGTTAAAATTATCCATATGAACAAAGTGGAACATAGTAGGGTGCTCGAATGTAGATCACTTCAAGAGACATTAAGGACCCAAGCCCACCCCCTTGTCCCAATTAGAGAAAGAGCTCATCCATTACTCCAGTTCATAACTTTGGTATAATAAAAGAATTTACCATCCAAAATTTTAGGGGATGACCTTGTGATGAATGGGTGGGGTGTTTAGCCTATAGAGCCAATAACCGAGTTCAAACCTATCCCCAGGATTTCATATTCGATTTACTTGTGACATGTGGAGTGGGGTATTTGCATGTTGCTTAGGGGTACATCCCTAGCCTAAATTTTGAACTCAAGGTCTTGGGATATTGGTGAGTTACAAGTAGTTTTTAATCATCAACCCAAGTTCCATTCCCATTGAGTTCATTGGATGCTTTCAATAAGTGGCTATGGGGACACCTTGAGGTAGGGGTCGAAATTCTCCATATGGACCAAGTAGAACATAACGGGGTGCTTTGAATGTGGATCACTTAGCGAGAAATTAAGGACCCAAGCCCACCCCTATGTCCCACTTAGAGAAAGTGATCCTCCACCACTCCATTTCATAGCTCTGGTATAATAAAAGTGTTTACCATATAACATTTGATCTTTGAAGTGGTTAATAAAGGAGGCCATGGCAAATAAGCTGCAAACACGTGAAGAAGCTGAAATAACGATCCAGTCCATCGGTGAGGTGCGAAGGGCTCAAGGGGATTTTGTGCAGCTTGGTGGTGGAGCTCCCTGTGCGGTTACGAGCATTTGTGGATGACATGATGAATTCTAAAGATGGGTGAATCCCGTGTGCTAACTCTCCACCTGACGATAAAAAAATAAAGACAACAATTGGGCTTGTTTCGAGAGGGTTCAATGCCAAAGGAAATACAAGGGGATATGCTCGGGCGGTGGAAGGATATCATTTAAATATTCCCTTGGAAAATATGATGGCAATAATCTAGGAAATCAGGCGTATTTGGTTGATCTCGCAGAAGAAATCCCATCGTTGGTTATTGAATGTCAGGAAGTGGAGGAATATTACACAAATTTATCTCGGGATGCCATAATAGGTTGCTTCAATGGCTTATGGCCTTCCTCTACAAATTTATACTAGTGGATATTTCAAAATTGGACAGATAAATGTGAAATATTCCCAAGAGTTTTTTTGTGGTTTATATTAGAGAAGTGAAGGATTACTAGCGGTGCCTAGATGATGGGTTGTGGTTTGGGGTAACACTTTGGTCTATTTTTGAGTCCTTGGTTACTAGAATTTGATCTGAACACTCTTTCAATTTCCAAAATGCCAGTTTGGGTGAGACTTCCCAATCTTCCTCTACACTTTTGGTATGCGTTAGAAGATATCGATAATGTTTTGGGAAGATTTGTAAAAGAAGACATGGACAGATCTCATGTGGGTCTATACTCCTTCACCCATATGTGTGTGGAAGTCGATTTGAGTAAAGGGATTTTGGATCGAATTAATTTAAAATTTGGAAATTTTCAACATTCTCAACCCTTAGATTACGAAAACACAACATTCGATGTAGAAATTGCAGAAATCTTGGTCACCTATAAGCATCATGTCCTGTGAATAAAAACCAGCTATAAAGAGTAGCTCGACTCGATTAGAGGATGGGGATATTTAGATCTAGATTTGGTGGATGTGGCGACATTCAAGGAGGATCCCTACAATGCTAGTACTGAGAATAAGGCTGAGGAAAGTGTGGAACATGGAAAAAGGATTACATTCAGGATTCGCAGGGGATTATAGTAGCTAGTGGAATGAAAAAGGGGTATTTCTCCTACCAAATTAAATTTAGATCGGGAATACTTGTCGGATAATCAAATGATTTCAACGAATAATGGTGTTTTCCCACTAGCAATTTTAGCAGTGAATGGTAAGTGGCAAGAAGTAAAGAATAGGAAAAATAAAAAAGGTCGAATGGGTAATATTGAGGACTATTTCCCAACCCAGGATGGGAAATAGCCTATATTTGGATATTTGGTTAAGTAATGTTTCGTAGGATTATATTCTTGGGGTATAAGCCCTACTATGTTTGTTAATCTTTCGGGGGTATATAGGCCCAGTTTTTATTAGGAATAGGTCCTATCAAGCCGCTTTATCAATAATTTTATTTTTGGTTTTTGACTTCTATTATTTCTGATCGGGATTCTAGGTTTCTTGGGGAATTTGGTCAACTTTGTGGGGTTTGATGGACACTAAATTGAAGAAAAGAACTTCTTTTCATCCATAGATTGATGGTTGAATAGAGGTTGTGAACCGCACAGTGGTACATTTACTTAGGGCATATTATGGTAAACATCCTAAATTTTGGGATGAACATTTATATTATGTGCAGCAAGCTTAAAACCGTACCATAAATTCTTCTCTTGTGAAGTTTCCTTTTGAGACTTGTTATGGTTATCTACGAATCACCATCAGATTTCTCTTTTAGACAAGAAACTATTGTTAGTAGACTTAGTGATAGTAACAAAGCTAAAAAGTTTGTGTAGCGAATGCAACGAGGTCCATCAATATGTCTAAGAACAGTTGGATAAAAGTCGAGAGAAATATATAACACTCCATGAAAAACATTGAATTGATCACAAGTTCCAAGTTGTTGATTCAATTTTACTTCATATCAACAAAGAAAGGTTGACATATGAAGGGAAAATGTTAAAACCAATTCGGTATGGTCCATTCTGAATAGTGAAGAAAATTAATAACAATGATTTTTGGTTGGATTTACACCCATAAATGCAAATTTATTTAGTTGTAAATGTTGAAAATTTGAAGTTGTATGAACCACCTAGGAGTATTGATCATGATGATGCTAATGTTTTACATTCTGTTGATGGTTCTACACTAGAGTATCTAGATGAATTTCGAGGATGATATCATTTTAGACATAAAGGTTAGAACCTTGCGAAGGGGTGATGTTGAATATATTTGTGTGGGTTTTAAAGGCATGCATCTAAACAAGGTGAAATGGATGGAAACTGGAAAGGTGAGGGAGAAGTACCCTCACCTATTTACCAATTAAAATAAATTTTAGAGGTCCAAAATTTTCTCAATGGGGAGGAGTGATCCAGAGGATCCTCACTGAGAAACACCAATCTATAATCTTCTCAGAATCAATTACTATGAGTTGCATTACATGGGAAAAAATTAGAGCTCTTCGGTGGTATTTTGTTTATAGAAAATGAAGCATGTATGTATAAGTTATGGCCCTTTTAAAGTTTTGGCTAATTGGTAAAAACCAGGACTATGTGCGGGGACATGGATGCATGCACATCTAAGTGAAAAAATGAAATAACAACATGTATCACAATAGATATGAAGTAAAATTTTTGGTTTATAATGTTGGTCTTTGACACTCATTCATGGACATGTGGGCCTCACTTTCTGTGGTGGGGTCCCTCGGCCAAGTTCGACACACTCAATTGTGGAGGGGTAGCTTGGCCTCCATTTCTTCATATCAACATTGAAAAGCTTTTGTATATATATGCTTTTAATTGTAATTACAAGATCAATGTGGGACAATTATATTACATTGTAAATTTTGTGCTTGGAGATAACTCGATGGACAAACGACTCGACCAAGTGAGTCGACATGGTCACCGAGAAAACCTACATGCTAACCACTTGCTATAGCTCATTACCTTATCTCCTACACCGCCAACCTAGCTGCCACCTCAACACTATCACCTTATCTCACTTTTTAATTACCTATTTCCATCTAACTCGGCTATATCCTCTATATACGGCCACATTGGCTTACACACTTAGCACACCCGCATTATCTCTTCAGCATAATTCTTACCTTCTATGCTCCTAACTTAGCACACACGCAAACCAACCACAACCATCGGAATTTTTTTTCTCTCAATCCAATCAAATATGGTCACTGCCCCTAATATAACCACCCCCTCTACCTATTTTGCATTGCATGTGGGATATATGCCCAAAATGGAAATACAAAGTGTATGGGGAGGTGCTCGACCCTCGCTTGGTGGGATAAAAGGATAGGGTTTTAGCCATGCACCCGTAGTGCTAAACACTATATAAATGAGAAATGTGCTATTTGAGGGCTAATGTGGAGCATCTTGTGTTAACAAAGGCTATTTGTGGGAGCTAGGAGGGGAATTTGGGGAAACTTCCAAAAGAGACTAGGATTATTTTTGCAAGAGAATTTTAGTGAGAAGATCTAAATCATGTAATAATGATTACAAGTGTTTTTGTATTATTTTAATAGACCTTTCCTTTTAATTGGACCCAGAGACATAGGCCACAAGTGTCGAACTCTGTTATCACGTACGGTGTCGAAACTCTTGTCAAATTTTCTTTGTTATTTCTTTGATTTGCACAATACTCATATTTTTAATTTTAGTTAAAATTACAAGAAAGTCGTAATGGTGAAATTAATCCAAAAAAACATTTTTAAAGAAAATTTGGTGAATGGTTTTTATAATTTTCTTATGATTTTGGATCACTTACTCATAAAAATAGAGAATTATGTTGATGAAATCTTTGGAAATCCCAAAAATGACATGAAAATATTGCTATCCTTGAAATCCTCTTTGTACATATTATCCAATTTTCCTCTCTGTTTTAATCATGCCAAGTGTGTGTTTAGAGTTATGACTAGAAAAATTCTTGGATTTATCATTTCTATCGGGGACATTGAAGTTAAACTCATAGAAATTAAATCCATTATCGAGATGCCTCCTCATTCTAACATCAAACAACTTCACAATCTTCATAGAAGACTACAATCTATTTGCCATTTAATCTCACATATTTCTGACCACTATTAACCTTTCCATCATCTATACATGTACTCATATCTCCATGTGAAGGGGAGTCTTTCTATCTCTACATATTTATCTCTCGATGAATATCTATATGCCATGTAGGCACATTGTGATGAGCAAGGCAGGAGAAATCCATCCATTACATTATCCACACTCCATTTGATTACGAAACTTGCTACACCGAGGTTGAAAAACTATGTTTTAATCCCTTCTTTGCCACATACAAACTTCACCACTATATCCTTAATCACAAAACCTTCATCATTACTAGATGTAATCTTCTCAAAACCATGCAATCTAAGACTTATCATGACAATCACATCACTCGATGGATAATGCTCATGACCGAGTTTGACCTAGAGTTCATATCTCAAAAATCTATTAAGGGCTATCCGATCACCGATCAACTTGTTGAAGCCTCTCTTTTTGACAATCATATTCCTCATGAACAATTTCTAAACAAATCCATCCATACGCTCAATGATGAATTTTCTCCCCTCAAAATGACACTTTTCTTTGATGGATCTAAGTGTTAGAAAGGGGAGGTGTTGGTGTTATCATCATTCCTCCTTAGGATACCCCTATCCCCATTGCTTATAAACTTGACTTTGAATGCACTAACAACATGGATGAGTATGAAGCCCTCATATTGGGCCTACAAACTATTGTCATGCTCAGAGTTCAAATTATCAATATCTATGGTGACTCCTAACTCATCATCAATCAAGTCAAAGGAATGATTCAAGACAAAATTAAAGTCTTTCAAAAATACAAGGACATCATCAAATTTATTCTTGAGGCCTTTGATCAAGTATACCATCCAATCCATTACTTGCTCATCTAATAATTTTGCTGATTGGTTAGTTGGTGTTGTCATTAATGTCACATAACTTCGATTGAGTGAAATGTCATGCAAATAGGTGTGTAATTGGTGTGCGGTGGTTGATGGAAAAAGAGTGAGTGTTTGGTATTTCATGAGGAAAGTTTTTATTGTTCCAAATAGCTATTGATTTCTCTTACGTGCTCATGAAGTGTTTTGAGAAAGCCGTATATTTTTTTGTATATACTAGAGTGAAGAAGGTTGCTATGATTGGATTAGATGCTCTACTGGTGTGAAATTATTATTCCAGAATGTGTAATATTTTTAGAGATGGTGGAGGCATGTGTCTTTGAGAACTTATTCCAACGAGTCCAACTTTGTGCAATTTGGAGCTCTCTAGAGGAAGTTATGGCCATTTGAAGTTTAGTTGGTCTGATTGTTGAACAACTATAAATATTCTAAGTATTTGACGTGTGAATATAGGGCACTAGAAGAACATGATGCTATAATAGTATTGAAGCACCCAAAATAATGACTTAGTTGTTTTTAGATAAGGTCTATTTTTGGAGATAGCATGTGAAGCACACATAGAGATGAAGGCTTGCACTCCACAAAATGGTATTTTGGGAGCAAATGATAGACAAACGCCATGCATAGTTTAATCTAATAATATGATCTCAACTTGGAGTTAACTATAGGACATATATTTTAGAGCACTTACATGTTGTGCATACTATTCCAAAGGTGCATGTCTATTATCAGCAAGTGAACTATTTTGGGAAGTGCATGGGTGGTGAAGGGAAAGTCCCCACCCCTATAAATATGTATATATTTGCGTAGTTTGGTAGGTGGTGAGCTATTGTAGAGTTGTGCTGCTGGTTTTAACGTGCACATGACTCATGGAGATACTTTACTATGTATGAAGCTTTTGTGTTTTACAATATTTATGCAATAGAGTATATTGGTTGGATAATGGTGTTAGACATGATGAATTTGGTTCTTGTATGGTTAATCTTATCATAGTTATTGTCTAGTTCATTTATCATGATTCTCTAAGATATACATCTGGATTATGCACTGTGGAATGTTTATGTCTAATTATGAATCTAAACATGTTTAAACATCATCACACTAACATCCTATACAAGCAACTCTAAAGAGGGACTTGGTACCTTTGTGTTCTTTGGGTGAGGGCATAGCTCGGGATGAGTAATATGCCGGTGCATCCAGGTTATTCACAGTAAATTATGGGATGCATCATTGGTTCTATTGCCTCGACCTCTTTTCGAGTTGTTTTAAGGATGCTTCGTGATGAATATGTACCGAGTTGACCCTATCAAGTGGTGAGGAGTGGAAAGTAGATCTAGAAGAAGAATACGCTCAAAGATTCAACTTGGATCTAAGTTTGATGTGTGCGTGTGGGTAGAGAAGAACTTATATGATTTGTTTATATGAGATTTTCTTTGCTATCTTTTCGATAAAGTTATATGAGTAGCTGGTTGCTTATGTGTCTAAAAGGAATTGGAGGTTTTGCACAATTTTACGGATGCGGGAAGAATTTTAGGCTCTCTATGATGTTGATTTGATTTAGACATGGTGTGGACACTTGATTCTATCATGTTACGAATAACTATATTTTGGAGTACTCAATTTCCACTTATTCTTTCCGGAGGTAGTGAGTTCTAGTTTTTATGTTATCCTAGGGGAACCTATCTCGCAAAGCATTCCTTTGGTGATAAAAATATTGTGGTAACCTTGAATTTTAAAGAGAAGCCGATGGCTAGCTAAACCCCACCATGCATGGGGGAAGGAACATGTTTGGTGAAGGATGGAAGACCTAGTAGCGAGAGAGGTAAAGAGAAGAAAGGTAGCTCAAGTACAATTAGGGAAGAAGTGCCAAATTACATAATGAATGGTGTTGAGGAGAGAGATGGCTCGTGAAGGATTTAGAGCTCACATAAAGGGTGTGGAGCTAGAGCATCTGGAACTCCCCCATTTTGGAAAGCATGATAGGGAACCCTCATTACCCTATTATGAGAGCACGCCAGCAAAGATGACATGGGCCACGGGTGTGCATCTAAATCTACCTAGAAACCTAGCCCTTGTGCTTGTTTTTCTAGTTGTTAGTAAACGATCAATAGCTAACAAGCTAGTTTGAGCAGAGAATAACATGAGTGAATCAAATTGAAAGTACATCTATGGCCAGAAAAACATCTTACTTGTTATTTGGAGGTACCTTTTCAGGTGTGTCATCGACACAAAACTCAGGTGCGTATAATTTTGGAATGACCTCGGGAGTAGTACCACCTCACGCAGTTGTATGAGTTTAGTTTAGTACCACTTTGTTGGGACACATGACGGTACATACTTTGGTTCACTTCTTACTACAAGTGGAGGATCAGGGGGCATAAGTGGATTTGGTTCAAGTGGATGGTGGGTATGGAGGTAGAGGTAACACAAGAGGTTTGGATCCGGTGGGCATGGTCCTCACCAACCCCAAAATATTTACATGGAGATGTCACTTCATCTTCCAGAGTATAGGGGAATAGAATATTCTAATGAGCATGTACACACATGTGAGATATCGTGGCAAAAAAGGGATTATGACTTCTGAGTGCAAGGCAAGTTAGTTTGCAACTACGTTGCAGGGACACACACAGTTGGTACAAGAATTTTGACCTTGATAAAACTTACATAGATTATATAGTGTTACGGGATGCTTTCCTAAGGAATTTTATATCTACGAGTTCGAGCGAGAAGAATATAAGCATGCTCAAGGAAATTAAGCAAGGCAACTCTTGAGAGTGTTTGGGAATATGATGCCCATTTCAAAATGATTTTGTCTAAAATTTCATATGATATCCATGTAATCCAACATGCACAATGGTTCATTGGAGGCTTGATCACACCTTTTAGGAGGGCACTATCACATAAGACATATACGAGATCTATGTAAAGCACTTGAATTAGAATTACATGCGAGGTAATCCAAAGTATAGACATTAATTTGGAGTAAGCTCATTCATGGAAGCTCAAATTTTAGCTATGGAAAATTAGTTGGAGAAACTATCGAGATAATTCGGTGCACGAGATGCGCTTTGGGATTTGGTGTATAAATTGTGAAGTTGAGGGCATATTAAGGATAGTTTTCCCCATAGTTCGGTGTGTTCATTATTGTTAGAATGCGAGATCTTTCATTTAGACCATGATGCAAACCCCGCCCACTTGCTATAATGCGTGATAAGAAAGAACATATCTTGCTCCGTAATATTTTCCTTTCCACAACTCACAATACTCGAAAATTTTAGGATGATTGATCAAATCCATGATGCCATTAATATTGGTGTATGACATACAAGAGTATCAAATAACTCTAAAGGTAAAAGTGAGCGCCATGATCATGATCACACTCATTGGCACTATGATGAAAATAAAGGAAACTTTGAGGGGAGGTCATGACGAGAGGTCGAGGATACCATGGTGGATTTAGGGGTCGAGGCCGTGGTGGTAGATGAGGTGAGTTTCCTCATGGAACATGTTATAGGTTTGGGTCTCTGACCATTACAGTGTGAATTCCTTAGAATATTAATTTTTCTTTTTGTGGGAAGAATCATAACTATGAGGAGTGCACGAGAATTATATGAGCTTCTTAGCAAACAACATAAGCATGAGAACAAGGGTGCAGGGATGGTTAGAATGCAACACGCAATGGAAAATCAATGGATTCCAAAGTTGGCATTAGAACTTGAGGTAGTACATGTGAAAATTACTACACATGTTGAAGCTATGCGTGCCAGAGAAACGTTGCAACAAAATCCTACCATTACAGGGAAGAGGTATTACATGCAAGATACCCAGATCCTACACATCAAAAGGAGGTTTATTAGGAAACCATGGAGGTGATCAGAAATCTTCAGGGTGAAATGTAATGTTTAAAGGAATAGTCACAGAAGTTGGAATAAAAGAAGGCAAAAATGACAGTCTAGTCAGATGTTGATGATTTGAAAGAGGTATACAAGATGCTACGTTAGGAGAATATTATTCCATTACTAGGGAATTGGTTAAAGGGAAACACTTTGCGCATATGTATTGAGAATGGATGAAAGATCCTACATGCTAATCTCCCCCTCATAGCTTGGATTATGACAAGGATATCACTCTAAATGTTGTTGTGGATGGGTGGATTTTGAGCAATATATTGATTGACATAGGTGCGGAAGTTAATGTGCTTACTTTAGATGCATGGGTGCAGATGGGAAGACATCCATTACAACCATCCTCTAATGTACTATTTATGGAAAATCAAACTAAGGCCACTCTAATAGGAGTTTTAAAGGATGCATCCATTACTATACAAGGGGCCAAGTTTATTGGGGACTTTGAGGTTTTAGCGCTTGTAGAAGCAGACAATTTCCTAGCTCTACTTGGGCGCCCTTGGTGTTATGAAAATAATATTGATATACGGTTCAATAAGGGGTATATAAGTTTTGAGAACAAAGAAGAATGAGTTATATACCTTTGACAAATGGGAAATCTACACCTTATGTTGAGCCTTTGAGTGAGGAAAACCTAAACAAAATTTATGTGTGTCATTCAAGATCCGAAGTATTTGAGCCAACTAAGGAGTCCTCCGGTGGGAAGATGCACATTCTATTAGTGATAGTATTAGCATTTCTTGTGATAATTGGGTGCATGGAACCCACGATATGGTTGGAGTACGAAGTAAGGAGCGCATATGCACAAAGAGGAAAACCTCGTTGTATTAGGAGGATAAGTAACAACTCTATACCCCAGTTCACTAGTGAAGGAGACCATGCGGTATTCCTATGTGCCATGGAAGAAAAATGGGAGGACCAAGTAAACAAAATAAATATGTTAGTGTATACCCTGTGTGAGACAACAACGCATTGGTGGATGGTTCATAGGATAATCTCATAGAATGGAATGAAGAGAGAATTTATCTAACAACCCGAATTCTCTGGAGTAATGCGCGTACTCGGATGTGCACATATCATGGTAATCATCCTATTCAAAGCACCACGTTTAGTAATGTGAGAGACTCTAAATAGAGGGTAGGAAGCTTTGCCACCTTAACTATGTGTGTACAAATTTTATTTCACTTCACGTGGCTATGCACATGCTTGGTATATTTATGCGAAATACATAGGGAGATTGGAAATTGGTAAGATTGACTGCGGGAATGATCTAGACTTTTGAATACTTCTTCACTAAACCTACGATGAAAGAGACATTACTTTTAATGGAGTGCTTGTTTGTGGGAGACAATGCAAAGGCTAAAGAACTCATTCGGGAGTTATTTGGTGAGGCGGAGACCCAGGAACGTGATTTGATGAAGTAGATGAGATAGATGCCACACTACTTGAGCCCGCTTGCCTTGAAAAGGAGAAAGGAAAGATGGTCTACATAATGGATGAGGAAGAAGTAGAAATTTGAACATTGATCATTCATAAGGTACGCGTGAGGTTTTAGATAGTGTGGATAAGAAGGCACACGCCTATCATGAATCTATTGATATTTCATGAGGAAAGTTTTTATCATTCCAAATAGCTATTGATTTCTCTTATGCGCTCACGAAGTATTTTGAGAAAGCCGTATATTATTTTTGTATATTCTAGAGTGAAGAAGGTTGGTATGATTGGCTTAGATGCTCTACGGGTGTGAAATTATTATTCCAGAATGTGTAATATTTTTAGAGATATTGGAGGCATGTGTCTTTGAGAACTTAAGGAGACCTTTCTAACGAGTCCAACTTTGTGTAATTTGGAGCTCTCTAGAGGAAGTTATGGCCATTTGAAGTTTAGTAGGTCTGATTATTGAACAACTATAAATATTCTAAGTATTTGACATGTGAATATAGGGAGCCTTTGGAAGAACATGACGCTATAATAGTATTGAAGCACCCAAAATAATAACTTAGTTTTTTTTTAGATAAGGTCTCTTTTTGGAGATAGCATGTGAAGCACACATAGAGATGAAGACTTGCACTCCACAAAATGGTATTTTAGGAGCAAATGACAGACAAACGTCATGCATAGTTTAATCTAATAATATGATCTCAACTTGGAGTTAACTATAGGAAATATATTGTTAGAGCACTTACATGTTGTGCATACTATTCCAAAGGTGCATGTCTATTATCAACAAGTGAACTATTTTGGGAAGTGCATGGGTGGTGAAGGGCAAGTCCCCACCCCTATAAATATGTATTTATTTGTGTAGTTTGGTAGGTGGTGAGCTATTGTAGAGTTGTGCTACTGGTTTTGATGTGTACATGACTCATGGAGATACTTTACAATGTATGAAGCTTTTGTGTTTTACAATATTTATGCAATGGAGTATATTGGTTGGATAATGGTGTTAGACATGACTGAATTTGGTTCTTGTATGGTTAATCTTATCATAGTTATTTTTTAGTTCATTTATCATGATTCTCTAAGATATACATCTGGATTATGCATTGTGGAATGTTTATGTCTAATTATGAATCTAAACATGTTTAAACATCATCACACTAACATCCTATACAAGCAACTCTAAAGAGGGACCTGGTACCTTTGTGTGCTTTGGGTGAGTGCTCAGCTCATGATGAGTAATATGCCGGTGCACTGGGTTATTCACATGAGTAAATTCTAGGATGTAGCATTGGTTACTGTTGCCTTGACCTCTTTTCAGATTGTTTTAAGGATGCTTCGTGATGAAGATGTACCAATTGACCCTATCAAGTGTTGAGGAGTGGATAGTAGATCTAGAAGAAGAATACGCTCAAGAGATTCAAAGACCTTTGGATCTAAGTTTGATGTGTGTGTGGGTAGAGAAGAACTTATATGATTGTTTATATGAGATTTTCTTTACTATCTTTTGATAAAGTTATATGAGTAGCTGGTTGCTTATGCATCTAAAAGGAATTGGAGGTTTTACACAATTTTCGGATGCGGGAAGAATTTCAGGGCTCTCTATGATGCTGATTTGATTTAGACGTGGACTGTGGAAACTTGATTCTATCATGTTATGAATGACTATATTTTGGAGTACTCAATTTCCACATATTATTTCTTGGAGGTAGATGAGTTCTAGTTTTTATGTTATCCTAGGGGAACCTATCTCAAAAGCATTCCTTGGTGATAAAAATATTGTGGTAACCCGAATTTTGAAGAGAAGATGATGGCTAGCTAAACCCCACCATGCATGGGGAAGGCACATGTTTGGTGAAGGATGGAAGACCTAGCGGTAGAGAGGTAAAGAGAAGAAAGGCAGCTCAAGTACAATTAGGGAAGAAGTGCCAAATTACATAATGAATGGTGTTGAGGAGAGAGATGGCTCGTGAAGGATTTAGAGCTCACATAAAGGGTGTGGAGCTAGACCATCTGGAACTGCCCCATTTTGGAAAGCATGATAGGAAACCTCATTACCCTCTTATGAGAGCGCGCCAACAAAGATGACATGGGCCACAGTGTGCATCTAAATCTACCTAGAAACCTAGCCCTTGTGCTTGTTTTTCCAGTTGTTAATACTGATCGAGTGAGTCAACAATCTAGTTTGAGTAGTAGAATAACATGAGTGAATCAAATTGAAAGTACATCTATGGCTAGAAAAACATCTTACTTGTTATTTGGAGGTACCTTTTCAGGTGTGTCATCAACACAAAACTCGTGTGTGTATAATTTTGGAATGACCTCGGGAGTAGTACCACCTCACAGACTGTATGAGTTTAGTTTAGTACCACTGTTGGGACAAATGGTAGTACATCCTTTGGTTCACTTCTTGCTACAAGTGGAGGATCAGGGGGCATAGGTGGATTTGGTTTAGGTGGATCGGTGGGTATGGAGGTAGAGGTAACACAAGAGGTTCCGGATCTAGTGGGTATGGTCCTCACCAACCCCAAAATATTTACATGGAGATGTCACTTCATCTTCCAGAGTATAGGGAATAGAATATTCTAATGAGCATGTACACACATGTGAGATATCGTGGCACAAAAAAGGGATTATGACTTGAGTGCAAGGAAAGTTAGTTTGCAACTATGTTGCAGTACAATAATTTTGACCTTGATCAAACTTGCATAGATTATACAGTGTTAAGGGATGATTTCCTTAAGGAATTTTATATCTACGAGTTCGAGCAGAAGAATATAAGCATGCTCAAGGAAATTAAGCAAGGCACTACTGAGAGTGTTTGGTATTATGATGCCCATTTCAAAATGATTTTGTCTAAAATTTCCTATGATATCCATGCAATCCAACATGCACAATGGTTCATTGGAGGCTTGATCACACCTTTTAGGAGGGCACTATCACATAAGACTTATACAGATCTACGTAAAGCACTTGAAGTAGCATTACATACTTAGGTAATCCAAAGTATAAACACTAGAGTAAGCTCATTCATGGAAGCTCATATTGTAGCTATGGAAAATCAGTTGGAGAAACTATCGAGATAATTTGCACGAGATGCACACTGGGATTTGGTGTACAAATTGTGAAGTTGAGGGAATATTAAGGATATTTTCCCCATAGTTGATGTGTTTATTGTTGTTAGAATGCGAGATCTTTCATTTTGACCATGATGCAAACCGCTGCCCATTACTATAATGCATGATAAGAAAGAACATATCTTGCTACTATAATATTTTCCTGTCCACAACTCACAATACTAAATTTTTTAGGATGATTGATCATATCCATGATGCCATTAATATTAGTGTATGACATACATGAGTATCAAATAACTCTAAAGGTAAAAGTGAGCGCCATGATCGTGATCACACTCATTGGCACTATGATCAAAATGAAGGAAACTTTGAGGGAGGTCGTGTGAGAGGTCCATGATACCATGGTGGATTTAGGGGTTGAGGCCGTGGTGGTAGATGAGGTGAGTTTCCTCATGGAACATGTTATACGTGTGGGTATCTTGACCACTACAAGTGTGAATTCCCTTAGAATATTAATTTTTCTTTTTGTGGGAAGAATCATAACTATGAGGAGTGCCCAGACTTATATGAGCATCTTAGCAAACAACATAAACATGAGAACAAGGGTGCAAGGATGGTTAGAATACAACACGCAATGGAAAATCAATGGATGCAAAAGTTGGCATCGAAACTTGAGGTAGTACCTGTGAAAATTACTACACACGCTGAAGCTATGCATGCGGAGAAACGTTGCAACAAAATCCTACCATTACGGGAAGAGGTATTACATGCAAGATACCCAGATCCTACACATCAAAAGGAGGTTTATTAGGAAACCATGGAGGTGCTCAGAAATCTTCAGGGTGAAATATAATGTTTAAAGGAATAGTCACAAAAGTTGGAACAAAAGAAGGAAAAAATGACAATCTGAGTCGGATGTTGATGATTTGAAAGAGGTATACAAGATGCTAGGTCAGGAGAATATTATTCCATTACTAGGGAATTGGTTAAAGGAAACACTCTGCGCATAGGTATTGAGAATGGATGAAATATCCTACATGTTAATCTCCCCCCTCATAGCTTGGATTATGACAAGGAAATCACTCTGAATGTTATCGTGGATGGGTGGATTTTGAACAATATATTGATTGACATAGGTGCGGAAGTTAATGTGCTTACTTTAGATGTATGGGTGTAGATGGGAAGACCTCCATTACAACCATCCTCTAATGTACTATTTATGGAAAATCAAACTAAGGCCACTCTAATAGGAGTTTTAAAGGATGCATCCATTACTATACAAGGGGCCAAGTTCATTGGGGACTTTGAGGTTTTAGCACTTGCAGAAGCAGACAATTTCCTAGCTCTACTTGGGTGCCCTTGGTGTTATGAAAATAATGTTGATATATGGTTCAACAAGGGGTATATAAGTTTTGAGAACAAATAAGAATGAGTTATATACCTTTGACAAATGGGAAATCTGCACCTTATGTTGAGCCTTTGAGTGAGGAAAACCTAAACAAAATTTATGTGTGTGTCATTCAAGATCCAGAAGTACTTGAGCCAACTAAGGAAGGAGTCCTCCGGTGGGAAGATGCACATTCTATTAGTGATACTATTAGCATTTCTTGTGATAATTGGGTGCATAGAACCCACGATATGGTTGGGTACGAAGTAAGGAGCGCATATGCGCAAAGAGGAAAACCTCGTTGTATTAGGAGGATAAGTAACAACTCTATACCCCAGTACACTAGTGAAGAAGAACATGCGGTATTCCTGTGTGCCATGGAAGAAAAATGGGAGGATCAAGTAAACAAAAGAAATATGTTAGTGTATACCATGTGTGAGATAAGAATGCTTTGGTGGATGGTTCATAGGGATAATCTCATAGAATGGAATGAAGTGAGAATTTATCTAACAACCCGGTTTCTCAGGAGCAATGCGCGTACTCAAATATGCACATATCATGGTAATCATCCTATTCAACACCACATTCAATAATGTGAGAGACTCTAGTAAATAGAGAGGGTAGGAAGCTTTGCCACCTTAACTATGTGTGTACAAATTTTATTTCACTTCACGTGGCTATGCACATGCTTGGTATATTTATGCAAAAATACATAGGAGATTGGAAATTGGCAAGACTTGACTGCAGGAATGATCTAGAATTTTGAATACTTCTCCACTAAAGCTCTGATGAAAGAGGCATTACGTTTTATGGAGCGCTTGACTGTGGGAGACAATACAAAGGCTAAAGAACTCATTCGGGAGTTATTTGGTGAGGCGGAGACCAGAACGTGATTTGATGAAGTAGATGAGACAGATTCCACACTACTTGAGCCCACTTGCCTTGAAAAGGAGAAAGGAAAGATGGTGTACATAATGGATGAGGAAGAAGTAGAAAATTTGAACATTGATCATTCATAAGGTACGCGTGAAGTTTTAGATAGTGTGGATAAGAAGGCACACGCCTATCATGAATCTATGAAGACTAACAAAGTGAACATTGGTACGGATATTGAACCTAAGGAGGCGATAATTTGAGACTATTGGTCGATTCTGAAGTGGCTAAGATAATTTAGTTACTACATAATTTACATAACTTATTTCCTAGGGGATACCATGAGTTAAAGGGAGTGCATGAGTCCTTAGGTGAGATGAAGATTAAGCTAAAGGAAGGTGTTAGTCTAGTCGGGAAAGAGACCTTATAGGATGAACCCTAACACCGCACGTAAAAGTTACGAGAAAAAATTGACAAGATGTTGAAATATGGCATCATTAAGCCTCTAGAATAATCAAAGTGGGTTAGTCCCATGGTAATTAGTATGTATAAATATGGCTAATTATGATTTGTGTGGACTACGAGGGAGTTGAATTATGCATGTGTGATTGATCCTTTTCCTACGCATTTCACCGAGGAAATATTAGGAGTTGTAGGGCGTGAAATTTACTATTAACGAGATGGATTATCTGGGTATAATTAGGTAAGAATTGCAAAGGAGGATCAAGAGAAGACAAATTTCACCACTGAATGGGGAATATTTGCATATACGGTGATGCCCTTTGGTCTAAAGAACGCGCTTGAAATATTTTTGAGCATAGTTATTCAAGCATTTCAGAGATTTTATTCATAAATTCTTGCAAGTTTACTTAGATGATTGGATAGTATATGGGCTTGTCAAGGATCATTGTGACAACTTGTGATTAATGTTTGAGAGGTGAAAATAGTTAAACATCTCCTTAAACATCAAGAATTACATATCTTCTACACATTTTGGAACTCTGCTAGGGCATATAATCTGAGGAAGGTTGGCTAGTAGATCCAACTAAGGTTACAATTATCGTAGGCCTGAAGGAGCCTACCAGTCAGAGTGAGGTGCACGAATTCTTAGGCCACACATGATATTACAAATTTTTATCGAAGTACATGCTAATATTTCCATTCCCTTGTAAGAGTTATTAAAAGGAAAAGGAGATTCTATTGGGGACAACCACAACATTGCAAATTTGAAGCGTTAAAGGAGAGGATTACTACGACGACTATTCTGCGTACTTTCCTCATGGAACTAACCTTTTCACGTACATGTGGACACCTACGACATGACCATTGGTGTAGTATTGGCTCAATCTAGAGAAGGTACTATAGATCATCATATTTGTTTTGCTAGTAGAAACTTGAATCCTATAGAAACAGAACTATACAACTATAGAGCAGAGGCCTTGTTGATGATCTACGCGCTACATAAGTTTAGATAGTACTTACTAGTAACACCTTTTGTGTTTTATACATATCACATGGAATTGAAAAACTTGGTAAATAATCCCATTTACAGGGATCATATGCGATGGGTTCTCTTATTCTAATAATTTGAATTTGATTGTGGTAAAACCAAGTAAAAGTAATTCTAGCTTGAGACACTTATCAAGAATTCAATCAGGAGAGGACGTGCAGACAATTGAAGATACAATTTCAGATGCACAATTGTACAGGTTAAATCACACACCTTCAAAATTGGAGGATATTGCTATCTTTTTACGCACAAGTATGACACTAGAAGAAATGAAATCCTTGGAGAAGAAACAATTTACAATTCGCATTGCACCTTTCAACAATTGTGCCTTATATAAACTAGGTCGAGATGAAGTATTGTGCTGGTGTGTACTGGAACATGAGCACAAAGATATCATGGAAGAGGCTCATGGTGGTATTGCAGGTGGGAACTATGTAGGTGACGCCATCATGTACAAGATTTTACTTGCTAATTTATGGTGGGAGACCCTGTACAAGGATTGTAAAGAGTATTGTAAGGTGTTTGATCAATGTCAATGCCTTGGAAAAATTGGGCAAAGAGATGAAATTCCTCTAAGGCTTATTATTAGTACATATCCATTTGAAAAATTTGCAATAGAATTTGTGGGTCCTATTTCCCCAACCGTGTGTAGAACTGGATCACGCTACATCATCACTTATATAGATTATCTTACAAGGTGGGTAGAATCAACACCTACAAAGGATTATACAACGGCTACAACAACAAGGTTCTTATGGGAAAATATTCTTACTAGGTATGGATGTCTATTGAGTTTGACAAGTGATAGGGGCACACACTTCTTGAATGAGACAATTAGGATATTATTGGATGAATTTATGGTCATGCACCATAAGACTACACCTTATCACCCTCAAGAAAATGGGACTGCTAAGGCCTTCAACAAGATATTGAGCCAGACCTTGACAAAAATTTATGATGTTGGAAGGAAAGATTGGGATGATAAAGTTTATGCTATACTTTGGGCATATAGAACAACCTACAAAAGGTTGAATAAGGTCACACCCTTTCAATTGGTGTTTGGCACAAAAGTATTTCTTCACATAGAATTAATGTTACTTTCTTTGTGTATTGTGCACGTGAGAGTCTATCGATGAGCAAGCATTGGAAAAAATAATTGAAAAGTTAATATAGCTAGATGAGAGGCACACCATATCACGTTGGAGTTAGAAGTAGGAAAAGGCCAGACAAAAGGCATGACATGATAGACACATCAAGGATAAGAAGCTTGAGGTCGGGCAGATGGTACTTCTTTATGATTCAAAGTTTCTGCACCACCCAGTCAATCTTAAGGTGCATTGGTTGGGACTATATGTTATCATTCATATAGTTACCATGTTACTTCAATGGGAGTAGGTTGAAGGCCTACTATAAATAAGTCTTATTAGTGTTTGTAATAAGGAAATATTTCCATTTAGATTAAATTTCCTTTACTAAATTTCATTTATTGTATTTCCTTCTTCGTCACTATGTTTTGTCAATTTAATTCAGTGTTTTTGTAATAAGCACATTTGCGTGCCAAAATATGATCACAATCTGAAGTGTTTATATATGTAGAGGCTTACACATACCCTTAGTGTGGGGTGGATAAAGGAGGTATGGAAAAGAAATAAACCCATAGGTAACCAAAAAAGGAACATAAGGAGAAAGGTTTCAAAATTCATGAGAACTTCGAAGAATTACTAAAAAATTAAGACCACGCGTAAAATATTGGGTGCTCAATGTAATTCAAGGGATGTTGTAACATTAGATACTACGTATGTTGGGTCACATTGAATGAACTACTTCAACGTAAGGAAGCACATGTAACGAGATTTGTGAGATAAGTAGTGGCGCGCCAAGAAATTATGACCGAGGCACAAAAGTTTGAGGTGCGAGACATTTAAGCACAAGATAATGAGACACACAAAGCACTCAATAGAAAAAAATGCAGTGTACATTGGTAGATGGAGCAATTAATGAAGGGAATTTTTGAAACTTGGTTTAAAGTTAGTGTTTTCAACATCATTTGCTACCTTGTGAACTTGAGAAAAATTACGAAGTGTGAAGAAGAGCTGGAGACAAAGAGTATTCTACGGATTGAGTAATATTTTCATGTTTTGAGGCACGATGTTGAGTTTCCAGGCATGGAAACAAGAATTAAGTAGTGGTGCGTGTGCGCAAGACGGAAGATCTGGCTAGGGTTTTCATTTCGCAGTGAAGATTTTCACTACACATTAGAAAAATCAAAAGGAGAAATGACACCACGAAAATCTCTAGTAGTGGAGAAAGAGGTTGATTATCCAATAGAGGAGTGACTGGTGGAGATGCTATATCCAGAAGGAGTCATTGAAGGGAGGCCATAGACAACAAATACTACTCAGTGTAGGTTTTAGAGATTAATCACCACATTGTAAAATGTATGAAGGACATCATGAAAGAAGTCTATAGAAGGACTAAGTGACGACTGATAGATGATACTAGGGTTTTGGATGCATCGGTGAAGAAAATACTTGAGAGCATGGGCATAATGCAAACCCTAGACTTTCCCTACTTTAGAAATCCTGAGTAATCATACTAGTGGCTAATGTCACGAGTTCATGAAATGTTTTTCTAGTTTACGGGCATGAGAATGAGGATAATTGCCAAATTTATTGGGAAATTTACCAGCTGCGCATAACACGGGTTGATAAATTACTAGAGACTTAACAAATGATGAGGGCATTGATGCCACAACATCCCTATACAAGTATAAAAGGGGGACCGAGCTTTCAAGGTCACTAACATTGAAGACATGGCCACCAGAGTAGTAGCATGGTTAGTAGGGAGTAAGCTAGGGGCCATTGAGTGATTGAAAGAGGTAAACATGCATAGGTTGCATATAATGCACAAAATGGCCAATAAAACATACTTCAATATCATTAGTTACATTATAGAGAGAATTGTGAATGAGGTGTACATCCAAGAAGAAAAAGGTGAGAAGATAACCCGGAGTGCAATTTTATTATAATTTTTTTAGTGAAGTTGGGGTACCAGATGGTCCTAGGGAAATTATATTGGAGTTTCTATTAGAGAACAAGTCCACAACCAAAATATATGCCAAGTAAACGGTGCATGGAACTATTTCCAACACATACAAGGAACACTTATAGAAGTGGTTTCAGAGATTGTGCAGGACATTTGAAAGAGAATGGTGCATTCTGCGTGAGTGCCAAAGGTTTTGAATGGGGAGGATGAATTACAGTCTACCAACATTTTAGCTTAGGGTGTTTCGCGTGAAGTCACGGAGGAAGAGCCCATGGTGTAAGTTTCCCTTTGCATTTACCGCAAGATATTTTAAGGACTCTGTAAATTGATTTCATGACACGCGTCAACTCTAGTTTGATGCCAAAAAAGTGGATGCAAAAATTCACATTACGCACAAAAAATATGTATGGCTAGGTAAGGAGGCCTGCGAGAAACCATGGAGTCTGATAATGTTGACATCACACCAGAGAGTTTGGTTATGGGATATATTGAACCGGTGCACGTCTATATTTACCTAAGGCCAAGGTTCAAAGATGGAAAATTGGTGAAGGGTGCAGATATGGCTCTTCCAAGACCTCCTAAGAAGAAGCAAACAATGGGGACTTCAAGGAATGTTACATTTATGCTCCCTTCTCTAGAAGACCTAGTACATATAGGAATAGAAAATGTCCTAGAACAAGAGGAACCTGAAGACAGTGCTAGAATTGTGCATACAAGAAGAATTCTAAGGAAGAGGTGCACTTTAGGAGACACTGGTGTTGGAACTTCATAGACAGTAAGGAAATCACCACGTGTGACTCCTATAAAAGATGAAGAGAAGGAGAGGAGAAAGCGCAGGAAATATGTTCCTATACAAGATAGTGAGGAGGAATCCCCATAGCCAAGTGCATAGGAAGTAGAGGAAACTCCAAGAATGAGTGGAGATAGAGTTGAGGCCACCCCCAGTGTGGAAATGCAGGATGATGAAGATATTGGTGAGCACATAGTCTATGAGACTATAGACCCAGTGTGAGTATTCATGAAGATATCTCTAGTGAAGGAGAAAACAATGTTGGTGGCGATACCAAAGTCCTCATGGGCCCCACATAGGGAGAATGGAAAGATGAGGAGGAATTCAACTAGGTGGTTGAAGGTGTTGTCCCATGGGATACAAGTGTATCCAAACAAAAAGAAGAGGATGCATTAGCGCATGAGGATGTTGGCGAGCATGTAGGTGCACATGAAGAGGAAGAAGCAATAGGTACTCAATACTTGGGTTATATGAATGAACCTTCAAAAACTATTTGAACATGTTTCAGAGTACACTACCGAACAAATAGCTATATGAATTGGATTTGATGGACCCTAAAATTGCCAATACATGTACTCACAAACAACTATATTGGGGTATGTAGACTCACATGGATGAGCCTGATTTTGATGTCTGCGAGGAGGCATGAACTTCGAAGAAAATGAGGAAGGTGCCTCATACGCACCATATGACCACTAAGCCAAACCATTTTTTAGATGAGAAGGTGAGGAACACTTTGATTAAGGTTTCCATATAAGTAGCGTGCCAAAATATGGATAAAGTGGCAAGCGATCATGAGCACTATTGGAGGATAAAAAATACAAGGACACATAAATCAAGACACTTACTCAAGAGTGTGATAATGTAGTTGTGAAGGCCTAGAATGTAAAGAATATGGTAGAGCAAATTGGAGATGAGATTTTACTGAAGAGGCTTGAGTTTCAGGAGAAGGTGCCTAAGGACTTCAAGTCTAAGTTGCACTATCTGCGCACAACATTCACCTACTTCTAGAGGAAGGACCAATGTGCCTCCCCAAGGGAAATGATGCAAGGGAAGAAGAAGCAAGATCAAAGGCCACTATTGATAAAAAAGTTTTAATGTATGAGGTGTTGCTCCAAACATTGAAGGATGAGATGAAGAGAGTCGATCAACCTCTTAATTTATGTGTGGCACCAGACACCATAATAAAGACCAAAAATTTAGTAGAGGATAATGAAGTTTTGAAAGTGATGAAGGATGAAACACTTGGGTGTGTAGAAAGGTTGGCATTGGTAAAACAAAAGTGCGAGGCCCTCGCAGTAGCCCAGGATCTGCACAAGGAAAGGATTGATGAGATTGGAAAAATCATAGTGTAGAAGATGGACCTCATGGAAGGAATGCTATCAGGTATGGCCAATGTTGTTCTAGATACTACAAAATGAGAAAGAGAAACTCTCTAAGGACGAATTGGATGTCATAGCCACTGATATTATAGACAAACCAAAATTCTTCAATAAGAACAAACATGTCGTTGGTGATGGCATTACAAACTCCAAGAGAGTCCAAGCCATATAGACGAGGCCCTCTTTTAAATCTTTCACAAGGACCTCATCCCAAAGTACCTACTAAACAAATGTTTACGTCTTTAATAGGGTTCTTGTCTTCCATCCTAAGACAATTAGATGATGCAAAAATGGTGGAGTGTCCAACAACGACGGTTCCATACCAGAGGATGCTCCAAAACCTGGTTGGTTCAAAGACCATGAATATTGTGACTTCCACTGTGTTAAAGGACACAAGACAAATAGGTGTTTGAGAGGCGTGTCATTACATACAAGACCTCATCAAGGAAGGAAAGATCGCTGTGGATTCTCCCCGAATCTGGGAAAAGGTCCATACGAGAAAATGGGTATCTACAAATAACCTTTTCCTAATCATACAGATAAAAAGAAAAGGAAACCAGATCACGGGAAAACCTCTAACGACTATAGAACTACCGCTTATGTTTACCCTACTAATGATAGTCACTTTAATTCTCTCATAGGATGTATTATCTCATCTAATGAATAGAACAACACTATCCAAATTTTACAAAAAAGTTACACAGTAGGGATGAGATGTGCTCGCTTAATCATACCAGATCCCATGCCTATCCCTCAGGAAGGTTAGTATAATTTAATAGATCAGTTAGAGAAAACACCTACTAGGATATCTATTCTCGATCTCCTCAAAATATCTAATGCCCATAAGAACATACTGTACAAAAAATTACAAAATTAAGGGTTTTGATAGATGTAGACCCCACAAACCTCCAAGCCATGATTGCACACCTAGACTCCAATGATCATATTACTTTTGATTCATTGCAATCCCCATGTAACAACCCATAACATAACTTACCCTTGTATCTTGAAGTGGTGGTTACACGTCACAAATTCAAGAGGGTACTTATGGATGGTAGATTTGGTCTAAACATTTGCAATTTGAATCTGGTTAAGCATCTAGGCCGTTAAGAAACAAATTTGGGAGCTAAGACTATTAAAATCACAACTTACGATAATGAAGAATGACAATCAACAGGTACTATAGTAGTTGCCATGGAAGTAGGCCCAAATTTTCATGACAAGACATTCTATGTCCTTGACTTGGACCTTCCATACAACATGCTCTGGGGTGCCCATGGATCCATGTCATGCAAGCTATTCCATCGAATTTTCATTAGTGCATCAAGTTATGTCATGAAGGTTAAGTGGTTACCATTTTGGGTGACTCGGAACCATTCACACATTGTAGGGCATTACACAATTTTTCTCATGTGGCTTATGAGTGTCCTTTGACAGATGTTGTTGTCCCCTACAAATGGAAGCTATGAAGAAACAGATAGATTTAGAGTCCCTCACGCCTTATAATCAAGACTTTCCTTCATTAGTCAACCCATTCTCTTCATGGGAGGAAACATCAGCAAAATATGGCCCAGGTGAGCCATTCACTCTTGAACAAGATTTTTTAATATCATATTTATTAGTATCTCCTAGAACAAGGGGTAAGCCTATTTTCAATTCAAGAGCACTCGCGAGAAGTGTCCTAAACCATTGGAAAATTTTTGTCCATAGTGGTCTCCTATCTGAGGAGAAAATGTTAGAAGATCCTACCAACAGAGTGCCAGAAGGTACCATGGCTTCATGCCATCAAGCACCCTAGTACATCAAAGGTCACCGCATGATGTTTGTCATGGGCTATAGTGGGTTTGGATGTGGCATTAATGCACAAGGCTAGATAGAGCCTATTCCCATCCCTCATTTTAATTCAGATAAGCATGGCCTGGGGATAAGGCCTCATAACACTCTACCCTTTAAAAATGATGCCACATATTTTGAATGTGAGGATGTTTCATTTCATTCTGATAGCGACACAGATTCCCAATATAACCTCTATGAGGATCTTGCTTCCACTAACCTATTCCCAGATTAATGGTCATTACCTTATTTGAATCCATCCCCTTAAATAATTATCAAGTATCCCTTGTATATCCTGAACTTATAGATTGGGATCAAAAAATTCACATGCCCCTAAACTTCTTTGAAAATGATGAGGCATTTGCGAGTTCATGGGACTCAGGGATTCTATTCTAGCTGGGGACCACAAGAAAGGATTTACAATTCAACTAGACACCTATGCATATTTTAGGGAAGAAGTAGAGATGTATGGACGTTTGAATAAAATATGATAAGTAATAAGAGAACAACCACTTTTGAGAAACCTAACAAAAAGGATAGACGGAAATCTCACGGTGACAAACTCTTTGAAAAGCTCATAGATAAACAGAATGAAGAGTCTAAAGATGAAGTGGTTTATCCATTAGAGATGATAATGATCTACTACAGGAGGTCAATCTTAATCTTTCCCCTGATCCTACATGGATGGAAGATGCTTCTAAGATGCTTATTGAGGAAACAATCAACGTCAACATTGGTAAAGAAGAGGAGGCTAGAATGATAAAGTTGGGGGCTTCACTCTCAGCTCAGGAAAAAAATATCTTTATAGAGATATTAGAGAAACACGTGGACATATTTGCATGGACATATGTAGATATGGTTTGGACCAGACCAGATCTTTATGCACAACCATGTTGTGCACCCAGATGCCAAGCCCATTAAGAAAAAATTGAGAAAGATGCATCCTAAGGTGGTGCTCCTTGTCAAAGAAGAATTGGAAAAATGTTAGCTGTTGATTTTATTAAACCCATTGACTATTCAGAATGGATCTCTAACATAGTCCCGGTATAGAAGAAGCCTGTCGGCATAAGAATCTACACTAATTTCTATGACATTAATAAGGCATGTCCTAAGGATGAATTTCCCCTACCTAACATTGACATGATAGTTGATTCCACTGCTGGTTATGAAATGTTGTCCTTAATGGATGGATTTTTCAAGTTATAACCAGATACAGATTGTAGAAGAAGATCAACATAAGATAACCTTCATCACCCCTTGGGGAAATTTTGTTACAAGGTAATTCCTTTTGGGCTCAAAAATGTTGGGGCTACTTATCAGTGGGCCATGACTATTATCTTCCTTGATATGATAAATGACATCATGGAATATTATGTTGATGAAATCTTGGCAAAATCCTAGAGTAGGGGAGAGCACCATGAAGTACTAAGGTGTATTTTTCAGCATCTATGAGACTATAAGGTTCACTTGAACCCTAAGAAATGTGTCTTTGGTGTTTTATCAGGAAAGATCCTAGGGTTCATTGTTTCACAAAGAGGGATTGAAGTGGACCCTATGAAGGTTACGACTATCATAGAAATGCCACCACCTACCACTCTCAAACAACTAAGGAGTCTATAAGGGAAAATTTAGGCAATCCATCGCTTTATTTCACAACTTGCGATAAGTGCCACCCCTTTACCCATTTTCTCAAGAAATATGTCACATTCAATTGGGGACCGGCTATTGAAGGCCTTCACACTACTAAAATAGTACTTGGTCATCCCACCTATACTCATGCCACCTACCCCAGGTGAACCTCTCCTCTTGTACATTTCCACTACCTAGTTTGCTATTGGTGCATTGCTTTCCCAATACAAATTAGACCATAAAGAGAGAGTAGTTTACTATCTTAGTCGTACCTTGATTGCATACAAGTTGAATTACCCCCAAATAGAAAAGGCTTGTTTGGCAGTTGTCTTCACCTTCCAAAAGCTTTTCCATTATCTCCTGAACAATAAAAACAAACTCATATCAAAATTTGACCCTCTCAAGTACCTTTTATCCAAACCTTCCCTCACAGTGCCGAATGGCTAATTGGATCATTATCCTGAGTGAATTTGATATTGAGTTTGTAAATCAGAAATCCTTGAAAGGACAGGTGTTGGCTGATCAGTTGGTGGAAGTGCCTCTCCTAGGGATGGAACCTTTGTGCCTATATTTTCCTAGATGCATCTATGATGTATATTGAAGAGTTTATAGAGTGGTAGGTCCATTTTGATGGATCTTTCACCTTCCATGGATCTGGAGCAGGAGTGGTTCTCATCACTCCCAGGGGTGATGTCATACCAAGAGCATTCCGATTTAGATTTCCATGCACTAAAAACATTTACAAAGTATGAGGCACTCATCGCTGGCCTCAAGCTGGCTATTACTTGGAACATCGACAACTATGAGTCATTGGAGACTCTCAAATTAACATTAGACAAGTTAATGATGAGTACAAATTTAAATATGAGAAGCTCATTCCATATAAAAGATGGTCGAAACCATGAAGGAGTACTTTACTTAGATCATATTTGAGCAAAAACCAAGGTCGCACAATAGATCTGTATGCTATGGCTACTATTGGGTCTCTGTTATGCATTCCTCCTCAAGAAAGTAAGATGCCTTTCTTCGTAGATCATTTACAAGTGCTTGCATATGATATGCTAGAGTCATGTTTGGCATGTGAAGTTTTTAGTCCCTTATCCCCCTGGTATGATCCAATATTTCGATACCTACAAGATGGCACTTTTCCACTTTGGACATTACTCATTCTGAAAATAAAGCCCTTATCTACCGCATAGCTATTATACCCTCCTAGGAGGCACCCTTTATCGTCATGGCTATGACGGGAATCTGCTTTGTTTTTGGATGTTGCTGACTCAATCCACGCCATTAAGGAAGTACATGGTGGTATTTTTGGAGCGCACACCAGCGGCATGGTATTAGCTAAGAAGCTATTGAGAGTAGGCTATTATTGGCCTACCATGGAATCAGATTGCTGCAACTTTGTAAAGAAGTGTGAACTATGCCAAAAATATGGAAACTTAATACATGCGCCAACATAGGCTTTGCATCCTATTGCAACGCCTTGGTCATTCTCTAAATGGGGCCTGGATCTCATAGGGAAGCTCCATCCTTCTTCTTTAGATGGTCATACTCACATCATCATTGCCACCGAATATTTTACCAAATGGGTAGAGGTTGTCCCTCTTACTTATGTCACCGGTGTGCAAATTTCAAAATTCATCATGAACCATCTCATCTGCCGTTATGAGGATCCCTTCAACCATTGTCACTGATAATGGTAAATCCTTCAAGAACAAAATGGTTAAAACCTTGTGTCAACGTTTCCATATCCAACTCAAGTGGTCTACCCCTATTACCCCTAAGGTAATGGACAAAAAAAGCTACTAATAAAACCCTTGTACGGATTATGGAGAAAATGTTCAGTAAAATTGGTCGTAATTGGCACTTACAGATACATCCCACCCTCCGGGTCTACCGAAATTCCATCCGCACTCCTACTTGGTGTGACCCCATATTCATGTCTATGGGCTGAAGCCATCATACCTCTGGAAGTGGAGCTTCCTTCCCTGAGAATATCTCTCAGAGACTATCTTGATAAAGATGAGGACTACAGAGTTGCTCGATTGGAAGAGTTAGAACTATTAGATGAAAAGCATATTAGAGTGCTCAATCACCTAAAAGTCTATCAGAACAAAGTATCTAGGGGATACAACAAACACATCATTCATCAGGAATTTGATGTAGGAGATATAGTTCTAAAAGAAAACCATAAGAACACGTGAAAGACAAAGAGAGAAAGAAAGGTAAGTTTGAGGCAAACCGGGTAGGTCCTTATTTAGTAGTTGCAAAGTATGGATTAGGAGCCTATAAACTTGCATACTTAGATGGTGAAGAGCTTCTTAGAACCTATGAATGCCATGCACCTCAAGCGGTTCTACACTTAAGCATGATGATAATATTAGATAAGAACTAAAAATAGAAAAAGAAAAGAAAAAATAAGCAAAAAAATGGAAAATTGAGAAAACAATAAAGAAAAAGTAGGTCATCCACATGTGAAAACCATGCAATTGTGGCATAGTGGGTAGGTATTTGGGTGAAAACTAGTTTTCAGCACTCAAAGAAGATTCACTAAGCACAAGTCACTCTTATAGCAAGACGGGTGATCTTCACCACTTTCTAGATATGACTTCCTTTGCTAGGTCTAGAACCCTACTAAAGCCACCTTTTTGAACCATGATCTGGCTTATTTTCTCTTATATCTGCATGAAGGACATTGCCTTTGAATCCTCCCATCTAACAATGAGGGAACCTACACATTTTCACCTTCTCATACATACACATCCGTGGCATTCGCGCTTTTGTATGTTCCCACATCATCTTGGGGGAATCCACACTTCTTTGTTCTTGTCATTACTTTCAAGAACATGACCTTAGAGAAACACAAAAAAAACTTAGAAAAGGATGCACAAAAACCTAAACATCAAAAATCTCCCTTTTAGGGTTGAAGCTACAACAACCATACAACGTTGTTTTAGAAAATAATGTGAACAATATCCTTTAAAACTTATCTTTTAGATAAACCCAAAAACATTATAAAATATATCAATGATGTCCCTCAAAAACAAGGTAATGATTTAATTGCTTTTAGTTGTTGGTTTGTATAGTTTTGATTGTGAATACATTTTCGTGTGATGTTGTGACTTATTTTCTTAGTATGGGTTGAATCTTGTTTGAAATAATTATATATGACATTTGATTCATTTATAGCTTGTATGCATTTATTAGGGTTCATTTTACTTAGGTTAAATTATCAATTTGATCTTTTTAGGATGCTTTATCAATTTGTGTGTGTTTGCATCATAAGTTTTCTTGTGTTGTATAGGTATAACTTGTTTAGCTTTGTTAACTTTTGTTTGTATATTTGTCTCTTGTATAGTTTTTTGTTATCACATCTATCATATATCATTCATCACATATAAAACATCATCTACTACATCATATATACAAAAATGCTAAGTATTACATCATGCATGTATGTTGAGCTAATCATCACATATCGTATCATCAATGTGGGTAAGAGGGGTTGCACATAATCAAAAATATATCCACCCCAAACCAACTTTATCATCCCAAATCATAAAGAATCTAGATGTTGATCAGATTTCTAGGTTGATCATACTAGCATCCAATGGGTTTGTGATTGCATAACATTGAATCCTTTCTCCAAGTGTGGGACTTACAAAAATGAGAATGGAGAGAAGGCTGGTTCCTATTCTCTGTTCGAGATGCACATGAAAAATGCAGAGGGTTCACTCAAAGTCTAATCTAACTTGCCGGGAGATAGTAGGGTAAGAAAATGTAGAAAAATAAACCTAAACTAACGAAGGTGGTGCTCAGGAATGAAGAACACCTATCTTTCCAATAAACACAAGCCATTAAAATGCGATGCAAGATTATGCATCGTGAGATAAAAAAATCGAGTGAAGGATCGGGAGGATGCAAATGAACATAGAGAGGGTTGAGAATCATCCATGGACATGCATTACTTGCTCCATAAGATTGATACAATACACTACAAAATGGAGAGGTAAAGTCGCATTCACGGTTTCAAATGGGAGGTTCGAACTCCACAAATCCCACCTCCCGAAACAGAAGAGAAGACATTTTCCCTTGAGGGCAAAACAGGAATGTTCGACCCTTAAAAAGAAGCCCCTCTTTTCAATATATAGGAAGAATGAGAGAGGGAAGAGAGAGGAAAGTCAGATCTACCCCAACCACTTCTAGGTCACATTTAGTTTATCTCATTATGGTGATGGGTGAGAACCACGGCAAGAGCTCAAACATGATTTTGGGCCTTAAAGTGAACTTTTTTGCATTAAAAGTGGTTATTGAAAAGTCAATAAAGCCATTACCACGTGCCAAATATGTTTCTTGATTTTCTCTCCAAACTGAACCAAAATGCAATATTGACCTTAGAAGAGATCATGTAGAGAATTTCGCCATCTTTCCATTGATATAAATAACATGAAAATCCGAGCTCTAGATAAAGAAGTTATGGCGATCTGAAGATTTAGGGAAAAAACATGCCAAAACGGATCGGTGGGAAAAATATTTGAATTTTTCCCGCGCATACCACTTGGATGACACGTGTCGCCTCGATTGATTCATTTGCGGGTTCATCCTCCTCGAAAATTCCTATTCGGGCCTTTAAACTTGGACACGTCTTTGTTTTATTGGTTCCATGAGGAGTGCATTTCTTCCTTCGACACGTGGCATTATTTTATTTGTTGGTGGCTCTTGCGTCCCTTGCATCCCTTTAGGCTGTCCCAATCTACCTGCACAGGACAAATATCTCTGAACTACCTGATTTGGGCCTCCTTGTTCTGTTTGAGGTGAAGACACGTGGCAAGATTCCATTCGCTCTCCTCTTTAGGCTTTTCGCATCCTGGGTACCTTTGGCTCTCTATCAAAAAAGCGCACAGGAAAAATATCTCCGAACACTTTGAAATGGGTGACTTAGTTCAACGATTGCCCGATCTCGTCCTCCACGTACTTTTGTCCTAAGTGTCCCAATGTGTAAAGAGACTTAGGCAATTTTCTTCATTTTTGGTCGTTGGGCCCCACACGTCTTAGACGTTAAAATTCCCAAATGATCTTATCGCCAATGGATTTTTCGGCCGATTCATGCTCGGCGTCCCAACTGATCCCAAAGACCGCCTGGACTTCCCCATCGAAGAATTAGCTGATTTTCTCGTATTTCGAAACCAAGCTTGGCTTTTGTAATTTTTCACATTTTTAAAACTTCACATCTATCAGGGTTTTCTTCTTGACGGGAGAGTTAGAAGGAAGCCGAGGGGACCCAAAACATGATTTTGGGCCTTAAATTAATCTATTTTCTTGGGACTAAAGAATTTGATGCATGTTATCAAAATTACCTTGAGGGGTGAATTTTGGATAACACCAACATCATCTAGTATCATCCGTATCAGTGCTAGAATAAGAACTGAACATCTCATAAAAATCTCAAAACATGTGATACTCTCTATGGATACATCATCAATATGAAAGCATGAAACATACACATCTCTAAATCTAAAGTATGTCACATACATATAGGAAAGGAAAATCATACATCATAATCAATAATCATACAAAGCATAATCACATTATAACATGACAAAATCATCATCAAAATTTCCATATGATACATGTATAACTGTCTAAATCAATGCTCAAGTGTACATCATCGATACAAAATTCCATATAAAAGGGGAATGCATCACAAAGAATCAAGCCTTCATAAAGAGGCGTCATCAAAAAAATGGTACATAAAACTATACATCAAAAATCAGCCTTCATAAGAGGCATATATACAATACATATGTATAAAAGGAGACATAAAGAAATCAACCATAACTCTCACCCTCGTCGGGGCTCCCAGGTCCATGACCTGGAGGATGGAAGAGTGGTGGCTATGATGGACGAACACAGGGGTATCACCTTAAGCCATAACTTGTTGTTGTCCGACCACCACTCTACAATAGGTTTCCAAACTAATCTAAGCCGAATGGCTTTGATCACCAATGACATGGAGCTTGTCATGCTCAATAAATTCTCAAAAGGTAATACTCGTTGAAAATGATGGGTTTTTACTCGAAATAGGAAGTCCTATAATATAAAGCCTTCACCACAATTAAGAGGACCTCATAGCATCCATATCGGATCAGCATCTCCGTAAGTGATCATTGGAGCCTTTAAGGTGACATCTTTCTCACCTATCAACTCTTATAAGTGATTTAAAGATTTTGGGATTTCCATTTTACCTCTCGATCTCTATCTGCGGTAATAACCTACACAGGCTCGTGCTTGATCTGGAGTAATATAACCCTATGAATGTTCTAGGCGTGGTTCCTACGATAAAAACCATTTTACACCTAGGTGCGAGATTGATGTAAAAGGCTCAATATCTAAGCCCCTTGTGTGGCCATCTCACTAATAGATTGAATAGGGTAATATCACTAATGCGACTCTACCATAGGGTAATATCACTACCCTGAGTGGCACGTGCTCTAGCTTGATCTCTCTTCATTATGTCAAAAATATGTACCTGAGCATGTGCCTAATCTTGTTCTCTATAAAGGCATGTACCTATGCCTTGTGCATGTATGTCTCTCTTTAGCCCACCATAAGATTGAATGAGAAAATCACTTCTGTAATTGTTGTTGAAGGAAGCCACTATCACCATCATCACCACCCCCTAAAGCATGAGGTGGTGGTCCCTTCTATGGAAGTAGCGAAAGGGGTGTATATCCCCCCCAGGAAATGCCTGGCTAGGGGAAAATCTATGTCGGCTGCCATGAACACTGTCTTGGCCGGGCACGGGGGCCCTATGTCCTGTGGCAAGTGTAATGCTTGGACCCTATCCCCATGTTGACATGAGATGGTGTGAATCGGGACCACCGTACATCATCATCATCATGATTTGGTCATAACCACCAATGACTCACCCTCGCCACACTAGGAAACCCACTAGGAGGATCTCTCTCACCGGCATTATACGACGCCTTAGAAATATTCAAATGATGTGGAAGCACACCATGGTACCATGGCCCATACTTAGGTGTAGTACCTGGATCTCTAATCTATCTTAGTGGCACCCACATAGTAGGTACCACCTATCAAAAACTGGCCAGTGCTCTATCTCAAGTGATCTGTGGACCCATATCAACGTACTCTCGGGCCTGTGAGCGTACCACCTATCTGGCCTATGAACATCCTAGGTAATGCCAAACTACCTCTAGCACTAATCCACCCTATACAACTCCCGCATATAGTTGTGGTTTCCTAATATAAAATGCTCCATTGTGGTAGTTCTAAGCTCTAAACCATCCTCGGGCCATTGAAAATGTCTATAAGGCCTCCAAACCATGGAAGCCTATTGTAACTCATCAAGCTCGTAGTGATAGTGATATGTATCCCCCATATATGGCCACACATCATCCCCTATCGGGACCCAACCCATCATAGAAGGCTCCTCGGGAGCCCAAACTCTTAAAACACCTAAGGGGCGACCAATGGCAATGTGGTCCCATACCTAAATCTGAAGCAAGCGAGCTAGTCTACCATCTTCTGACGGTAGTAGGTAATCAAATGAAGGTCCCAGTATAGATGTGCTAAAATACACTGACCCCAAGTAGGTATCTCCCTCTACCAAACCACGTATCACTCCAAGGAGGCCGAGTGGAAATGAAGCACCAATCTTGTCAGGGAGTAAGACTCCACCTGAAGGCCATCATATAAACCACTACTCGGTCTAGCTCTAAGTCCTCAATACACCATGATAGCCTAATGGTCATACCATGTTGTGGTATCATCGAGACACCAAGAAAATCTATGATATATCATTGAATATTAGTCCAGTGGCTCATAGACTGGATAAGCTGACCCTGGATCGGGACCCGCATAATACGCCACACATCCTCAAGAGTAATCATGATCTCCCAAGTTGGGAGTTGAAGCACGACTCTCGTTGTGCCATCGCTCTGTTATGGCTATCAAAAGGCCATGATCTAATGTGATTTGGGGCATCTCAGCCACATGAGCCAATCCCATAACATATAGGAGGTTGTCTAGAGTCATTCTATCATCATCGTCAAACTAGGCCTCTATCGTCGCTAGCCGGCCATATCACTCATAGGTCTATGGAAGACGGGTAGTATACACTGCAAATAAGAAAACACACATGTATCAGTTAACATTTCTATCTACTTCTATCTAAAAATTCTTTGGGAAATATCCATTCTTCTATCTTATTTCCTAGGCATTTCTTTTCTTATAAGTTGTCTTCTTTTCCCCTTAGCCATTTGGAGGAAGGATATTCTACTCCTTTTTGATGCATGCATGCCTCTTAGCGTCTGCACACCCATGCCCTCATCGCATGCATACACACCCATACTATCTTTTCTTGTCATCCAAAATGCATGTGTGCCAGATGAAACGCCTTTGAAACGCCTATCTTCACACATGCGTGCACGTCCTCATTTCTCCCACCTAGAACACATATGTTTCCCTTTCGACGGAAGCGCATGCGCGGCCTCCCTGTCATTTCCTTCAATGGTTACATGTCCGCGTATCCATTTTTTTTCAAAGGATACATGTACACATACCTGCTTGTTTCAACGCATATGTGTATGTGTATACATCATCAACACATGCGCGTGTGTGCATATGTCAAAATTATTCTACCTAGCCTAAAAAATCCCTAAAAATTGCATTAAATGTATAATTCACAAAGAGGGATAGACCACTCATGTAGGGTCCATCTGCTGGGTCTCGCATGAACTCTCGGATGTGATCTACTCATCTCCTCCTGCTTGGTAGTCTCACCATCTCACTCTAGGGATGTCGCTCTCGCTTGTAGTAAAAATTCACAAGAACTCTGGTAGAAATGAGTTGATCGTGATTGATTTACCCCCGGGTGGGTATATTAGGCTACCGTGATGCCCTCGGGGCATGTTTTCTCCACCGTGATCATTCTATCCCTTCTTCTATCCATTGAGATGATTATTTTTCTATTAAAATAATTATTTTTACTCATTTTTCGCACGTTGGGATGATTAGTGTCACCCTGTAGTCACTTCTTCATTACATTGGAATGATTTACACATTTTCTGGGTGTCATTTCTTATCTTTTTTTTCTTTATATTTTTCCTCTATTTTTCACCTGTCATGATGATTATTTTTATTAAATAATTATTTTTGGCTTGTAATTCTTCTTGTGGGCCACTTTCTATGCTCCCTGGCACCTTTGCCTTTGCCTTTAGGTAGTTGCGCATATTTTTAGGAGATATTTGATCTCTTATACAAATTTTGTTGACCAATCAAAAAATTTAAAAAATTGTAAAACCATTTAAAAAACCAAAAACATTGAAATACTTCAAAAATGGACTAAAATTTGGTAAAATGCTCATTTACAGCTGAAATCTGTGTCTCTCACATGGCACTCATCCTATATCTTGCTTATGTTTTCAAATATTTTAAAATAATGACTCGTGGATCATCTAAAATATTCAAACACCTACACAAGCTACGCTGCTTACTTTGTCTGTACTTTGGGGCACTCTCAATTGCTTGTCTTGTTTTTGTCGTGCACGTTGCTTTTTCATTGGACCAAGTGTCATCCATATTTTCCTTGCATATACACATTTCTTGGGGCATCATCCTTCACCCTTGTTTTTATTAGAACATTTGGGACTACATCTTGATAACAAAAGTATTTTCAACTATCTTGAACGTTGTTGGTTTAAGTGTGTGTAATTGTACTTATTTCCCTATTAGGTGAGATTGTTTATTTCTCGTATTGCATTGCATTCGTGTATGTTGCATAGAGTTGGCCATTTTTAGCATAGAATGGTTATTTGTATCTTGGATTTTCATGTCATTTTACGCCTCTGTCATGTCGTATGCTTACATTTTAATAAGGACCAATGATGAGGATTCTAAGAAAAATGATGATTATGTATTGTTTCTATAAAGCATTGGTTTGTGGATAGCTCAATATCCCTTTTTACTTTCTCATCTCCTTTCTTCTCACTTTCTCTCCTACTTTATTTTTCAATCGTCAATCGAGTTTCTCTGTCACCTCATCGACACTTGAGGGGGCATCCTTCATCCTTCATCCTATTAATTTTTCTTCTACCCCTTCAAAATTTTCTACTCGTTTATACTTGTCTACTTTCTTTGAAATGATGTAGCTTACATCACCCCAAAGAGGGGAAAATGTAGACACCTATAGTTTGATCAAAGCACTATTATCCCTAATATTTCCCTAGCTAGTCCTCTTCCTGCAAGTTGGCAACACCTCGTCAGTTAGATCTATCTAACTCCCCTCTTACGACACTCTTTTGGTCGTATTTCCTCTTGTAAACTAATTAAATAGGTTATAATAACCTCTTCTTGGCTAATATTATCTTATTTACCACCTCTATTAGCTTCTTGGAATATCAATCCACTTCATTGGATTGATTAGGCCTTTCAGAACCCTCCTTGAAACCTAATTTCTTTCTAAATAGGATTAATTACCCTCTAAACATGGTTAGCTAGTCTTAACCATGATCAACCTCTCTCTAAAACTAGTCAAATATTACTTTGACTTGCTAATTTACTTGTTGACTCCCTTTTTAGTCCCACATGCACCAAAAAGCCTCCCATTTCCCAAATGGAAAACTATAAATAGTATACTACCCCCTCTCATTTCTAAGAACACTTCTTCCCTCTAACCTAAACTATAGTATTATTGCTAGGATTAAGACCTTTTATTGAGCTATTTGCTTTGATTTTTCATTTCTATCACATAACATGGAGTAAATGGGAAGAACCATTGGCCTTGAAGCCATTAATGGTGATATCCCATTCTCTTGAAGCATAAAATGATTACTTAGATCCTTTTAGGTTCATTTACTTTAAGCTTTCAAGAATAGAGGTTAACTTCAAGTTAATGCATACAAATAGTATTCCATGCTCATTTATTATCATATGGTCCATTGAGGGATTTTGCACAAATCTTTGGGGTTCTTGAGTGTCTCTTACACCATTTCAATAGCTCTTGCAAAACCTTTCATTGAACACACTAGGGTTTGGAGCACGATGTTTAATTCAAGAGTTGAGTTCACCAAAATGTTTTACACCATTTTTATGTTTAATTCAAGAGTTGAGTTCACCAAAATTTTTACACCATTTTTAGTGATTTTAAGTACACTAAGGATGTAAAGGGTAGATATAAGGATTATTCTAATAAATTAACTTCCTACATTAATTACACAATATCAAAACAATGCATTCATGCTTACATGATATGCTACAATTTGAAAACACAAGAGGATGAGTACACATAGATGATTAAAGGTGGTTATAGGAAGTTTTGGATGTGAAACAAGTGGAAATAGGAAATATGGACCGGATAATGCCTCAAAACTGATGTTATATCTAGAAACCGAGCTGGTTAGCGGGTACAACCCTTCCAAGCTTGTCTATATGGTTTTGCACCAAGCGTATTTTGGACTTGCTAAGAATATAAATTTATAATTTTGTAGGAGAATGTTTGTAGCTTTCAAACCCTAATTTTTGGTCATATTTTAAAGCCTTATGAAAACTTTGAATAACATCTCAAACCCTAGACATGGGTGGGTTACCCTACAAAACAAATATTAGTTGGGTTGTGGTAACCCACATGTATCATCAATGTTGGCACTACTCGAAGAGGCATCAAAATGCACATTATTATCCACCAAGTATGTGGTATCTAAATGAATGCAACTATGGTTTGGTAATTAGAACCTCTTTGGAAATGCTTGAATTGAGTTTAGCTCTTGCTAAAATACTATGAGATGGGATGTTTGAGTGACTTTAAATGAGAAATTTTTTGATGATTATATTTGTGGATGAACCATTAGAGTTGTGGGATACCTTAGGGATGTGGGACATGCCCCTAAGATAACTTACAGGTTTTATAGAAGTTGGCTCTTCTCTATGGTGCGAGTGAGGTTAGAGGAAAAATAAAACAAAGTGTAAAACTAACTAAGGTGATATGATGAAACTAATTTATCTTAAAAGGCACATAGATAGATTCTGAAAAAATTGTTAGAATAGTCAAAGAGCATTTAACATGGTCTACTATTTTTTAGAAGTATCTTGAATTATCAAAGGCCGAGAAGGTGTAAAACATAATAATATGTAGATGATAGATGCATATAGAAAACCCAAGGGCATATAACATGATAGATATTCAAAATTTATCTAAAAAAATACCAACAACAAAGAATGAAGGATGCAGACTATTGAGAGCTAAAATGCATAGAACAAGAGCAATTTATTCATAGAGAAAATAATACATAAGGCCGATACAACACATATTACAACTTTCTTCTACAATAGAGCCTTGCTAAGGCTAGAAAATACAATAATGAAGCCTAAAATCCTCTTTCTGATTCGATGTCCACTTATTTTAGATCAGAACACTCCTTTATAGACCCCCTTAGCTCTCACTTCAATATCCAGAATCATATCCTCCATCGCCAACATTCAATTTTCCTACAAATTTTTATTTTTTTGGGCAATATATTAACAACCCATTTTTGATATTTATGATCACCTTTAATCCATCCAACTTGTACTCCTTTGGTTGGTGTTGATTTTTCCTACCACGTGGAGGCCACACGCTTAGTTTGAGGGCCTTTCTTGGGACTTTGTCTCCAAACACGTGCCTAGGTGACACACTTATTTGAGAACATTCCTTTTCTCTCTTCATTTGAAATTGTGTTTGGGCGACACATGGAGACCTGTGCATTTTTACTATATATTTGAATTTTTAATCCACCTAGGTAACTTTATTGAGTTTGAGATACATGGGTGGTGTGATGCAAGTTTGAGAACATTCCTTTCTCTGCATTATGCCCTAAGTGCACCAAAGGGACACATGGATATTTTTCACATTTAGATCCATACTTAGCCGAATTTGGGCTCAAAAAAACAAAACAAAAGAACTAGGGTCATGGTGATAAAAGACGGTGGCCAGTAAAAGAGCCTTGTACAAAAATATATATATAGTTATTGGCGACTCACCAAGGGACTCTGTCTGCTAGTCATGGAAGGATCCAACAATCCTCTCTGCCTCAAAATTCAAAATGTGGCTTATGAAACACCACTTAGAGATATTGCAAAGCAATCTAATATCTAATCCATTCCACCTTTGTAGGGTAGGTTCTTTGTTGCAAGGCCTAGAAATCTTGATCCAGCTCGATTATCTCCTTGTGAGAAAAGGTTTGGAGACTCTGCACTACTGCATGTAAATGGAAATCCAACTACACGATTGGGTTTAGGATGGATTCCACCTCGGTGATGTTGGAGATCTCTTTTAAATACTAAAAGACAGTCTTATCTTGTCATTTGGCAATCAAGAGCTACTAAATTTGGTCCTTTGATAGGATTGTGGAGTCATTAGGGAAGGGGGAGGGGAAGCCTAATTGGACCAATTCGTTGATGCTCTACTTCCACTCTTTGATCCCCTATTGGAGCTGGGTCAAGATATTCTGGCATTTGATGGATGCTTTGTTACAACTCAAGATCTCGTTGATCTTTGTAAAAATCATCCACCTGTCTATGATTCCTTCCCCTTGTAGGGAGGATTCGGAAGAATCATAAAGTTTTTGAATCAATAGTAGTGATTTAGGGACCTTGCGGATATGGCATTATTGATGGTGGAGGTTGTGGTCTCCACATTTGAGCATAACCCCGTGCATCAGATATAAATCCAAGTGCGGGGCTAGATTCATTTTTGTGGTGGTAATTTAGTCACAACAAGAGGCATATAGCTCTTGCACCAATGTTACAATTCTCCCTTTCTAGGGTTGTTGTCCCAATTTATGGGTCAAGTCTGGACCATGTCCTCTAATGATTTCAACCTTATTTGGAGGCTTTCCTTCTTCACTTCTATAACACACAATTTTTCCTGGAGTGTAGCCACCTCCACCTTTCTTGAATCAACCTCCTATTGGAGGGTTCCTGTTTCTAAGAGAGCAAATCAACCGAGGCTTTGGACATGGAGATTTTAGCTTCTAGATTCTTAACTTCCACCGAGAAGCTACAATGAATTCTCATGATGGAGCCTCCTTCAAATCCTTGCAGAGTTATTCGATATCCTTTCCTTTTATTTTATTCTTGGCTTGTTGGTTGGCCATGGTGACCTCGCCCCTGTGGAGGTTAGATTGTGCCTTTTTGAGCTAGTTCTTTGAGATTGAGGTAGTTTTTTGTGAATACAACAAAATTTTCATTCATTATCTCGACCTTATCCTGAGGCCAAAACTCTACGAGGTCAACCGTGATAATGCTAATAGAATAGTTGTTAGGTTGCATCTGCTCTACGGGTTTGGATACTTGGGGAACTAACGTGTGATGGTCAAGGAGCTTTGTTGATGGTCATATAATGACCACATCTACTTCATTACTCCTACCGACATTTCCTTCTTCTTTTTCTTATCCCTTCTGTTATCTCAGGCTGCCTTGGCCATTTAATCTTGATTTAAAATTTCCAAGGTAGAAGGGACGACCCCGCATGCGAATGGGAACCCGTGTGGAAAACCATATGGGATTTTCACAGGTAGTTAAGGATGTGAGGTTACCGAGATCGAAGAAGGGCCTGTCACCACGTGGGGAAGAAAATTGGGATGGTGGAGGGATGTTGGGGAAAAAGGGAGGCTCGAGAGGAGGGGGTGTTTGGGATGGGGTGGCCGATAAGGGGATACGCCCTGAAGGGAAAAATGGTGGTGGATGAGGAGATAGAAAGGGAGACTTGAGAGGAGGGAGATGGGGAGGAGATGTAGGTGTCTTAAATGAATTTAAATTTTTTGTGTAGGGCGCTTAACACCGATTCCTCCATTGGTTTCCCACCTTGGGTAAGTGATGTGAGTTGTGGTGTGGGTGTCTGAACCGAAGGATCTTGCTAAGAAGTGGAGGGTAGGGACCGTCTTTGTAAATTTCTCTTGAGAGGGCTTGTAGGACTCTTTGGCTGATCTCAAGGGCTTCTCCTTAGTGATTTTCACTATGTCTTCCCATTTTCATCGGTGGATACGCCTATAAACTCTTCCAATGATCCACATCCCAAAACTCCTCCCATTGTTTGTCAGTGGATACACCCTAAAAACTAAGGGTGTTTTGTCTAATATCCTGCCTATAATTCCAATAGGATTCAATTTTTTCTATGCTCCAATCCTTGTTATGTAGGGCCACTTTGAGTCCTCATGTCATTGTGAGGGTGGGATCATACCTATGATGGAATGGGTAGAATAAATCCCATTTTGGAATTGGAATGTCACTGAGCTCGATGAACATGTTGGGTGACTCTTCTCGAGGGGATCACCTGTCTTCAAAACATTTCCTGGACTGATGCTAGCATGAGTCTGAAAATTTGTTTTGAACTAAAATGGAGGCCATCGTCTCATCTAGGTCATACCTCCATGAGTCTTGAATTAGGGTGAAGCCGTATGAAGCCAAATTTTGTGTGAGCATATGCTCCACCTTGCGTTTAATCACAGTAATTCCTCCCTTGCTCAAGGGGAGGTCAAAAAGTGCCTTCTTTTTGACCAAAGTCGAATTCAATATCTAGGAGTACCAACTACCTGAATATCTCTAGACCCACTACCCGTGTTGTGAGGACCCTCGGGAGCATAAAGGATTCATCTCAGAAACCATGCAACCGAATCATAGAATGTCCTACCTAAAAAATAATTGCAAGGGTGCAGGGGATCTACGAGGATAGATGGAATAGAGCCATTCATTTTGTTGTTGACCCCTTCTGGGTCAAATTCATGCATAGGGGCTCCAAAAAAGTTAAAAATTCATATACGTCCAATGAGTGGGAAAACACATGAGTCCAAGCAGACACTGGAATGATCTTTTTGGGGTCTACCTCCACATCCCATAGTGTTAGAGTCATGTACTAGCTGAGGTACTAGGCATTTTTATATAAAATGAGGTGGAAAAAATATGAGGAATACCTTAAGGTAGAACTTATTAGGAACATGGTTAGCTTCTTACAAATATACTTTGAAATGACTTCGGCGAAGTTGAAGCGGTACGTCTACTCTTTCTTCACGAACCTCATTCTGAACAGGGCCATCATATGCCAATCATGGACATTTATATCTAAATATTTGCCAAAAATGAATGTTAGCATGGAGTAGGCATCCTGAGAATCCTCCATTAGTGACTTGATAGGAATGGGGAATCCTATGCCTCCCGAACCACCTAAATCTATCTCTGTCTTAATTCCTATCGAGGAACGAAGATTTATTCTAACATTGAGCCCAAACATTTTGGAGCTTGGCCATGTTATAGAAACTAGTTGTTGGGTTGTAGACTAGAGCCAACATGTCTCTAATAGCTTGAGGTGTGATTACCACCTTTATGTTTCTACCCTGGATGACATTGGTGTCGGTGTTGAAATAGCTCATGCACATCTATACGAGCTCTGGGTATGGGTGCACGAGAGGCACCATATATTGAGCAAGTGTTGTGCTCCAGATTATTGAGCCAAAAGCCTCAGAATTCCCTGGTTAAGAAACCTGGCGTGGGCTACCTCCCTTAGAGCTTTGGGATTTTTTTTGAGAACAGGTCAAAGACATCATCAGAAAAGTTTGAAACTATGGAAGGGTCACTGAACCGTGATCCCCCATCAGGGAACCTCAACCTTGGTAAAGGGGTTTGGGGATGTAGATTACATTTCATAAGACTTCACTTGTGGTACAGAGATGGGAGTCGCCATGGCATATTTCAGGACTAGGAGAAGGCTCTAATTTTTGTCTACTCAAAACTCGGAGGTTGGTTGGAAAACTCTTAGCATTTGAAATGAATTTGTTGGATGCCCCTAACTTGTCTTAAATAATTTCCTTAACCTATGCAAAGTAATGGCTTGCACATATATATGATCACATCATATAATGACCTTTATTTAATGACCTTGAGCACCAAAATTTACATTTTTCGAGAGATTTTGATGTCAATTCTTTGATTTTTCCCAAAATATCTTAGAAAGACGTTGGATCATTAACTTCGAGGAAAATTAGGAAGATGCACTTCCTCCAAAACTTCAAAAAGAGGTAAGGGTGTCTTACGAGGGACACGTGTTAGAGACATTATTCAAAGGGGAAAAAACAAACAAGGAAAAAGACAAGGAAAAGTAAAATTATACATATGATACAATACTTCAAACAAAGAGACTCAATGGAAAGGCTTTAAGTGAATCCCATTTACTGGAATCACCAAGGGGTCACCTTCCATGGTCTCAAGTTTAAAAGTATTGTGCTTTGCTTGCATGATCTTATTTTGAAGGGTCTTGTCACAAGAGGGTCAAACTTCCCATGATTTCCAGGATTGACAACCCTTGCATCTCATTTCAAAACTATAGTACCAACTTGGAATTTTGGTTTTGACACTTTTTGATCAAACCAGGTTTTCACCACCTATTGGTGGTTGATCATGGCTTTGAGTGGCCTCTTGCTTCTCTAGGAGCTCTACTAGCTTGGCTAATCTTACTTGCATTGCCTCGTTTTACTCTATCTCAATTTATTTTAATAGTTGTAATGCAGGGATTTCTAGGGTAATTGGCATCACAACGATTTTCCCATAAACTATCTCATATGACGAGGCTTTCAGGATTTTTTTAGGTGTGATTCAATCAACCCATAAGGTTGTTTTGATGTGTTCATGCCACAACCTCTTATGCTCATTTCCTATCTTTTTAATGAGCTTGATCAGATTTTTTTCTGAGACCATTTCCTTGTGGGTAATAATTGGAGGATGTTTTTAGATAGATCCCATGCCTTAAAGTGAAGTCAGATAATTTGGTGCTTGAAAATGGCTTAGCATTATATGATATAATAGGGGTGCAAGTGGGTAGTGATATCCTGTAGAAGTCCTAGGATCACATTTTCGTGGCCTCTTTTAGTGGAACTACTTCCACCCATCGGGTGAAGTAACCTATTGCAATGAGGATCTTTTTGTGCCCAACGCTCGAAGTTAGGTTGACCATCTTGTGAATTCTAGACCCCATTTTGCAAATGGTTCCTCAATTAGGATGGGGTTAAGAGGCAATCCTGCATTCCTCCGGAATCCCATATAAACTTGACAAACCCTACATCTGTTTGTTTCTACTTTCTGATTAGTGAATAGGCTTGGAAAAAATTAACCTACTTGCAGGATTTTATAGCTGTGGTTTGGGTAGAAAAATGGCCTCCCGAGCTCCCATGGTGCAACTCGCGTAAGACCCTTTCAACTTCTTCATTCTCCAGGAACCTGAGTAGGATCTCGTTAAATTTTCTTTTGAAAAGGAAATCATCAATCATGGTGAACTTGGATCCCTGTTGCCTATAATACCTTCTCTTTTTAGAGGGAGATGGCTTGGGTATTTCCTTGTCTACATGAAGCGGATCCTATCCGAGACCCACTATTAGAGTTGCTTTCTTGGATATAGAGTATCTTCTTGGGCTCGTCATTAGTCGGGGGCATGGGGTCTTGTGTAAGATATTGGCATAGGCCCCTTCCTGTACTATCTTTATAGGCTTTATCTTAATGTCATATTCAAAGATCTTAGTGATCTAGTTAGCTCTTTTATTTGTTATCTCACCCTCTGTTATATATTCTTTGATGCTAGAGTGTGCCACCATAACCTTGATTCTACTATGGGTGACAAGGTGCTTGAATTTCTTTAGACCCTTGACTATAGCGTAATATTGTCCCTTCATTCCTCCCTCCCTTGTGCCTCAGTTGAATTTTTTTACTTTTAGGCACTCAAAATGTTTTAGAAATGGTTTCATTGGATAGAGAATCTTCTCAGCTTTCCAGAATGGTAAAGTTTTCCTCCTAACTCCTTGTATTTTTCAAGTTATGGCCTTGATGGAGATTTTTGGGGAAATTTTCCCATGAGAGTCCCATGGCCAATCAAGATGTGCCACATGGCATCGGAATGGCGGGGGTGGAGGAAACTTAGAAAATTTTCATCAAAAATTGGTGGGGTGCACAAAAATTTTTTTGGCCCGAAGGCCCACCAGCCAATGGGAGGAGGCCACGTGTCCTCAGGAGCGTCGGGGTTCGGCTCGGCGGAAGGAAATGGAAAAAATTTCCAAGGATTGGCAAGCAGGGAAAATTTTGGAAGCACAGGCCCGAGGACCAATTGGAGGGTGCCACATGCCTCAGGAGCATCGGGTGGTGGGAGAGTGGAGGAAAATTTTCCTTTTTCCAAGCGATGGAAAATATTGAAACGAAGGCCCGACTGCGAGGCCCGCGCCAATCAACGGTTGCCACGTGTCCAGGGGGCAAAAAATGTTAAGGTAGGCCCATGGAGGAGAAGAACTTGTCAAGCCCATGCCAATGCTAGGGCACCCATGTGTCCCATTGGGGAATGGACATAGTCAGAGAATTTGGAAGCGCGCCCCGTGACCAATCAAAACATGCCACGTGTCCTAGGAACGTCGGGGCGGCGGAAACTTTTTGGAAAATTTTCCAAAGATCAAAAAGGCGTAAAAAGGTCGGGGAAAAGCTCGTGACCAATCAAAACTTGCCACGTGTCCTCGGAGCTTCGTGTGGTGGAGATTTTGGGGAAATTTTCCCAAAGTCAAAAAAGAGGGAAAATTTCAAATTTTCGGCCCGCCAATTCAAATTTGCCCTAGTTTTGCCCTAAATCTTCAGAAGGGCATAACTTTTGATCCAAGGCTCAGATTTTCATGTTCTTGGTGGTGTTGGAAAGATGGTGAAATTATCTACATGATGGAGGGCTCAATTTTGTGTTTTGGTGGAGTTTTGGGAGAGAAAAATGGAAAACACCTCTGGCATGGAGAAAAGAACAGAACTGACATTTCAACCACCATTTTTAATGAAGTATGGCTCGCATTCTCTCCCAGCATGGTCAAAAACATTAGGAAATGGTTTGGCAGGGGAACCCATGCTATTTTAATGTAATTTGGTTGGTGGTTGAAGCATCCACTCATGTTTTCCCACGTTTCTCCTTTTTGAGCTCAAATTTTCATTGTTAAAAGCCAGATTTGGCTCTTTTGTAAAGGGTTGGACATTTTTATGTTTTTAGGCTCCCTCTTTCACCTAAAAAAGTGATTTTGTGGATTATGAGACCTCTTCCTAGACTGTAATATGTTTTCTACCTCTCTACTATTGTAATGCATGTATTTTTGATATTGGAAATGACAATGCAAGCTCTGTGAATGAGTTTCAGTCCTTTGTTTGTGTTGTTTGCTTCATTTCTGATCTTTCATTAGTTTAGCAAGTTTGTGCATGATGTTTTGTTGCATTTTAGTGATCTGTGTCAATTTTAGAAGTAAAATGTTCACCACTCCTTTGGTGTATCACCTTGTTAGTATTAGTTTTATTTCTTTTTTGCATTCTCTATCTCTGTCCCCTTGGAATTTAGAGTAGGATTTTGAGTTTAAACCTCTGCAATTTTCAAGTCATACATCTGATTAGAGGAGTTGAGGAACCAACCTCTAATCTAGAGATTCTTTTCCCATTTTTTGCAAGTCCCACACTTGGGGAAAAGATTCAATGTTGTGCATTCACATTGGATGTCCAAATATCAAACTAGAAATCTGATAAACATCCAGGGGTGCTTTGTGAATCCACACTAATAGTTTTGGCATGCCGGTGGGACCTTAGAGGTCTTCATCTTCATTGCAACAAGTTGATGTGCATTTTTGCAAGTTTCATGCTTGAAAAGAGCCTTGATCTGCACATCTGGTGGCTCCAAAGAGAAAAAATCAACTGGTTTCAAGTGAGTCATAGTCTGAAGATTCATGAGAAGAATCAACACAAGATCAAAAGCCAGAGAAGAAGGGTTTTGAGTATCTACAACTATCCCTGGAAGAAGGCATAGAGGAAGGAGGATTCAAAGGTCTCCATCTCCACCAAATAGAACTCTATCAACTCCTCCACCTTCTAGACCTTTCACTCAATCAACAAGGGTTCTTAGGCCAATCAGAATGGCACAACCCAACCCTTATGTCAACTTCACTGGCAGCAGCCCACTTGCTCTCAATGCACAAAATCTAGTTCTAGTTGTAGCATTGAAGAACATTCCATACTTCACTGGAGAAAATCAGACCACTCCTGGTGATCATGTTAAAGACATTGCTAATGTTTGTGCAATCCATGAGATTGTTGAGATGCAAATTGCTATCAAATTGTTGGCATCTTCATTCAAAGGGAAAGCATTGCAATGGTTTAGAAGCCTTGGGGCTGGTTCTATCCAAAATTGGAATCAATTATGCATAGCTCTCCATGAGTAGTTTGGAGAAAAGGGGGATAATTTGTCTCTTTTGGAACAATTGACAACTATCAAGAGAGCTCCCAATGAGCAGCTGACAGACTTCAACTTCAGATTTCAAAGGACTTGGGATAGAATTCCAAGTGGCAAGTAAGCCAACAATTGAAGGTGCTTTTCTATACTATCTCAAAGCTTTAAATTATGATATTTCTATGTTAATTCAGTCCATGGGAGGTACAACTATACCTGCAGCTTATAGCATTGCCATTAGAGCTGAGAATTGCTTAATTCAAGTTGGTAAGCTGGCTCCTAGGCCTCCCATGCCCTTGTATCCAAATTTAGAAAATCAAGCACTAGTCAAGCACCTACTATAGCTCCTATTCCCACTCCTAGGAATCAAAGTTCAAATGAAACTTCCACTTCATCCTCTAGTGCTTCAAATGAACTTCAAGAAGTCATGAAACAATTGCAAAATTTAGGCAATGAGCTGGTTACACTCAAGAGGCAGCAAGCCCAAAGTTTTAGACCATCTTATCAACCTCAAGCTCAGCCCAATAGGCAGCCATATCAGCCTAATAGACCACCCAACCCAGCTGCAAATCAAAATCAAACAAGGCCTCCTGCCAATAGACCATTTCAGCCCTATAATCCCAATGTTGCATCTGCCTCTAAAGCTTTAGTGCCAGTGCAAAATAATATGGCACAAGAGTATGATTGGTGTTTCCCATGCAATGAACCTCACAACCAATCTATGTGCTTCAATGGTGCTTTGAACCAAGCCTTGATGGTGACAACAACTGGCGTAGAGAGTGAAGTGAGCCAGGAAACAAACCAACAACAAGGAACATCTAAGCAAAATGCAGCTCCAAATGAGACTACATTAGCAAATTGGTAGGCTGAGGATTTTTGTGGTATGAATCAAGCAATGTCTCAAGAGTATAGCAGCCAATACAAGGTCAAAAAAGAGGAATATTGGTGAGGGGAAGTCATTGGCTCTAGGTGATCCACAACCTTCCATCACTCTCCAAAGTGTTGGTAAGAAAAATGTAGTTCCAAACATGCAAGGGCAGCCCAAGCCACCTTCTAAATCAGCTCAAATACCAAGTTGTTACAGCCCACGTGCAAGAAAAGAATGTGTAGACCAAGGGGCAGCAAAGAGATGTTTCATCCCCATTTAGCATCATTGATCAGATGAAGAAGACAAATGTGAATATATCTATGTGGGAATCATTATCCATTCCAGGCCAAAGAGATCTCCTACAAGCTGCCATGAAGAATTGGTCAACTTCAAATCAGCAAGTTCATATGCAAGAGAAGGTACTCACAAATGTTGCTCAGCCTGAAGGGAATCATGGAGGACAACAAGGTAAAATTTTGAAGCCCCCTCCATTCTATGTTTCATTGATCATTGGGGATAAACTAGTACACAATTGCATGATTGATTCTAGGGCAAGTAGCTCAGTGATGCCCAAACAAATAGCTGATCAGTTGGGTCTCCAATATGAAGTCATATCCAAAGGGGTAGTGCAACTGGATGGGACAATAGTAACAATAGTGGGAGTGATCAGAGATTTGAATCTTACTTTGCATGCATGTCCCAATGTTACTGTGTTGCAAGATGTGTCAGTAATAGATTTGCCACCACTCTTTGCCTTATGCTTGTCAAGGGACTTCACAGCTAAAATTGGAGGCTACTTATCTACTGATTGGTCACACATGTTATTTAGAACCAGATATGGAACTAAGGCCACAATCAGGTCTGAGCCTATTGCAAACTTTCACATTGAGCCTCATACTCCAAGCCCAATCAATGCCAATTGTTCAACATTTGATCAAGAAGATTATCCAAGCACAGATGAAGCTGATACAAAGGTTGGAAGCATCCTAGATTTAACTCTTGATGAATGGGAAAGAAAGGTACATGCTTTTGATCCCTACCAAGAAATAGAAGAATCTGAGCTAGGAGTCTATTGCATACATGAAGAAAATCAGCCTATGCCTAGCATCACCAAATCAGACCATAAGGATGACAATGAGGTATGGCAGCTTGTTCTTTGATGGATCAAGAAGTAGACAAAGGTGCAGGGGGGAGAAATGCTTGTTTCACCTCAAGGTATTAAGTATTATTCAGCTTTTAGGTTTTAGTTTGCATGCTCTAACAACACTGCTGAATATGAAGCTTTGATACAAGGATTGCATTGGTCAATTAAAAGAGGTATAAAAAATCTACAAGTCTTTGGTGATAGTGAGCTGATTGTTAACCAAGTTAGAGGACAACATGCTGCCAAGAATGATCTACTCAAGTGTTACAAAAATAGGGTGTGGGACCTCATTGAAGATTTTGAGGGCTTTAACATCAATTCCATCCCTAGGAAAGAAAACCAAGCTGCTGACAGGCTTGCAGCAGTTGGGGCAGCCTTTGATGTTGTTGAAAGCATCAAGGAAGATAAAGTACAACCAAACATTCATGTGATTGTAAGGCCTTCAGTGCCAGACAATAATGTAAGTTGGCAAGTGTTTGAAAATGATCAACAAATCATCAATTTCTTGCAAGAAGAAGCTGAGTTCTCAGCCAAAAATTAGGAAAAATTAGAACAACAGTATGGTGATCAGGTGGTATAGCTGAGAACCAACAAACTACCAAAGGACTTGTCACTTTGGAGTCCATTTTTAATCCTAATGATCAATTTAGGAAAGAGAAAGCAAACATCCAAGTCAAGGGAGAAGATTCAATGCCCATCTTGGTGGGAGAAGGTAGATCACTTCAAATTGGTAAAGTTGCAACCAAGCAAGAAAGGTATGAGTTTATGCAACTTTGTCAAGAGTTTCTGATGTATTTTCTTGGAGCTATGAGGATTTGAAGGGTTTCAATCCCAAGCTAGCTCAACACACCATTGAATTGGATCCAAGTGCTAAGCCCATCAGGAAAAAGCAAAGGCCAGTTAATCCACACATGGAGCCTCTTATGAAGAAGGAATTGAATAAGTTAATAGAGGAAAGTATCATATTTCCCATCAAGCATTCTAGTTGGGTAGAAAACTTAGTTCCAGTTAGAAAGAAGAGTGGAGAAATCAGATTGTGTGTAGACTTTAGAGATTTGAATAGAGCATCTCTCAAGGATCATTACCCACTTCCTTCTATGGAGTAGATTTTGCAAGTTGTTGCTGGCTCTGAGAGATTTTCATTGCTAGATGGTTACTCAAGGTACAATCAGATCATGGTAAAGGAAGAGGATCAGTTCAAAACAACCTTCACCACCAAATGGGGGACTTATGCATATAGGAAAATGCCATTTGGGTTGTCCAAACGTTGGAGCTACCTTCCAAAGGGAAATGGACATGGCATTCAAAGGATTGATAAACAAGATGGTGATGATATATCTAGATGATATCACTATTTTTTCTAAAAGTGCAGCAGATCATCTCTTCCATTTGAGACAAGTGTTCCAAAGATGTAGAAGATTTGGGGTATCCTTAAATCCCAAAAATGTATTTTTCTAGCTCATGAAGGAAAGCTCCTTGGCCATATTGTTTCAAAAGAGGGATTAGCAATTGATCCAGAGAGGGTTGAAGCAATAAAAGCACTGCCATTACCAAGCCACAAGAAGGCCCTTCAAAGTTTCTTGGGAAGGATCAATTTTATTCGGAGGTTTGTGCCAGACTTTGTAGCCCTTGTCAAGCCAATAACCATGATGTTGAAGAAAAGCATGGCTTTCAAATGGACAACAAAGAAGAAGGTAAGGCAAGTTTTGAGGCAATTAAGGAGGCTATCTCACAAGCTCCAACTCTCATTAACCCAGATTTCTCCAAGGATTTCATCCTTTATGCATTTGGAGGTGATGATACAATCTCTACAATTTTAGTACAAGAGCAAAGAAAATGCAGAGCAACCAGTTGCTTTCTTTAGTCAAATCCTGGAGGACTATGAGGTGAGATATTCTTTCATTGAGAAGCAAGTTCTTGCAGTGATTAGGGGTTTGAAGAAATTTAAGCATCTAGTTTCAAACAACAAGGTTCAACTGTTGGTTTCTCATGTGGGAGTTAAGGAATTCCTCCTCAACAAGGACCTAAATGAAAAGTGCATGCAGGGTGGATTACTCGTGTCATGGAGTATGACATTGAGATCAAGGTCACCAAGCTGGTCGAGGAAAAGGATTATGTGAACAGCTGGTCTTAAGCAAATCAATGGAAACATGCAATGAAAAGGATGTTGTTTTGGTGCTGCAAAACAACCAAGAACAAGGTAATGTTCAAGAAGAGAATGATGGTGTCCTCACTCCTTGTTGGACTCAAGATATAATGCACTTCCTACACATAGGCCTATGCCCTCCAGAAATGAACAAAACCAAGAGAAGACACTTCAGATTGCAGGTTGTCCCATATGCACTTGTTGATGGTGTTTTGTTCAAGAAAGATGTAAATGGAGTGCTGCTGAGATGCATTGGAACAAATCAGATTGATAGAACACTGGAAGAGTTCCATGGTGGGACAGCTGGGGGTCATTTTGCACCAAGAGTGATAGCCCTCAAGATCATGAAGGTTGGCTATTATTGGCCCAAGGTATTCAGTGATTGTTATGCATGGATCAAGAGGTGCAGGAGTTGTGCTTTTTTCACAGGCAAAGAGAGATTAGCTGCCCTTCCATTGCACCCAATTTCAGTTGACCAACCATTTATGCAATGGGGATTGGACTTCATTGGGGTCATCAACCCAAACTCAAGTCAAGGACACAAGTGGATTCTAACAGCCACAGATTACTTCACCAAATGGACTGAGGTAGTGGCACTTAAGGAAGCAAATGAATCTAGCATTCTAGACTTCTATGAGGGGATAGTAACCAGATTTGGTATACCTACCACTATAATATTGGATAATGCATTGGCATTCATAGGATCAAGGTGACTGAATGGGCTGTCAAAAATGGAATTTATCTGAGCACTTCATCAAATTATTACCCTCAAGGTAATGGCCAAGCTGAGTCTACAAACAAGAACTTGTTAAGGATCATCAAGAGGACTCTTGATGAAAATCAGAGGACTTGGCATACTAAATTGAAATCAGCCTTATGGGCTGATAGGATCACTCCCAAGAGATCCACAGGTAATTCTCCATTCAAGCTTGTTTATGGAAGAGAGGCAATTTTCCCATGTCACTTGAGGTGCCAATGTTGGAACTCATGAAGCAATTGGAATTGTTGGAGTTTGAACCCATGGAGGTGAGATATGTAGAATTGATGGAGCTCAAGAAATCAGAGAGCATGCAGCCCAAGCAATAGAGAAGGATCAAGCCTTGATCAAGAAGACCTTTGATAGGAAAGCTAAGGCTAGAACCTTCCAAATTGGAGATCTAGTGTTGAAATGGGATGTAGACCGAGCAAAGCCAGGAAGGCATTCAAAGTTTGATGCCATTTGGAGTGGCCCCTACATGGTCACAAAGTGTAAGAACAACAATGCCTTCCAACTGTCTACATTGGATGGTGAAGAACTGTAGATTCAGTGAATGGAATCCATCTAAAGCATTGTTACTAAAGGAAAACTCTCTACCTTGTACATATTAGCTTAGATTTCCATTCCTCCAAGTGCTTGTGCACATTGTTTCATTGTAGCTTAGTTTTTACTTTCCCTAAGTGCTTTGGCACAGGTGGCTGTCCCAAACATGTAGTTTTGCAGGCCTTTGTTCCAGATCAGGTGATGATTCTACTCTCACAATCTTCCTCCTTGTAATTTTCTAATCAGTTGGGGTTCCAAGTAGAGAATTTTATGACTCCATGCCCAATGGATTGCTTCAAGAAACTGGTAACTTCATCCAGTCAGGTAGATGACCCCTCTGAGTCACCAAAATTGTTATCCAAAATAAGCCCCTTGCTTATTTTTTGGCTAACTCCCTTCATTCCTCCCTCCCTTGTGCCTCAGTTGAATTTTTTTACTTTTAGGCACTCAAAATGTTCTAGAAATGGTTTCATTGGATAGAGAATCTTCTCAGCTTTCTAGAATGGTAAATTTTTCCTCCTAACTCCTTGTATTTTTCAAGTTATGGCCGATGGAGATTTTTGGGGAAATTTTCCCATGAGAGTCCCGCGGCCAATCAAGATGTGCCACGTGGCATCGGAATGGTGGGGGTGGAGGAAACTTAGAAAATTTTCATCAAAAAAATTGGTGGCACACAAAGAAATTTTTTTGGCCCGAAAGGCCCGCCAGCCAATGGGAGGAGGCCACGTGTCCTCAGGAGCGTCGGGGTTTGGCTCGGTGGAAGGAAATGGAAAAAATTTCCAAGGATTGGCAAGTGAAAAGGAAATTGGAAGCGTAGGCCGAGGACCAATTGGAGGGTGCCATGTGCCTAGGAGCATCGGAGTGGTGGGAGAGTGGAGGAAAATTTTCCTTTTGCCAAGTGATGGAAAATATTGAAACGAAGGCCTAACCGCGCGTGAGCCCGCGCCTAATCAACGGTTGCCACGTGTCCAGGGGGTCGGCAAAAAATGTTAAGGTAGGCCCGTGAGAGGAGAAGAACTTTTTTAGGCCCATGCCAATGCTAGGGTGCCATGTGTCCCATTTGGGGAATGGACACAGTCAGAGAAAAATTTGGAAGCGTGCCCCGTGACCAATCAAAACATGCCACGTGTCCCAGGAACGTCGGGGCGGCGGAAACTTTTGGAAAATTTTCCAAAGATCAAAAAGGTGTAAAAAGGTGGGGAAAATCCCATGACCAATCAAAACTTGCCACGTGTCCTCGGAGCTTCGTGTGGTGGAGATTTTTGGGGAAATTTTCCCAAAGTCAAAAAAAGAGGAAAATTTCAAATTTTGGCCCGCTAGTTCAAATTTGCCCTAGTTTTCCCTAAATCTTCAGAAGGGCATAACTTTTGATCCAGGCTCAGATTTTCATGTTCTTGGTGGCGTTGGAAAGCTGGTGAAATTATCTACATGATGGAGGGCTCAATTTTGTGTTTTGGTGGAGTTTGGGAGAGAAAAATGGAAAACACCTCTGGCATGGAGAAAAGAAACAGAACTGACATTTCAACCACCATTTTTAATGAAGTATGGCTCGCATTCTCTCCCAGCATGGTCAAAAACATCGGGGAATGGTCTGCAGAGGGGAACCCATGCTATTTTAATGCAATTTGGTTGGTGGTTGAAGCATCCACTCATGTTTTCCCATGTTTCTCCTTTCTGAGCTCGAATTTTCATTGTTAAAAGCTAGATTTGGCTCTTTTGTAAAGGGTTGGACATTTTTATGTTTTGCAGGCTCCCTCTTTCACCTAAAAAAGTGATTTTGTGGATTATGAGACCTCTTCCAGGACTGCAATATGTTTTCTACCTCTCTGTTATTGTAATGCATGTATTTTTGATATTGGAAATGACAATGCAAGCTCTGTGAATGAGTTTCAGTCCTCTGTTTGTGTTGTTTGCTTCATTTATGATCTTTCATTATAGTTTAGTAGTTTGTGCATGATGTTTTGTTGCATTTTAGTGATCTGTGTCAATTTGTAGAAGTAAAATGTTCACCACTCCTTTGGTGTATCACCTTGTTAGTATTAGTTTTATTTCTTTTGCATTCTCTATCTCTGTCCCCTTGGAATTTAGAGTAGGATTTTGAGTTTAAACCTCTGCAATTTTCAAGTCATACATCTGATCAGAGGAGTTGAGGAACCAACCTCTAATCTGGATTCTTTTCCCATTTTTGCAAGTCCCACACTTGGGGAAAAGATTCAATGTTGTGCATTCACACTGGATGTCCAAATATCAAACTAGAAATATATAGCCTAGCCTGTTATATTAGATTTTCTTATTGTGATTGAATGAGATACCTAAATCATATCAACTACAATAGGAATTTTCTTATTTCTCACATTAATTTGTTTTAAACAGTGGATTGACAACCATCTAGGGAGTATCACACTTCTCGGATCTAGCATACGCTAGGTAGTCCACTGTCATATATTATTTAACTATTATTTTGTGGTCTTGTTTTCTATTTTAGGTAGTTCCTCCCAACCAAAAGGAAGCTCTCACAATCAACACTAGATCGAGAAGTCAGAACGCACGTAAAACCATCAACCAACCCATTTAATAGGTATTCCTCCTAGCCCATAACCCTATTTGTTTTGTCATTCAAAAACGTAAAGAAAACGGTGAAACATTTTGACACACCAGTGGGACCCATCAGGGGTTCTATTGCATTTTCTTCATTCCTAGGTAAAATTTGTGTGTTTGTTTCCCTTTAAAAGGCTTACACATTAATCTTCTTCTCTGGTAATCCTCTCTTCTTTCTAATTGCTCTAAAAGAAACATTCCTCTTGGTGCATTTAAAAAGAATTATTCTTCTTTCTTGCTTTTTGCATTTAGTGAAAAAGCATACCCTCTCCTATTCATCATTTGCTTCATGAATGTAATATTTTTGATTTGGGATTAAAATTGGTTGCATTACATTCTGATTTTCTACATTTAGCTCACATTAAAATGAGGGCAACCTATATGTTGGAAGTCATGCCCAATTGATGGTTGACACAAAGAATCATAGAAAGCACATTCTCTCTCTCTCTCTCTCTGTGTCTTACCAAATTGCACAAAATTGAAATATATACATCTTTCTTAAACAACATCTTACCTAGGAACACTGTCCGTGATCACACGATCAGATTGTCAGGTACTCCCTAGCTCATTACCTCTGTCGAGCCATTATCTCAGAGGACAACCTGCCCCACCATAACATACCTGAAACCTCTCCTTTTAGATATCCTTCTTCGTAGGAATGCTTCCTCACCAAAAAATCTATTCTAAATTCATGAGTCAATCTCCTAAATAGCATAAGATCAACACATTAAAATTCACTTGTTAGGTACATGTTTTTAGTGTTTGATTGACGTGTGTTTTGAGGTGTGAGGATACACTTATCCATTTTTGTCATTCTCTTGCCTTGCACACTCCATAATCATAGTTGGAGTATTTTGAATTCTTCTGAGTGTGTCAGGGCTTCATTGCATCATCTCCAAACTTCGGGTTTATTATTTATCTCACTAAAATTAAGAAAAATCCATTTTCCACATCTTTCCAATTTTCATAGTGAATCGATGACATTGGTTACCCCTAACTAACCAACATCGGTTTTCTATTCTTTTGGGTTAAATTTCCTAAAAAACCCTTCATTTTCTTTACTGTCATAGTTCCTGTGAGTCTCTGTACTCTCTCTACTTCGATAAACAGTCATCCTATAAATTTTTCATCTGACCATCACCAGTGCTTTCCTCATTTGATAAAACTATTCCTATCTCATAGTAACTAACCTCGGTTACCCCCAACCAACATCAATCATCCTTAACCGGTGTTGATTACTCGGTATTGAAAATCAACTGATATATTACCCAAATCTACCTATAAAAATCTGTTTTATTCATTCTCACTACTATGTGTGCCATATTTAGGTTACAACATCACACGATATACATTCATTCACAAGGTGTTGACTCACAATCAAGCTAACACTCTTATATTCCATGCTAGTCGTCAACCAATGCCACCTAGTACTTAACCACCCTCTGTCTTGTCACCCATGGATCCAACCTTACCTATCACCATTATTGCAGGTAATGAAGAATTTCCACAAATCCTTGATCATAATTTCACGGCCTTATAATTCTACCTCTCCCACTCTTGCACCCGAACTCCTTAGGTCAGTTGATATATGGCATGCCTATATCCATCTCTCCTACTCTTATTCCCACTTCTGCATCAACCCCTAATAATGTGGCATTACCTTCACCTACTTCACCCCCAGTGGTTTCACAGTTAGGACCCATACTCATTATGACCTTTGCTACGTCTATAATATCACTCACACTGTAGTATCTGTTGTCCCCTTATTGACCAACCGGACCATAACCACGTCCATACCCATTGTCTCATAAATATCCACTGCAACACAACTTCATGTGGTGTTGGTGATCCCTACTCCATTCAAGAATCTTTTCCTCCATCCCACAAACACTGCCCCCAATTGCTACTAGAGTCACTACGACCATCCCACCTACATACACATACTATCAAAACCTCCTATCTCACTTGTGACCCATTCTCGGATAAATTCCATCTATTTCATTCCTCTATTCTCAACCTCCCTATTCATCATCACAATACAATGGAATGCCACCCACATCACATGTTTAATACCAGCCCCCTTTTGCCACAGGAGGAACCCTTCCACCACATCCTACCAATAACCTCATCAAATTAATGATGGAAAGGATGCAAATGCTAGAAGTGTCGGGTTTTCAGCTCACGCAATTCTCTCACTATGATGAAATCCATAATGAGCTCTTTCATCGACCATCCCTATTCGCCCATACCTTGTACATTGGGAAATGCCAAAATTCAACCATTTCAATAGTAAAGAGGACCCAACAAAGCATTTGCGGTATTTCAAACATGGGTGTTACCTGATCGCCCATGATGACACATTACTCCTGAGACCTTCCCGATGTCCCCGACAAGACTTACATTGGTGGTACAATTTGCTACTAAGACACTCCATCTACTCATTTAATCAAGTAGCCCAAGCCTTCGTAGATCACTTCTCCATCAACATTGTTAAGAAGGTTACCATGACTGATCTTTATTCCACATGACAAGATTTACGATGAGTCTATCACCGAATTTTTTTCTACTATGCACCTAGGGAAATGATGTTATGATGTATATGTATTGATGGAGATGACGACATGTGGCACACATCCCATTATCTTATTATATCATTCATTTATGATTTATTATACTTAGGAGGTCAGCCTTAGTATTGGCCATAGGTTAGAATGGTATATATAGGGGTTATAAGGTTGTAGCCAATCATCATATTGAGTATTGGAGTGTTATTGTATGGTTTGGAGGTTACCCCCTCGAAGTGGTATTGGAGGTTTCCCCTCAAAGTGGAAAAGCTATTATATGAGCATATTGTAATAATTTATCTATATTTTAGTGTTCTCTCATGTTATTCTTCTGTATATGTTCTAATTTATACAAGTAATATCCTTACAAGTGGTATCAGAGCAGTGATTTTGGCCAAAATTAGGAAAAATCCTAATTTTTTTGTTTCAAATATATATTGAAGAGGGTATCAAATTTTTCCCCAATTTTTTCATCATAATTTGGAAAAACTCTAAGTCAGAATATCTGAAAATTTCAACTCCATTGAATCTATTTTGCGGATGTTATTGGTGTTTTAGGGTTTTTAATAAATTCATTTTTTAGGAAGCAAATTGTAGTATTTTTATCAAAATTTATATTTTAGGAAATCTCGTGAAATTTAAGTTAGGTTTTTTCTTTGTGTTTTTATCCATCTACCGAAATATTTTCATAATTCCTAAACCCTAATCATGATCACGGGGATAACAAATTTTTATGGAAATGGTGAGATGGATGCTAAAGAATGGTGGATAAAATTTAAGAATATATATTTCTCATATTTCATGACAAGGAATAGGTTTTCACATTATCTTGGTGGTCCTACATGGATTTGGTTTTTTGAGTTAAAAAATGACAGGAAGGATTGGTCTTGGGAGGAAATGGAACAACTTTTTATGGATAGATGGGACCACAAAGAGGAAGAAGAGTCAAAGGAAGATGATGGGGAAGAATATATTGAAGAATAAAGAGAGAAAGAATATGAAGAGGAAGTTGAAGAATATTCAAGGGAATATGATGGTTGAGCATATATTGAAGAATTAAACATAGAAGAAGTTGAAGAAGACTATGAAGAAGAGGAAGAAAAACAAGATATTGATGCAGAAGAAGATATTATAGCTCCCAAGAAGGAAGATACCATATTTCAGTTTCATGGATGCATTCAAAGGAATAAGATAATTGTTTCCATAAACCCTAACAACAAGTATAACTTCATCAACAAGGATATGGCTCAACATCTACATATTCAAGTAATATCAAAGAAGCTCAAGTGAATGGTAAGAAAATTCAAGTTTTTGAAGATTTAAAACTTACTATGGACAAATATACTTTACATTCAGATTTTTTTGCCTTATATATGGATGGTTTGGATATTGTTCTTGGGTATCCTTGGTTAGAGACATTGGGGACAATTAATATTAATATGAAAAATAAGTTTATGAAGATTTGGTACAAAAAGAAGAAGGTCACTTTACAGGATATCAGGCTTAATGGAAATAAAAGAAAAGTCAATATAGACCATGAGGATGATTTAGAATATGGAGAAGAAGGGAATAAGGATGATTCAAAAGAGGGACATGAATAAAAATAAGAAAATGATGATTCATCTACTCAAGAGAAAAAGAAAATATCAAATGCAAAGGTGGAAGAAGAAAAGAAAGTTCAGAAATAGGTTGATAAGGTTGAGGATACTACAACTGCAGCATATGGAAATCCACGTCAACATGAGAGAAAAAAATCATGGAGATATCCCAAGGCACATCATATTTCCAACCAATATAGATATACAGGTAATTGGAGGAATAATCACTTTATTTATACAGGGGATCAATGGAGCAACAATTATGAAGCATGGAATCCTTATTATGGTTATCCTTATTATGGTTATACATGGAATCCTTATTATGGTTATGCATTGAATCCTTATGTTGGTTATGCATGGAATCCAAGGATGATAAACTATGGTCACGAATGGAATCAGAGTAGTGCAACGGAATATGGATATTAGTTCAGATATGTATCATCTACCAGGATCACATATGGATGGATGATCGATCATGGCGCAAAGTGTGTAAAAATTTACAACACACTCATTACATGGTTTCTTCTTATGTTTCGGGATGAAACATGTCAAGGAGGAAGGAATGTTATGGACCTATGGAAATGATGTTATGATGTATATGTATTGATGGAGATGCCGACATGTGGCACACATCCCCTTATCTTATTATATCATTCATTTATGATTTATTATGCTTAGGAGGTCGGCCTCAGTATTGGCCATAGGTTAGAATGGTATATATAGGGGTTAGAAGGTTGTAGTTAATCATCATATTGAGTATTGGAATGTTATTATATGGTTTGGAGGTTACCCCTCGAAGTGGTATTGGAGGTTTCCCCCTCAAAGTGGCAAAGCTATTCTATGAACATATTGTCATCATTTATCTATATTTTGGTGTTCTCGCATGTTATTCTACCTGTATATGTTCTAATTTATACACGTAATATCCTTACATTTTCACTCTTCAAGCGCAACCTAATTAACCATCTCACATTTCAATTACCTCAAACTGAACTCATAGATTTTTATACGGGCTTGCGCTAGACACATCTCACCAACCCTACAGGTGCAAACTTTTTCACTTTTGATGAGGCATTCACCATGGCATGGAAATTGGAAATTCATGCTATCAAAGAGAAGAAAATTCAACTTCATAACAAGAACATCGTGTTCAAATAAAATGATGCTTCTTCATCTTTGAAACCCCAAAACAAATATTCAAAACCTAAAGGATCTGCCAACGCCATAGTTCTCAAGGCTAGTCCCCTCATCAATCAAACCCAACCAAACCTCCTAATCTCTCTCTTGTCCAAGCTTTCCAGTTCAAACGAGAACAATGAAAGTACACTTCGATAGGATAATCTTATTCTTCTATTTTGGAAAATCTTGTTAAGGTTGGTGCCATTACCCTTCCACCTATAAAACCACATATTGGTTTTGACCCTGAGTGCCCCATGCCCGCGTGGTATAAGGAACATGACTTTTACAACTATCACCATGTCAAAGGTCATAGTGACAATAACTGCATCACCTTCAAGAATATCGTTCAAGAAGTGTTAGACAAGAAAGATCTAGTCTTGGATAGCCCAAATGCACCCATTAACCAAAACCTACACATCTTCAAGAAGCCATTCCCTAATCATGCCCCATCTTCCAACCAAGCTGGTGACACTTCAAATAATGATAGCAATGTCTGCGAGGTCCATGCTATTTTGATGACATACTAGTTGCTTCCCAATTGCCTCATGTTCCTTCCATAGATGAAATATTAGCCCAAGCTCCACTACCTACATAAGAACGATTTCATCTACTCCTCCACCCACAGAGGAACCCCCTTCATTTTCTCCATCACCTGTGGAAGATCCTATAATTAACATGCCACCTTTGACACCTCAAATTTCTAAGCAGTTGTCAAGTAAAACCTATCCTACTCATAGGAGATGCATGTCCACCGCCTACACCATCACAAGGAGAGTCCACCTCATCTAGCCCATCCTCTCCTCTACCCATGGAGGATCCTATAGAAGTACCACTACCTTTAGATGACCATTCACCATCGGACCTTCAAGATCCTCGCTGATCTACTTTCGTCTCTCTTACCCACAGAGTCCGAGGCTAGCCATTTCCTGTGTCTCAAACACATTTTATGGAATTACAACTCGATCCACGTCGGCCCCGCTTACAACAACACCATTTTCATGCTTGGCCGATTGCATGGACTATGTCGATAGAGCCTTACTTTGGGGATGCCTTCTACTTCCTATTTCAACACAAATGTAATTGTCCTCGCTGACACCTCCACTATATATCCAAAAGTGTTTCAAGAAATCAAACCAAACAAAACCACAATTATTGCAACACCTTCCATGTCACCACCCATGGCCCAAATCACACCTATGCCCATAACCCAACATACATCTACACCTAAACACCTACCCTTGCCTATATCATCTCCCTTACCTAAACCTATCACTACCTTGGGGGTCATACCGACAACTAGCCTTACTCACCCACCCATCAAATTAGATTTAGCCACATCTTCCAAAACTAATGCTAAACTTACCCCTGGCCCCTAAAAATAAGATCCAATCTCCTAGGCCTCATACACCAACCTCACCTACCACGCCATTATCACCTTCACCCCTTCCATCCATCCTAGGACCTCACCCCTTGACCCGACCAAGAAACCTCATCCACCGATAAACGAGGAACCCAATAACCCATTTCCTCATCACAAACCTCTAATATACCCAAGCGACCCACACAACTTCCGCACTCACCTGTAACCTTCTTACCACCCATACCTCCACTACCGTCTATAACTTCTTCACTACCCATGACATTTTCTTCTCTTTCACTCATGCCTCCTGCCCAACCTACACCACCCACCTCTAAGCACCTCGATTACCCCCTGTGGGTAACCCATCCTCTTCCACCATCTACTTTTCCCTCCACATCTCATACACCCGTGTCATCTTTTCCCAAAAATATGTAACCTAAAGCTAAAAATCCACTACCCTCCAATAAGGTAGTTAAACCAACCAAACCTTCTCGCCGCTAGCTCTTCTACCATACCTGTACCCAAGCTAGATGCAACCAAGACCTAAGACCACTTCACACACCAAACTAGTAAACCAACCCACCCCCTCCTATAAAGCCTCTTCCTCCACAATCAACTGTACCTACACCCAAACCCACATTCACCTCCCATTGTGATCCATTAGCAAGATCCTACGCCAAAATATTAACCAATCTCCTCGAAACTTCTGTCATCATATTACCACCTCTTAGACCTTACGACCCACTCAAACCCAAACCAAAAGGGTTTGACGAAACTAAAATCTACGCCTACCATCGTGTGCCAGGACATGATGTAGAGAATTGTAAGGATATAAAAATTGCTCTTTTCCAATTGTGTCCTCCCAAAGAAAACTTTGATGATGATGACCTTCTTAATGAGGACACCATTTCTCCTCCACTAGTTTCCCCAGATCTCCTTCCATTACCTACTCAGTGACCAAAATATCCACCCCCATGGCCCTTTGATCCACTCCGAGATTCGAGATTAACATAGTCTGTATAAGAGAGTTGGCCAAACCACCACCCAAATGCCAATGCGCCTTACTCATTTTGCAAGGATCATATCCCCCATTAGGGTTTTGTCCCTCATGCCACTATACCTTCCATGACACACCCTCTTCATCCACTTCCCCTCAAATTAACATGGTTCATGTTACCACCCGTGCTTAGAAAGACAAGGGCAAGGAAAAACAATTAGCCCATCAACCAACCATGTACCCAACATACCATCCACACCCATACCCAAATTCACCATTCGATGTCCTGCATATCCTATTTCTGATGGGGTCACGCATCACACAATGCTAAAATAACTACACCAACCCCCCATCAAAATGTCTTTATATGACCTTGTCCAAACCTCGGAGTCACATCGTCAAGCCCTCATGGAGGTCCTTCAATCTATTGAAGTCTTACCAAATGACCCCACACCCATAGCCTCCATCATTACCCCTCACCACATAGCCTCTCTCACTAGATCATCACCTTCCTCTATACCTCCACCTACTTGCCAAGTGGCTACCCTCAGCTTTTCAGATGAAGAGATCACTCCCTTCCAGTCCGACGACCCCGACCCCGCTCTTTTCATCTCCATATTTATTGATAATATACACATACGACACGTTATGATTGATGGTGGTGCTAGCATTAACATCATCTCCTCCCATGCATATGACCAAATGCGGATACCTGCCAATTACATGCATGGTAACCTGGTTATGTTGCACTCCTTCAATGATGCCATGACCTCTACCCTAGGTACCATTGTTATCCATGTCCGCGTGGGTCCCTGCACTGTCCCGGGACTTTTCTATGTCCTAGAAGGTGAGTTCTAGTATAACTTGTTGCTTGGTTGACCTTGGATCCATGTCATGGGTTGTGTCCCTTCGACTTTACATCACTGCCTCAAATTTGAACATGAGGGACATAATTACACCATCCCTGCCGACCCATCACCTTTCAAGACCTGTAACATGCTATATCGGCCCAATGATGTGTGTTTGTCCTGGTCAAGGCATCTTCCATTATCACTACTTCACCTTCATCTATAAGCCCATCCACCAAAATTGTAATTACCTTTGCTGCATCTAACCTTGCTATCCCCACTGTAGTTGTAGCCTCTACTACTGACACACCTATTTCCCCATCATCTAGCAAGCCATCTATCCTCGCTACCCACATACTAACTACTGATCCCTTAGAAGGTGTTTTTCAATGCCTCACTGGGGGAATACCACCTATACAATATCGACACCTTCCTCACCCCACAAGAGTATGGGAATCTGCGTCAACACCCTAGCTATGACATCCACATTGGTGATGTTTTTCCTTATGGCCCTCCCCACCTTCACACCAATCTAACGTATGGGGACTTGATATTGCCACCTATAAACCCAAACTCCATCCCAAGCCCAACCATTTTCATCTGACCTACACTCCCTCACTAACCACCGCTTCGCTCACACTTTCCTCCACCGGTGTGCGTGGAAAGGATTTAGCTTCAGATTTTATGAACAAGGCCACCATACTGTCATTTCATGTACCTCTTGTAAACACAATGACCGTAGTAGCATTAGTTTTGACGCTCCACCCTCTAAGAAGGTTCACATTGACCTCATCCAAGATGGGAAATCTTCCCCATCTCATTCACCCACATTACCATCTTCACCCACGGAGTCCATAGATCCCAAATCTATTCCTCCTAAAAATTTTTTTTTCATAAACACCATTTCCTTGGGACCGCTGACCTATCAACGTGATGGCAAATCTCCCTCTTCTCTCCCATTCTTGTATCCTGACATGATTGATGATGATATGCCTTCTATTAATGTCGTTCAATGTCAGGATGATGAGTCCTTCCTCACCTACCTTGGTACGAAAGAATCTTATATTCATTGGTCGTTACCCTTTGAGATGCAAACCATGTTGAATGAATCAACCATCAAAATCAACATTAACACTTAGGACAACCCACACATTCTAAAGATTGGCCAATCCTTAGACACTACTAAACATGAAGCCTTCATCTCTTTCCTTTGGGACCATAACAACGCATTTTCCTGGTCATATGTCGATATGCCTGGTATTGACCCAAAAATTGTGGTCCACAATGTCGTAATTATCCTTAATGCTAAACCCATCAAACAAAAGCGTGGAAAATGCATCCTTACATTGCTCTTCTAGTCAAAGAAGAACTTGACACCTTCTCTTGGTTTCCTTTATTCTACCCATTAATTATCCCCAATGGATTTATAACATCATTCTCATTACAAAGGCGACAGGGGACTCTGTAATTGCACAGACCTTCATGACCTTAACCTCACTTGTCCCAAAGATGATTTTCCACTACGAGGCATTGACCATTGGTTGATCTCACGCTGGCCATGAAATGTTATCACTCATGGATGGTTTCTCGGCTCAATGAAATATTACTAGCTCCGGAGGATCAACACAAGATCTGCTTTCATCACCCCTTGGGAACTTTCGCTATCGAGTCATGCCTTTGGGCCTAAAAATGCTAGTGCTACATATCAACGAGCCATGACTTACATCTTTCACGACATCATGCATCACATATTAGAATATTACGTAGACGATCTACTTTCCAAATCAAACTATTGAACCGAACACTTGATGTCCTTAAGGTCATTTTTTACCGTCTCATCAAGTATTGTGTGCGTCTTCAACCAAAGAAGTACATCTTTACAGTGCTTTCGGAAAAACTCCTAGGTTTCATTGTCTATTTGCATGGCATATAAGTCGATCCTACTAAAGTCAAGACCATTCTGGAAATGGCTCCACCCACTAATCTCTGTCAACTTTGAAGCCTACAAGGAAAGTTGCAATCTATTCACCATTTTATTTCACAACTTTCGACCCTAATTGTCAATCAATTCACCACCTTCTCAAGAAAGATGTCTCATTCAAATGGGATGATGAATGCCATAACACCTTTGAGGCATTGAAACAATACCTTCTTCAACCACTAGTGCTAATTCCTCCAAAATATGATCAGCCATTTTACTTATATATTTCTGCCATTGACCATTCTATAGGTGCCATGCTTGCGCATCACGGCGAGCAACACCGAGAGAAAGTGGTTTATTACATCAGCCGCACCCTTCTTGACTATGAAACTTGATATACCCATGCCGAAAAACTCTTCTTAGCCTTAGTTTTCATCGCCACTAAACTCGCCATTACCTACTCAATCAAAAAACCTTCATCATTACTAATACTAACCCATTACACTATATGTATGCCAAACCCTATCAACATCAATGTGCTACACATTGGCTTATGATTCTTGCGAACTTGACCATGAGTTCATTCATCAAAAGTACATTAAGGACTAGGCTATCAGCGACCAAATGGTGGCCTTGACCGATTTCCGAGGATCAACCATCTAACTTCAACTTCCCAGATAAGTCTATAGCTACCCTTTCCCTAGACGAGCCGCTTACCAAATGACATTCTTTGATGGCTCCAAGTGTTAGCGTGGGGGTGGGGCTAGTTTTATCCTCATTCCCCTTAGGGGTGAACCTATACCTTTGTCTTTCAAACTTGATTTTTATTGTACAAATAACATTGTGGAATACAAAGAACTCGTATTGGGTCTCCAGGCTACATATGCCTTAGATGTTAAGACAATAAATATCTTGGTGATTCTTAGTTGGTCATAAACCAAGTCAATGGTATATACCAATGTCATAATGAGATCCTTCAAAAGTATAAGCAACACGTAGACATACTTTTGACCACCTTTGAATGTTATACACTTCAAACCACCCCATGTTCTACCAATAAGTTTGCAGATACCATGGCCTGTTTGGCTTCTTAGATACCTGCTTCGCTTGTTGACTCTAAAATCTTTGTCACAATACAAAGGCTATAATCACCCTCTTATTTACCTCATGATTTCTACTCCGTTAGAACCATTTCCCCGACCCACATGACCTTTGGTATAAGTAATATGCTAGACTATCTTTCCCTTTCCATTTTACCCGTTGATCTCACTTGTAATGGACAACTTTCCTTTCTTAAAAGTGTCTCCTGTTATGTCATCATGGGTGGTCTTCTTTACAAGTGTGGCTTCAATGAAATTCTCTTACGATGCCTTACGAGTTCTAAAATTCCCTACACCATTAAGGAAGTCCACAATGGAATTTGTGGAGGTCACTTTAGTGATTTAGCTGTCAGTAAAACACATCCTTCGCCTAGGCTATTATTGGCCAAACCTAAACCATGACTATTGTGATTATGTCAAACATTTCATGAAATGTCGAGTACGTTAATCTCCACCACACACCTAGTCATGCCTTACAAGTTGCACAAGACCTTTGGCCTTTCTCTTAATGGGGTTTGGATCTTATCGGTGAGATCAACCCCCATTCTTCACAACACCACCAATGGATCATAATCATCTTGAATATTACACTAAATGGGTAGAAGCCATTCCCTGCATCTCTACAAAATCTTAGTAAATATGTGGATTCATCAATCATCACATCATTTTTCATTTTGGTGTTCCTCACCGCCTCATCACTGATAATGGAAAACAATTCAAAAACAAAACCCTACGTAAACTATGTGATTATTTTGGCATCCAACTCAGTTTCTCATCACCTTATTACCCATAAACCAATGGTCAAGATGAATACACCAATAAAACCTTGGAAAAATTCTTATGAAGGTAGTCAATGATATCTTTGGGAAAGATTGGCATAGGCATATTCCTTTCACCTTGTGGGCTTATCGTACTAGTATTCACACTTCGATGGCTGTCACACCCTTTTCTCTGGTCTACGGTACCGAGGTTGTCTTACCTCTCAAAGTCCATATTCCATCTCTCTGTATCTCACTACAAGACATGCTCAACGATGATGAATTTTTCCAAGATCGTTTGGCATAACTTGAGTTATTAGATGAACGTCGTCTCAATGCTCTTGACCATCTCCAAATCTACTAAAAACGTATCAAATGTGCCTATGACAAACGTGTTCACAAATGAACCTTTCAGGTCGGTGACCTCATCTTGAAGGAAAATCAACATGTAACCAAAGAGGAGAAAAGTAAATGGGGAAAATTTTCTCCTAATTGGCTCGAACCCTATATTGTTACCCATGTATATGGATTAGGTGCTTATAGTTTGTCTTCACTCGAAGGTAAACCTGAACCTAAACCCCTAAATACCTTGCATCTTTGAACATTTTATTGTTGAAATCGAGTTCTAGATAACTTTCTATCGGTTGATCGCTCCCTTGAGCGTTATTGAATTTCCATATCATCCATTTTGAAGATCCACAACTAAACAAGAATCATGTGATTACCCATCACCTTCCAACCTTATCTTTAATATGAGTACCATGGCTCTACTCGTAGCATGATTCTCATGGATACTTTTTCTCCTCAGGATGGAATCCCATGGTCGTTCATCACTCAAAACCACCCCTTTCATAGTTAACTCCTGGGTACTATGGTTTTTCATCCGAATAAGAACCTACTCTTCCTCTATAGTCTTGTCCATGACTTAAACATCCAAAAATAAAAGGGATGCAACTCCTTGAGTCAAACTTCCAACAAAAGATGAATCCCTCAAAAGGGACATCTCTTCTTTATATGTCACTATCATAAATAGACTGTTCCCTTGAAAGACAACTATATAAAGTCATTACAAAAATATAATAAATATCCGAAGCTCCCGCATCAAAACCTCAAGGAGATAATATACTCATCCCATATAGACTTCTTGCATCGATCAGTCTATTAAAAACAAACAAATAAAAGAAAATAAAAGAAAAGATGAAATTTTTGTCATAGAATTGCCTACTTTTTAATCACGGGTTTCTTGTTCGAAAGACCCCTGTCATACACTAAGTTACGCTAAACCACCCATTCTCACCTCCTTGCCTTTTTAGCCTAATTCCCTCCTTACTCAAGGGACTTGCATGCAAGCAGTACATTTTGTGATTATGTGACTTTCTTCACCCTCGAGAATGGTCCATTATACGATTGCCTATAGGGTCTTATGTTCATGAGCATCCCTTAAGTACAGTTGAATCATTAAGGTTCTTATCAATTAAGCAAATATTTTACCACCTCTTACCATTTGCCTTCCTCATTACTTATTGATTATCCTATACATGACCAGCTCATCGACACCTATATTTAACAAACCAATCAATCATGCATATGACCTACATTCACCCATGCTTATAACCTAACTCAATCCATGCCTATAACCTGACTCAATCCATGCTTGAACGACCGACTCAATTCATACCTACAACCAACATAATTTGATCCATGCCTAATTACCTAGTTTCCATCACATGCACAATGCCATAACAACAAAATTATACACAATCATATGAATCATCCCATAAACATCATCATCTCAATATATATCATCCACATCTGAGTGTCTATACATATATACTCGGTACAAAAATTGGTACAAATACCTCTCATATACAATATATCAAATACAAATGTCTCAAAATCATCGGCACATAGTAAGGTATCATATACAAAAATCATCGGCACACAGGCTAGTCTATATCAAAAATAATAATAAAATGTTATCCAAATGATGATATCAATCATCTTCCCATCGGATCTCGAGTTTGTCTCTCTAGACTCCTCTACTACTCTTTTAGGGTGCCCAACAACCATCTCACCCTTTTCTATGGGCCTCGGTATAACAGCGATGGCCCCTCACCCGAGCTGGCCTCCACACCTGAGTAGCCTCACCATGCTCCTGCCTATGGGCTCATCGGCCCCCTGTGCTCTCCACATTGCAAGTGTGGGATTTAGTCCTCTCACTTGAGGCTGTTATGCTCTGTGCTCAACATATGATGGGACATCTATCCCAGTAGCCACCAAGTGATCCTGATAATACCTTGCCTCACTAAGGATGTCCCTGAATCTCGTCATGGGCATTGTCTAAGGAGGTGTCATGGGTCTCCTTTGTGACTGTGTACTTGACCATGCTAATAGTGGCCTATGTGCCTATACCGTACCATGGGATCTTATAAGCGATCTTGTATCGGTGCCTGTGCCACTACTTGTGCTGCAATATGAGCTTGTAAGGCCACAATCTATGCTTGAGCAATGGACAACTAGCCCTGCAACCCTATGAAATGTGTTTTTAGGGTGACTACTCCGCCCCCATCTCTAGCTCCACCTTGTGTGGGTGTTTGTCCCTATAAACCTATGATATGGGCCTTAAGGGCCACCACACCGTGCTCATACCATGGTCACTTGTGTTTGTGACCCCGTCGCCTATCCATGTAGACATGTAACCTAGGCTTGAAAGGCCACCACATGTGCCTGTAAAGTGTTCACCTCTACCTGTGACCCCATTAGCTTTCCCTGTAGGGCCGTAACGTGGGCCTGTAATGTAACCACATGTCCCTATAAAGTGTCCCTCTGGACTATGAGGGTCACCACATTTGGCTGCCCTGGCCTAGGTGGTGGTGCTCATAGTTGCGCTGCCCACCATTGTTTGTATAACCAACATCATCAATCTACCGGTCCATTGGTGGCTCCTCCTACCCGATCGGCATGGTAGGTCATGGTGGAGACATAGGTCTCTCCACGTCATCCCTCCTATACTGTGGGAAAGGAGGTGGTACATCCCTGATGAGCCCAAACTTCCGTCTAACCCCGTCTCTACGAGTATCGGCTCATGCTCTCTCGTGCGATGCCTTGCTATCCATAGAACTAGTTGTAACTTGTCTAACTCCACGGCCATGTGCCTATATGAGGGGAAGCCCACATATGGCCTCCAAATAATGTCTACTCTAGATAGGCCCTCCAATATGTACCTGTAATAGGATACATCATGTGTAGCCCCAATAGCTCTACACACTCTAACAACTGGCACCCAGCGCCTGTAACCCACTCAAACCAAGCCAACGTCAAATGCATCAGGTTAGGGCATACCTAGTGGCCTCACACATACAATGTGCTCATATGCCCAATAGTGGAGAAGAAAGGTGCAACATAGGTTGAACCACCGCAATCTCCTGTATGCCCATAACTCCTGCAATAACCTTGTACCAAGTATCTGGAACCCAAGCAAAGCAGGTCCTCTCCTCCATCATGTCATGGAGGACCCCCATTAGCACCTGTGGGAATCTCCCACCCTCTGCATCTAGCAGTGAAAAACAACACACTACCTCCATAATAAGAACAACTAGCCTCATCTCCTCAGGATGGGCTACATACATCTCCCCATAGCTCAGACTCATGTTATGGAACCTCATCTCTGTCATCCCCTTGCCAAACATGGTCAACATCAACTCCTCAAATGCCTCTAAGGAGATTGAATACACTTGCATCCCCACTATCGGTAACCACAAGATCCTGTACACATCCTCCAGGGTGATTATCATCTCACCTGTTGATAGATGGAAGGTATTGGTCATTGCATCCCATCTGTCGATGAGGGCAACCATCAAAATTGGCTCCCGGACTATGTGCCTGTAATGTCTCACTCCTATCAATTTGACATCTATCATGTGCCTCCACTCATTGGTGGTGACACTCAATCATACCGACAAAAATAGGGGTGGTACTCGGTCTCTCATCTGTAGCTTCTCCTTGGCACGTATTCAACCAATCCCACACATTATTAAAAATTTATTTTACCCAAAATTGACCTTCAAAACCCTTCCTTCTTCCTACCCATCACCCGCTATCTATTTTACCCACTTTACCTAACCTTTCCCCTTACCCTTCCTAGACCTCTATCCCTTTCACCCTAGCTAAGCACGATTACTCCTAAATGTTACCAGTCCATTTTAACCGATATCAATTTCATCATACGACCGATGTCGGTGTACAAAGATCAACATCGGCCATACCTTGACTGATGTCGGTCATTATTACCACACCCAAACCTGAAACCCCAATTTCCTTTACCTAATTTCTTTCCCATTTTCCCTATGAACCTACCCACACCTCACCTAAGTCCCTCCCCAACCCTCTTCCCCCTACCTCTGACCTTTCCCACCCCTTTCATTCATTTAACCACAAATTTCAATTATTTTAACCTCCTTACCTCTACCCCTCTACATTTCCTTCTTCTTATATCAAATAACAATGAAAGGATTATATCTTACCTCGTCTTGATGTGACCTCTGTGGTGGCACATCTTGCCACCTTTGTGCCGGTGGTCCACCCACACCCCTCCTACCTCCACCATGTCTAAACAAACCTCCAACCTCTTTACCAATCACCTCCCTCCACCCGATCTCATGGACTGTCTACCGGCTCTCCTCTCCAACCATATCTCTCCACCTCATTTCGATCAAGACCACATACTTTCCTCTCGATAAGGCACAAAAGTCTTGTGCTCTCATCATTTTCACAAAATCCAAAATGTACAAATGAATCTGTATTATATGGATTTTTCTTTTTATATACCCACATTGACTGATCAAGGTCGGCCATGACATGCCCTATGACATCGGTCATTTATTAACCGACATCAATCACCTACCATCCTCCTTTCAATACCTTTTACCCATTTTTAACCCACAATTATCTTTCCCACCACCCCGTGGCCCTTCCCCACACTTTTTTCCACTTTCTGCTAGCCTACATTACTTATACCTGTCCTTAATTACATTTAGGGACTTGTTATGTTACCTGTATCTCATCCCTACCCGTGCTGTGACCTAGCTACCTAGACCGAAACATGTTAGTGACTTGTGAACTCATATGCTCATTATACCTTGTGACATTATTACCCGTGTTGTTTGACCTAATGACCTTACCTTGCCTATTGCCATGCCGTTTATCCTGACCCAACCTTTGGTGTACTAGAACATACCTAAACGTTCCTGCACCTAACCTACGTTGTGTTTCCGCACCATATCCTATGCCTTGGATACCGGAATCACTTTAACCTTGTCCGAATAAACCTCTCAACCTTGGATGATGTAGAGTTTGCAAACTCTTCAACCTGGAACTATGTCACGAGTTTAGAATGTGTGTGTGTGTTTGACTTCAACTACCTTTAACCATGGCCCATTTACTATTTGCCTATTTTTGACCTCTACCCTTTCCCAAATTTGCCCACATCTATGCTCCTTTTCACCACTCACCACTTCCGTCTTCCACCTCACCAGTTCTTGGTTTGAGGTGGATCACCTTCACCCAAACATGGGGCACCCACTTCTTATTTTTGTCAGCATCGCTTACCAATACAAGATACGTGACAAAAAGGGCAAATGTAGACACCTAAATTTGGTTACATTCCCCTTAGCCCCTGATCAGATAACCAACTTAAACATGGGCACCTAACCATGGCCCCCTTTCACCCCACATTAATAATTAATTTAATTATTTTAATTAAATTAAATACCCATCCTCACAATATCCATTATTTTATTACCTTAATTGACCTAATTTCCACCTCACCTAGACACCTCACCCAACCATCTCACCCTAGACCTATTCTTGGCATGTTCCCATAACTAACTACAACTAAGTCTTACTTGCCTTAATGAGCTAAGATTTGGTCTAACCCTAAAAGCACATGCCTAAGATTTCTCTAACCACATTCCCACTCATTAGAAGGGAAGCTTCTATTTTGATCCATGATAACAAACCAACTTGGCCCAAGAAATTAGAAATATCTACCCATTTTAGTAAACCTAGGGAATCCGCCTTAATCGACACCAATCAGACCTAAACTGACATCGGTCAAGATGGAACCGTCATCGGTTACCATTTATTCACCTTAACAACCTTGTTGAGAGGTTGGCACATTTTGAGATCAAGGAAGAGAAAGAGGAGCTGCATGTAAGCAAAACCAAGGTCTTTTCGTGCATCTAGGCATCTAGAACCATCATCTAGATAGATCTAGAAGCATTGCACCACGGTAGCATTTGGGAAGCACTGCCACGGACCAAATACCATTTCTCTGATCAACTATCACCTCCATCCAGCCATCAAATTTGCATCACAGTAAGTATCTTGTTAACCATCATTCTTCTATTTTTGCTATAACGAGCTCGATATCTCTGTTATTATTTTACGCTTGAACTCTCACTTCCCCACCATTTATCTCCATATAAGTTTGATCATTCCTTCACCCACACCATAAAATCACCCATACCTAACTGTTAGACATCTCTGAGTATTTCTAACACCTCTCCAAACCTACACCCACTCCTCACCATCTCCGGGTTAGTCTCAGACAAATCCCTAAATCATGAACTAGTGAGTTATTAAAAACCCGCAGAATCGTCATCGGTTATCACTAAGCTGTCATCGGTCATACCAGACCGACACCGGTCTTTGTGTTTTATACTTGACCGAGAATAGGGCAAAAAAACTCCTACCAATTGACCTAAACAACCCAGAATCAGACCCTGACTAGTCCTAGTACTTTGACTGACACCTACCAACCCTTCAGATCTGACTATAGCCTAGCCCGTTATATTAGATTTGCTTATTGTGATTGAATGAGATACCTAAATCATATCAACTACAGTAGGACTTTGTTTATTTCTCACATTAATTTGTTTTAAATAGTGGATTGATAACCATCTAGGGAGTATCACACTTCTCGGATCTAGCATACGCTAAATGGGTCCAACTTTGTCATATATTATTTAACTATTATTTTGTGGTCTTGTTTTCTATTTCAGGTAGTTCCTCCTAGCCAAAAGGAAGCTCTCACAATCGGCATTGGATCGATAAGTCAGAACGCACGCAACAACCATCAACCAACCCATTTAGCGGTATTCATCCTAGATAATAACTCTATCTGTTTCGTCATTCAAAAATGTAAATAAAATGGTGAAACAGATGAATTCAACTCTTTTTGGGTCAATAGAGATTCCTTCCTTTGAAACAATGTGTCCCAAGATTTTTCCTGGGGTACTCTGAAAACACATTTCCTTGGGTTCAGGGAGATCTTGGATTCTTGGCACTTCTCAAATATGGATTCCAAGGCATCAAAATGATCCTCCATTATCTTGGTTAATATTGTGAGATCATCTAGGTATATAAGAATTACCTTATTGATCAGCGCTCTAAACGCAGTGTCCATGGCTCTTTGAAAGGTAGCTCTAGCATTTGTGAGTCCAAATGGCATTTTCGCGTATGTGAAGATCCCCACTTTTTCGTGAAAGTGGACTTATCTATTTATTGTTTCCTCCATGTCTACACATATTTACATCCGGTCTTGTTTTTCACTCTACTCTAAGAGTGTGTTGCATGTAGATTTCTTCATAGGCATGAGTTTATATAAATGTCTTGTGTACCCCTCTTTTGTTTTCTCCATATGTCATGTTATAGTTGGAGGATTTGTGATTCTTTTCATTGTTGTAATGATTTTTTGATTAATGTCAATGGGTCTCACCGAGGATCAATTTGAGTGGAGCCATGGGATATTGATAATGTATCTATACTTGTTGTATTTGACATTATGTTGTGTGATACGACTATTTTGTATCTTTTTTGTATTGTTTTTTATTTTTATTCCTTCTTTTTCTCTTCCTCATATTTTTCTTTTTATTCTCCTCTCCCTTTCTATCTTGTTCTTCCTTCTTTTATTTTCTTCTTCTTGTTTTTTCTCCCTATTTTCTTCTACTTTTCTTTCCTCTTTCTTTTTCTACTCTTCTTCTTTCTTCTTTTCTCTGCCTCTTTCTTTTCGCCTCCGTTTTCTCCTCCTCTTCATTTTTCTTTTCTTCTTCCTCTTCCTCTTTTTTTTAAAAATTATTTTCCTCACCCTCTTTCTTATTTTTATCCTCCTCTTGTTTCTTCTTTTTCTATTAATCCTCCTCCTCTTTCTCTTCCTCTTGTTTTTATTCTCCTCATCTTCTATTTTCTTATCCTCTTCCTCTTTTTTTGTTTCTCATATTTTCTCCTCCTCTCCCCTACTTTCTTCCACTCCATGTCTTGATTCTCTAACTCCTTGTCTATATTTTTATCCTCTTTTAATTTACTTTCCTCATTTTTGTTTTTGTTTGTTTTTGTGTTTTATCCTCATTTTCCTTTTATTCTTCTCTTTTATTTTATTTTGTTTCTTTTTATTTTCTTTTCGGATAAATATAGTAATTCTTGCATTATTTTATGTAGGTTTTTTGCCGTTGTTTTCTTTTTCTTTTTCTTGATATGTCGAGTTTTCCTCAAATTTATCCAAGTATGATTTATTCTTAAAATTATATCTATTTTTCTATCTCCTTTAGTAATGAGCGTGGGATTAGGTGAATAATATCTTCTAATACTACTGAGAAAATATCTTCAAATAATGAAATATAGATTCTACTATGGCAATTTGTTGTGTGGCGAAGCCGACATACAATTTTGGGACCCTTATGATATACCTTCGTGGTCAAGGAAGAATTTTTAGAATTTATATGTGTACCTTGTGATTTGTGACTCTTCTAGGGATTTAATTTCCCATGTGAACTCCCGATCCAGATATTCTTCTTGTTTTTGTTGTTGGGGAGGTGTTATTTCTTGTTTTGGTCCTTTCATATCTAAGTCTATAATTTCCATGACATCCTTACCAAGTACTCGGTTCTTCACTTGATTCTTGTTCTAACACCAATTTCGTTGAGACCCTATCCTTATGCCATTTAGTTGGGGTTGTGGATGAGGTTTTTACTTGTGTTCTAGTTTCTTACTCTTGTAGACCTTTGGTTATGTTTTCTTTTAGGCCTTATTTTACCATTTTTCCTACCCTATTTTTTTCTCTAATGGCATTGATGATTTTTATCCCTCTTGAGTGAATTTCTCGAATATTTTTATTTAAACTCATCCTATGTATTTGTTATTGCAAATTCACAACACCCCAAAATGACCTATGGATATGCTTTTCTAAGGCAATGTCATTTGGTGTGAATGCACAACATTGAGCTTTCCCAAAGTGTGGGACCTTTGCAAATGGGGAAAGCTCTCCAAAGAAGGTTGGTTCCTCTTCCTAAACTACCTACCACAAGCTATTCCAGTGTAGGCAAGCTAATCTAATCCTAATCTAACTTCCAAGGAGATAGGGAGAGAAAGAAAATTAGAAAAACAAAGCCTACACTAAAATGGTGATACACCAGAGAAGGAAAGTGTTGAACATCTATCAAAATTGCCATGGAAACAAAGAGAGGTGAGCAATGGAAAGGATGGACAAGTGCATCACCAGACCAAGGATGGATTTCACACAAAAATGTTCCAAAACTCCATGAACACAGCTCCAAAACCTATAATGAACATCCAAACATGCACAAATACCTACAATGAAGAGAGGAAAGAAGAAAACAACCAAAAATGAGCAAGGATGGACAAATGCATCACAAAACACATTTTTATTGCTCCAGAAGTTTGCACATAATCATCATTTCATGGGTAAGAGGCAAAAATGCCATTACAAAGTAGGGGAGGAGGTTCAAACTCCATTTTTGACCCTAGGGAAGAAAATAAGGAGAGGCCAGAGAAGAATGAAGAACAAATTTTACAAATGAGCCAAATATGGCTTTTAACCATCGAACAGAATGAAAGAAAGGTAAAAAATGTGGGCAAAATTGATTCGAAACTCCAACCACCGACATATCCATTTAATTAGCCTACAAAGTGATGGGTTTCCATGAAAAATCCCATACTTCATTGTACATTGCTTTATAGAGCAAGAAAGAGGCCCATACTTCATTAATTTTGGTGGTTGGGAACCATTTATGCGTTTTTTGCATGCCAGAGACATTTTCCTATTTTCTCCCACAAATATCCATCAAAAATCAAAATTGAAGAGTCCATCATGTAGAGGATTTCAACATCTTTCCAATGAAACCAAAAATGTGAAAAACTATGCTCTAGATCAAAAGATATGGCCCTATGAAGATTTAGGGCAAAAACTGTAAAAACATAGTCAAAATCGGGGTCGGCGGGGTCAAACTTTAAATTTTCCCTTTTTGGAAAAATTCCCCAAAAATATCCATGCCTCCACCATTCTGAGACACATGGAACTCTCTAATTCTCTGATGGGATCACGGGCTTCAAAATAACATTTTGCCCCTTTGCGCAAAATTGGGAAAATTCCCCAAAATTCTCCGTGGCCCCACCACTTTGAGACACGTGGCACCTTCTAGTTGCTTGGCGGGGATGCACCTCAAATTTTCACCTTGCACCTTTCACCACTTTATAAAAAATTCCAAAATCATTTTTCGCGCCGACTCCCATTCTTATCTGGACACGTGGCATCATTTTATTGCTCGACAGGATGCGCTCCTATTTTCCCTTTGACGCACTTTGACCAAACACAATTTTTTTAAAACCTTCCACCTTCGCCACTCCACCTTGACATGTGGTGCATCCTGACTAGGTTTGGGCCCCAAAAAATTTGTTTTCCTTCGCGGGATTTCGGGCTAAAATTTTCCATTGAGTTTTTTAGCCAAAAGGCTAAGTGCAAAAAAATTTCCCGTGGGTCCACCTTGGCAAATTTTCCCTCCAAACTCCGTTGAGCCATAACTTGAAAAATACAAGGAGTTAGGAGGAATTCCTTACCTTTCTAGAAAGGGGAAGAAAAATCCCATATGATGAAGCCATACCCAGAAAAATTTGAGTGCCTGAAATGTGTAAAAATTTGACTGAGGCACAAGGAAGGAAAGAATGAAAGCAAGTTAGCCAAAATAAGTAGGGGGCTCATTTTGGATAGAAATTTTGGCGTCTCGAGAGGGTCATCTTCCTGCTAGATGAATGATCAATGGACTTTTGAAGCATCCATTAGGCATGGAGATAATCCACGATAACCAACTCGATCGAATTATGAAAATCGACCTCGAGCCACTTGGAAACCCACTGAAACTTGGAGTTGATCTTCACCAAAATGCCATTGAAATGAACTGTGCAAGAGCAACCAAAAAAACACCAAAAACTATGTACAAAATTGGAAATAATACATACCGTAAGTGGGATATGTAGAGTGTGCACAAGCACTTCTTCTACTGAAAGCAAACCTACCTACTCTACTCTAACTAGAAGCAAAGGTGGGCTAAACAAACCCTGCAACTGGTTGTGAAAAATAGCTTCCCTTCTTCAAAATTGGTAGCCATGTAATTGATTTCGAGCTAATTGTGGCTGGTTGGATGGGTGGAAATCAACAAGAAGCTAGTCTTCTACCCAAATCATCAAGGTATCAACAGAAACAAATCAAATACCTCTTTCAGTTGCTCTGCATTTGGATTGTAGAGGTGTTATAGTTGATCCTTGGTACTTTATAGCTCATCCTCATGCTTAGAAGAAAGTATGACTAGTTGTGGCTTCTCCTTTGGCTCCAATGAAGCCAAATACCTTATTGGGCAAGGTATGATCGGTTGGATATGCCCATAGCTCTAATTTTTAAGTCCAAAAATGGAGTCCTCTTTTAGACCTTCTTGGGTGAATGGTGTGGATGAAATGATGGAACTCTTCTGCTGTTTTCCTTCCTCTTCCAATGAAGAACATGGAAGATTAAAATCTTCCAATCTTGGCTCCAAAAGGCTGCTATAAAATATAGGCTACTACAAATGAATGTTCTCCTCCATGACATCAAGCTCATGTGCTTGGAAGGTGGATGATGAAGAAGAAAACAATGTGATTTCAACTGGTTCCTCTCCATCAAAACAGTCCTCCTAATCTGACTGATAAACTGCCTCATTACTGTCCTACTACAAATGTTTAACTTCCTCCATGGTGTTCTCTTGATCAGCAACTTGATCACCATGGTTTCTTTCATCCTCCAACATGAAGTTTGAAAGATCAAACTCTTCTTCAACACTAGATCTTGAGAGAGATGAAGTAGAAGGAAGAACTGAAGGTTCTTCTATAGCCTGTTTTGTGCTCAAAGCTTTTGGATCTACACTTTTCTCCTCCACAGCTGGAATGTGCTCCTCTTCTTTTGAATTTGGAGCAGCTTGTTCTTCCTCTGTTACTTGAAGACCATCTTGCTCTTGATTGAACTCTTCCTCTAGCATGAAGTTTGTCAAATCAAACTCTTCAATCTATTGCTCTAGAGGAAAAGTTGGGGCTGCAAGATATCTTTTAGAGATTTCCTCTTCCATGGCTGATTGTGCAACTTGGATTAGACTAGAATTTTCTTCAAGTAGAGTGCCAACATGGACACTACATTATGAGCAAACTGATTGTTGATCTGCTTCTTCTTTTTGCTCTTCTTCTGCTGCAACAAAATTAGCCTTGGCCACCACTTGTTCTTCAACTCTAACCTCCTTTGAAGGCTTAACCATCAAGGGTATCTTTGTTATCCCAAATTTGAGAGCCCAACTCTTCAAGTTGTCTGTCATTTCTTTTCTGTTGGGCTCCTCTTTTTGTTGTCCTTGATGATTTTCTAGATTTTCATTTTCCCAACATGGATTTGGGAATGCAACAGGAGGGATGGGTTGTGACTCAATTTGGTTTTGAAATTATTTGTGGTGGTGGGGAAGGTGGAACTTCTTGTTTCCTTGGATTGGAAGGTGTTTCTTTTATCTCTTGTGGAGGGGATGACTGTTTGGAAGGGAAAAGGACAGAAGAATTGAGATGGGGTGGAAGACTAGGGAATGGAGAAATGGAATAAACACTTGGGGAAGCAATCGGGAAGCTTGAATCTTACCTCTACTGAAATGATATTGGCTAAGAATGAGGAAAAGAAAAACTACGAGGTAATATACTTACCCATTGACAAGGTTGTGTAACACTTTGCTCATAAGTCATGATCTCCTCGACCCATTGTGCAAGTTGTGGCAGCATTTCAACCATGAAGTCCAGCTTCTCCGAGGGATGAAGTGTCTTGGAAAAGGGCCTCCCCATGGATAGGGTGCTCTGAAACCAATCTGAAATGCCTTCATTTGTGCTTGAGCCCTGGATTGCACCATGTCAATCTCCATCTTTTGGATCTTCTCCAAGAAATCTGCATTTTCTTCTTGACTTCCCTCATTACATGTGTACCCTTTCTCTTGATATGTTTCATAACCAAACTGATTTTGGTATTGCTCATATGGGTAAGCATGATGATTTGAAGGATTTGTAAAACATGTTGGAGGTGGGAAACATTGTTGCTATTGTAAATGTGAATTCCATGATGGAAATGAAGTCATGATTGCACAAATTCATGGAATGGAAAGAATGAAAGAATATGGAAAGAAGAATGAATGGAAGTGAATGGAAAATAGGTATACAACTTCAAAGATGGGTTGTTGACCAGATGGAGTCACCAGATGTGTTTGTAAGTGCCTCTAAAGGCTGAAATCTTCACAGGAACACACCAACCTGCAAAAGATGAAGTGGAAGACCTCTAAGGTCCCATCGGGCATGCCAAAACTGTTAGTGTAAATTCACAACACCCCCAAAATGACCTATGGATTTGATTTTCTAAGGAAATTTCATTTGGTGTGAATGCACAACATTGAGCTTTCCCAAAGTGTGGGACCTTTGCAAATGGGGAAAGCTCTCTAGAGAAGGTTGGTTCCTCTTCCTAAACTACCTACCACAAGCTATTCCAGTGTAGGAAAGCTAATCTAATCCTAATCTAACTTCCAAGGAGACATGGAGAGAAAGAAAACTAAAAAAATAGAGCCTACACTAAAACGGTGATACACCAGAGAAGGAAAGTGTTGAACATCTATCAAAATTTCCATGGAAACAAAGAGGTGAGCAATGGAAAGGATGGACAAGAGCATCATTAGACCAAGGATGGATTTCACACAAAAATGTTCCAAAATCCATGAACATAGCTCTAAAACCTGCAATGAACATCCAAACATGCACAAATACCTGCAATGAAGAGAGGCAAGAAGAAAACAACCAAAAACGAGTAAGGATGGAAAAATGCATCACAAAACACATTTTTATTGCTCCAGAAGTTTGCACAAAATCATCATTTCACGGGTAAGAGGCAAAAAAATTCCATTACAGAGTAGGGGAGGAGGTTCAAACTCCATTTTCGACCTTGGGGAAGAAAATAAGGGAGAGGTAGAGAAGAATGATGAACAAATTTTAAAAATGAGCCAAATCTAGCTTTTAACCATCGAACAGAATGAAAGAAAGGTAAAAACATGGGCAAAATCAATTTGAAACTCTAACCACCGATAGATCCATTTATTAGCCTACAAATTTATGGGTTTCCATGAAAAATCCCATACTTCATTGTACATTGCTTTGCAGAGAAAGAAAGAGGCCCATACTTCATTAATTTTGGTGGTTGGGAACCGTTTCTACATTTTTACATGCCAGAGACGTTTTCCCATTTTCTCCCACAAATATCCCTCAAAAATAAAAATTGAAGGGTCCATCATGGAGAATATTTCAATAGCTTTCCAATGACACCAAAAATGTGAAAAAATGAGCTCTAGATCAAAAGATATGGCCCTCTAAAGATTTATGGTAAAAGCGGTAAAAACATAGTCAAAATCGGGTCGAGGTCAAACTTTAAATTTTTCCATTTTTGGAAAAATTCCCCAAAAATATCTATGCCTCCACCACTCGAGACATGTGGCACTCTCTGATTCGTTGATGGGATCGTAGGCTTCAAAATAACATTTTTCCCCTTTGCACAAAATTGGGAAAATTCCCCAAAATTCTCCTCGGCCCCGCTGCTCCGAGACACGTGGCACCTTCTGGTTGCTTGGCGGGGATGCGTCTCAACTTTTCACCTTGCGCCTTTCACCACTTTGGAAAAAATTCCAAAATCCTTCCACCACCTTGACTCCCACCGCTGATTTGGACATGTGGAATCATTTTATTGCTCGGTGGGGATGCGTTCCTATTTTCCCTTCGACGCACTTTGACCAAATGCCAATTTTTTTGAAAACCTTTCACCCCGCCACTCCACCTTAACACGTGGCACATCCTAACTAGGCACGGGCCTCAATTTTTTTTTTTCCTCTGCGGGCTTTCGGGCCGAAATTTTCCCTTGAGTTTTTTAGCCAAAAGGCTAAGTGCAAAATTTTTCCCCATGGGTCCACCTTGGCAAATTTTCCCTCCAAACTCCACCGAGCCATAACTTGCAAAATACAAGGAGTTAGGAGGACTTCCTTACCTTTCTGGAAAGGGAAGAAAAATCCTATTTGATGAAGCCATATCTAGAAAATTTTGAGTGCTTAAAATGTGTAAAAATTTGATTGAGGCACAAGGAAGGAAAGAATGAAGGCAAGTTAGCCAAAATAAGCGGGGGCTCATTTTGGATAACAATATCAAAAATTACATCATCAATGTTATGTGGGACCAATTTTTGTTATCCAATGGTAGATCTATAATTAATTGAATTTTGGTTACCAAAATATCATCGATGCTTCATATAGAAGTGGGGAAACATGGGAAATCTATGGAGTGAAGGGGAAAATGATTGTATAGTCAATGTCTCCAATTAAAAACTTCATTTTTATATCTAGTTACTAATTTTTCAAAGACCCTAGCTTTATTAGCAACCATAAATTTATTAGAAACCAATTTTTAATGTTCTTCTTCCACCCAATTAATGAAGTGATTTGATATATTTGAGACATGGTGTTTATATGAGCCCAAAAAATTCTGCTTTGGGTATGTTTTGGTCCCATCGAACTTTATTTGTCTTTCCAAGTAGGGTATTTATAAAATACATTGCTAAATATAATAGGAGTGAGCCATAATAGAAAGTGTGTTTACCCTCCTTGATTTTCCTTGTATTTTCATGAAATTTGGTTGTGATAATCTCACACAAGTTATAATCATAGTAACTTATAATCATTTCTACGGATATTGATCCACTTGTTATAGAAGAACCATCTTCCCTATTGGTGTGATAAACTTTCAAATAAATGGATTTAGCTGCATACCTTAGAATATTACTCTTTATCTCCCTAATGCATACTCCCCTTTTTAACATCATGACTCCCATCAATCATGTAATTTATTGCATAGGGATATTCTTCTTTTGTAGCACTGAGTACGCTTTTTCCCATAGTCCTATTATTCTTTCCATCACTTGTTGTATTGATTTGATATGCTTGATCTAGATATAACATCTAATTATACAACTAGTTGAGAATAACCCTAATGGCATTATTAGACATTGAAAAGTAAGGAATTGTGCTCCATGCATCCAATTTTAAATCCTCGATTACCTTCTATTATTTTTATGCTCCATTTTTCCCGTATCTTCGTTATTTTACGAAATAATTTGTAGTCAAGCTCAAACCGGTATGGTCGTAGTATATAATGGTGGAATGGATATATTTTTACGTGTTGCAGGCATGCATGACCTTATATGGGACATGGGAGAAAGCTCTCATAGGATGCGGGAGCATGGGTTATAGTGTTCACTTTTAAATTTTTTTCTTTTGGATATCTTCTTGTGAAACTATGGCAGGGGTCACCGTTTTGCCCTAGTACTTTTTTCTTCTTTATGCCCTAGCTCATATTTTCTTTTTGCTTCTTCATTCTCACTTTTGGCCTTTATTTTCTTTTTCGCAAGTGTGAGTTGTTTACTTATGGGATTTCCTTTTATAATGTTTATGTTCATCTATCACATTTATTACTTTAGTCACAGATATGTTTTTAACTTGTTTAACCCGTAGATGTCTTATCTTATTTTCTCCTTCGCTTGTTATCTTTTTTTTTGTTTCGTGGGTTTTCCTTTGTTCCGTGGATTTTTTTCTTTCTTTCTTTTGTTTATTTTTATTTCTTTCCTTCCTTTCATCCCTTTCTTCTTTTTTGTCTTTATTTTACTTTGTTTTCTATTTTCCCTCCCTTTTACTTATATTTTGGTAGAGATAGGGTGCCTTCACCCTCCTACTTATCAACTCCACCAAATTTCTAGTTTTCATAGAAATTTGGATTTTCTTATTTTTATATTTTTGTTGTTATTTTATTTATTTTATTTTATTTTTGAATTTTTCATTGTTTGTTTATCCCGTGATATGGTATTTCTTGAGCCGTGCTTTGTTTACATAACTGATATGTTTTTTTAGTGTTTGTAGTTTGATGGCTCTTGAAGGTAGAATGTCTTTAACTATGTATGGCCCTAGCCATCTGATTTTTATTTTGTAATGTCTCTTCCATTTATTGTGATGTAGGATCATCCTCCCTAACATGTAAATATGGCTTGTAGTCATCGAATTTTGGTTTGATATCTTTTTATAGGTTCAATAGGTCACCAGAATCATCTAGGATTGATGGTGTGTATTTAGTCCTTGAAAAAATTGTAATTTTCCTTTTCCCTCCAAAAATGCAAATTTGAATTTAGAGGGAATTTTGGCTTGTGTTTGGTGTAAAGTGAAATCCTTGGGGAATTAAAAAGGTGTTTCAAGTTGGTAACAAGCCTTGTGGAGAGTTAGAAGCTGAATTCATGACTTAGGATATGGAATTCTTAAGCTCTAGTCAAGATTAGACTCGAATTTTCATCCTTGACATTGTGGGTTATACAACGAGTGGGTTCGAGACCATTCTACAAACCCTGTACACATCATATTATATAAGACATGGTTTTACTTAGCATTGTGGGGAATAGTTACAGGTTAGAGGATACAACGGATTTCCTCTCTACATTACTTTAGCCAATGGTGTTGGATCACCGAAAAAACTAGGCAGTACAAAGATCTCTTCATACATTATCAAGGAAGCAATTACATGTTGGATAATAATGTAGCTTTCTCCCTACACTTCTTCATTCGGGGCGCATGAGATCACCCCAAAAATTGTAATTACAAGATATCATCTCCACACCCTTTTCGCTCATCATGGATCGTGTGCATACGTTGCTTTTACATTTTTCATTCTTCCATTTTAGTATTATCATTACTATATACATGAATTTTTACATGCATATTTGACTACTTGATCATCTTCTCCTTTGCAGGTTCATCCGTATGGGAAGAAAACAATCAATAACTACTACAAAAATGGCGTCAACAAACAACAACATCATGCGGAAGAAAAACCTCATACTAACATGCAAGTACATCACACACATTGACAACTACAAACGCGTTTCCGCCCTAGGTTCACTCTCATCAATTTTTTTCTCTCTTTTGCATATTTAGTCTACACAATCCATCTTTTTGTCACTCCACACTTTATCTAGTCCTTTGACATGTTTTCTACATCACTCTACATGGACATCGGTACACATATCTATCTAATGTATGCTACAAAGATTTCCACTCACTAACATAAAGTGGGGGCAAAGGTAGACAAAAAATCACAAAATTTGGGTATTATTTAGCCCGGTCTCATACTACTATTCATATGGTTATTAAGTGAAGAAATTACTAATTAACCCATATCCTTTGGCCATTTTACTTTTCATTTCTGTCATCATTTCCGACCTCTCGCATGTACTTTCCCAGTTAATTTTGTTGGTTTGCATCATTTACACTGATTAGGGTGCCTGTGCACCCTAGTACCATTCGGGGCACCCTAATCATTTTCATACTTTACAAACATCTTTTGGGCACTCTAGCCATTTGAGCTTTCTTCATACTCTTGAGGGTTAATTATGAAATTAGATCAATAGAACCATATAAATATAAAGTTATGAGACCATAATGAGGGACCTAGCACTAGTCACTAATATCATCACCTAAGGTTGCCTCCATCAAAGGCTCTATTTTCATCCATCTAGCTCCATCACAAGGGAATAGGTTGGTTCATCTTCATCACACTACATAGGAGGGAAGTTTATTCTATTCCATCCATTGTTTACTACATTTATACATCTACTTATAGTTCGCTACTTTAGAAAGTGCGACATTTGGTACAAGAGTAGCTAGGGAATGATTTACACACATTCACCTAGAACTACATTTGGGTCTAAAATGTAGTGCAACACTCAGTTAGTAAGTCCACCATTATGGCCGACGAGGATAGTCGACCCCTTCATATGAATTTTTAGTTTTTTTAGGGTTTTGATGTTTGGCTTGGGGTTTTACAGGTCTCTTCTTCATCATTGATTATTAGAAACATTTGGTAAAATACAACCAAACAAACGTGACAGAAACAAAGACCTCGGATCATCTAACAACCCTGCAAGTTTGATTTTTGGACCTCCTACACAGCCTAAGATGCCCATAACTCATACTAGGGAACCTCAAGCGCCCTCATCCCTCTCTAGGCACCCTACTACAACTAGATATCTCGGTTCTATACCTTTTAGAGCTCTTGTATGGTCGCATATGTATTCTATTCATTTTTAATTTCGCAACACAATCCCAAACAACCGTCGAATCAGTTAAGCTCTTTCTAACTCTCCTTGCACATTAGGGATTTACATTTCTACTTTCTTAGTTGATTGGGTCATTTACTTCATTTAATTAGCTATTATTTATTGTTGTGCATAACATTAGACTAAATTAGGCCTCCCGTATCCCATTTTAGTTTAATCAATGTTTAAAATTCCCATACAATCAACTGAGCATTTGATTTTCCATATTAGTGTTCAATTGACATCGCTTTGAAGCATTTTCCAACACTTTTAATGTAGAATATGGGGAAATGAATTGTGCATATGCTACAGGATGGTGAAAACATTGTTGATCAAGTTTAGAGTTATTTGAAATTTCGATAAGCATATTTTTGCAGGTTTATGATCCATTATTCTTTGTAAGTTTTAATCATTGTACTTGAAAATTTATTTTAATGGATAAGATAGTGTTCTAATCTATCTTGAAGATGTATCCTGAGTAGTGGGTGAACTCCATTACAAATTTTCATGTTGTGTATTTATTCTAATTATTTGCATCTTTAAATCAGATTTTAATTGATTGGATGTAATTATAACACTTTTCAAATGTTTTCAAAAAATTGTACTTTGATCCTTTTGATCGTGTAAAATGGAAACAATTAACAAGTTAAAAATCCAATTTCATTTAAGGTTTTTTGATCACATTTAAATAAGATTTGGGGTCAAATTTGAATCGGTTCCTATTTAATAATTTATGAAAATGATTGAGTTAAGTATCCATTTTACAAACTATGTAAACATGGTTTTAGTGTTAATTTATAGATCAATGAGTAGTGATTCATCTTTATTCTTGCGAGAGATGCTTTCATCACTTTCGTAGATGAGTTACTTTCCTCCTTGGTATATAGGTTTTTATTGTGCATGTTGAGATTATTCTTACTTTTAGAACTTATTTTCTTATGGTTCTTTTTGGATCGATAATACATTGTTTTTTTCTTTATCATCCTTATTTTTATATGGACATTTGTTGGCATAATGTCCTATTTCACCACAATCAAAACATTTGAATGGTAACTTACCTTTATATTTTCCATACCCTTTCTTTAGCCTTTTGACAAAGTGAGCTTCTTCTTCATCTAACTCATTACTTTGGAGCAATCATGTGGTTCAGTTTCTTTATTTTCACCTTCTTTGATACTTTGAATGAAGCCTTTTTCTTTGATGATTTATCACCTTTAGTTCTCATCTCATATGTTGTGAGAATCCATGTAGTTCATCCATTGTTAGGATGGTTAAGTCTTTCAAATCTTCAATAGCAGATACTTTGGCATCAAATCTCAGAGGAAGAGATCTTAGCACTTTTTACACAATAGTTTCATCCTTAATTTCTTCACCAAGTCCTCTAATAGTATTGACAATTGCATCCATGCAAATAAGGTAGGATGTAATGTTTTCATCCTCCTTCATCTTCAAATTCTCAAATTTACCTCTATGTGTTTGGAGTTTTGATTTCTTCACTTTTTCATCTCCTTCAAAAATGTTCTTGAGCTTATCCAAAATTCCTTCGTTGAAATACAATGCATTACTTTGAAAATTTTCCTCACATAATCCACTCAAGATTGCATTCATATCCTTTGCATTGTTCTTACTTGATTTCTTTCCAGCTTGATTTGTTGAAGAGTTCTTGCAATTGTTTAACAATATATTTCCATATATCAAAACCAAGAGCCATTAGATAGGTGTACATCCTTATAATCCAAAAGGAATAATTAGTTCCATCAAACAATGGATCCCTGTTTGAAAAATTCTTGACTCGCGATGTGTGTTTATGAGATCTACCTTAGTGGTTAGACTATTTAGAAGGAACTCAATTTGATACCAATTATAGAAAACACACTTATACTATGGGTGAATCAATATTATATGATTTTTAATATTTAAAATTTAACATTCATGACATCAACAATTACATAAGGTATAATAGTTACACAAAATAATATTTATGTACAAAACCTTCGTAAGAAGAAAAAACACAGAGAAAAGGCTAGTTGGAGTTATTGTCCAAATCTAGCCACAAAATTAATTATTTTACAAATATTTTTAGGAACTAACCTACTAGAGACACCAATCCCCAATGCCAAGCACCAACTCAACTTGATTCGTGAGCACAAAATCATCACAAACACCAATCCCCAAGGTCGAGCACTAACTCATCTATATTCGTGAGCACCAACACACTGGAGACACCAATCCCCAATTATATGAGGCATTAACCTCAACAATGAAAAGATCCACCTAATGTAGTTTCTTCTTCAACCGATGATGGAATTTAGATTATTCTTCACTTCTTCATGTTGTTTCTATACACTTGTGCTTTACACTTTGCTTATGCATTGCTCGCTCTTTGTTCTTCTTCAATAACTTGACATTCTAATCTACTTGAGTTTTCTCTTCCTCTTTCTTCATAAATCATCTTGATATATCTTCATTAATCGCCCCTCTTCTTGCTCGCTTCCTTTCTTTTTCAAAATGAAATCATAATTACTTAAGAACTATTTGAATTCAACAATTGAATTCATTTATATATCATGTTCATTTCATGAACAGATATGACTTTTCATGAGTCGACATCCTTTTGAATATTCATCATAAGTCAGATTTAATAGATATTGAAATTTGAATATTTGAAGTTTTTCAAGACTCCCGTGGAATTCCCCTATTTTCTCTTAGTGTTGTGGCATTTCATGACCATCGCCGATAATTCTGGACATCCTGGAGTTTTTGTTTGTTACGTAGCTATCCTCCACTTTATATAAACACTTCCTACTTCTCCGCCTTTCTCTTTCGTTGCATGAAATACATCCTTTGTTGAGCAAAAGTATTATTTCATACCCATAAAAAAATTCAGTCTAATCCTTGATATACAAGGCACTAGAACAACTCGTGATACACACAAATACCCACGGAGCCCTATCAAAGCGCAAAACACTACAAACACCCCCAAAACATTAAAAACCCACAAAAACTTCAAAAACATGTGGAATACTATAAAATAGTTTTCTTTGGCTTGTAGCATAAAAAAATTCAAACTGAATCAACTATTTCATAAGAGGCACATATCTGTAAACATCAATGAAAATATTGCTATCCATTTTTTCCCGGGAAAAATGGACAACAAGATAACATTGGTCGTAAGGAACCGAGTAGGATATTTACAAGAAAGTTTGGTTTCACGGGAAAAATCGGGTTCTTTGGGAGCATTTGGGAATGATTCGAAGAGTTGGAAATCAATTGGGGATTTTTTTCCCCTTTTGGGTTTTGAAGGGTCTTGGATTGACCTACGGGAAAAATTGGGCCCCAACGGAATCACATCGACCAAAAAGGACAAAAATGGAAAAATTTGCAAAATTCAATTTTTGGGCATTTCAATAGAACTCCATGGTGTCGACATTGGGAAAATTCAAAAAATTCTTATTTTTTTTTCAAAAATGTCAAAAAAATGCACAAAAGGGGCCTTAGGGGTCAAAAGTTAAAAAATAGCTCACCGATCGGTTCGGCGAGATAAGTTGAATGCAAGTCTTTGGAAGCTCCAAATAGCTCAACCTAATGAGCTATGGACGGTGATGAGATGCATGAAAGAGCTTAAGTAAGTGCTAGGGGTGCATGGGGAGAGAGCTCAATGAGCTCTCCTAGCTCTCGAGTTGGAGGAGGATCACGGGGTTCGTGGTTGGGTTTGAGTCAACTTGGCTAAGGAGAAATCGAGATGCACAAATAAGGCTGAGGATCTCAATGAGTAACTCAATGAGTGAGGTACCTTGCATAGGGTTAGATAGAACAAACGAGTTAGGGAATAGATTGGATCAAGAAAGGAAAAGGAGCACAACAAGCATGTGGAGTTCAAGTCGGTAAGCTCATGGAGAGTTGCATAAGGATGATTTATCATGGTGTGGGAGATAATAACTCGATGCATCAAGCTCAATGTCAAGATTTCAAGCTTGAAGCTCGGTGAAAATAAATCCCAAACAATGGTGGCCCGAGGAAAAGGAAATAATGAGCTCTCGGCTAAGCTCATTGCAAGGAATCTAGGAGCTCATCATCAAGCTACGGGTAAGGAGAGAATTAGGAAAATACAGGCCAAGGTGGATGGGCTCAACTCAATAGGAGTACGAGCTCACGCACATAGGCATAGGCTTAGTTTGGCCGAGATGACATGAAGAGCTCACACATGGAGTCACCATCAGCCATAACAATGACATGGGTGAGACTAACTCACAAGAATGATTGGTTGGGAATCCTTTAGCATAAGCGGTTAAGCGATAAAAAAGGATATGAAGAGAAGATTTGGATACATTGAGCCATTGTGATAGGTCAACAATGTGTCGAGGTGAAATGAGACCAAGCTCAAGCGAGGATCATGGAAGATGAGGTGTTTTAGGGGCCATTGTGGCATTACAAATTTTTCCAAAGATTGGTGAACAACTTGTCAAAGAAAATGGCTCAAGATTTGGAGTGATTCAGAATTCCAAAAATATTGGAATTCGGAAGTGTGAGGGATCGAGATCTCGAGAGGAAAATGAGTTGGAATGGACAAAAATTCTAAGGCCCCGAATGCCCAAAGTCTAATGGGCTTGGGCGGGGGTCAACTCATATTTTGGGGTCAATTGGCCCTTTTTTTTAGAGAATTTGGTGGCGAGGTATGAAGAAATTTGACGAGCTTGACCATTGAAGTCTAAAATTCAGACTTCGGAGACGCAGGAGTTTGGAGTTTTGGGTTGAGTTGGTGATGAAAAGTAGCAGAAGCTTAGTGGGGTTTAACCTCCAAATTTTGATGGGGTAAGTGTCCAGAAGCAAGTCATTTCATATACCACACTATGTAGGTGGAATCAAATGAGCTACTCATAGGTCAAAAAAAAAGGGGTGCCACGTAGGGTTCGGGGGAGAATATGAGGAACTTGCCATATGAAACACGAATGATGAAGAGGAGAAGGCTGAATTGGTTAGGTGTGCAAGGAAGTTCGAAGGAAAAATGAGGTGAATCTAGTAGAATTGACAACTAAATAAGGCGTAGCATGGGAAGGTGAAACTCAATGCAAAATTCGGGGTTAGTTTTGAAGAGCCCATAACACAATACACAATGTGGAACCCACCATGCTCAAGAGAGCTCGCCAACCTTCAAGCTAGAGATTGGGAGAGCCGAAAATAAAAGGAAAGAGTTTGGGGGCAAGGTAAATTGGGAAGAACCTACCATGAACATACACACATGACTCATCACCCAACTCACCAAGTATCTAGGCAAGTTGTTGGCCCTCAACTCATTGCAACAAACCCAAAATGCACCAAAAGCCACCCAAACACGAAATGACATATCTTGTGCTAGATAGCTCAAATTTTCACAAAATAAAAATTTTCGGAAAGGAGAGGAGGAAATATACATCTGAAGGAATCAAAAGTGGAATTTTAGAGGTTATGGACCTCTAAAATTGATGAATAGTGAACAGCACCGGGGTAGGTGGAGGTTTGGTTAATGAGGGTATGTGCATGCTTTCTTCCGATAAGGTAGAGTACAAGAGGTATTGGTAACACCAAAGGACTTTAGAGGGTGATGAAAATAGAGATGGAGATCCATGCAAATTAAAATATGAATTTATTCACTCTCTTGTACAATTTTTCTCTAAAATGTAAGGGGGTTGCACATTGCGAGAGAATTAGTCATTTTTCCTCCTCATGCACCTCTCTTGTTCTCTTAGGTAGATTTGCGGTTTCAAGCCTTCTTCCTAAAATTTTTAATGGAATCTTGCCCCTCCCTACATGTAATATAATTTTTTGTGTCAATATTTATAGACTCTCATGGTTTATTGTTTTCAACTTGCCTCTCATTACATTCGGTGTTGTGTACATATTTTTATTTCATTGCAAGATTTGGGTGTTTTGTTCTTATATAGGAATGGTGAATGTTGTATTATGGTATGTGGTACTGATGTTTACCCTCTCCATGGCACATTAGATGTAATATAGTTTGTGGTGTTTGACCACCCTCTCTAGGATAATCTCTTTCACTATTTTGTAGGATGGAAAAGTGATTGACACTCCTTTTTTGGTGTATCGTCGTTTCTAGTATAGGTTTTATTTCATGCAATCTCTTTCCTTATCTCCTTGGAATGTTAGAATAGGTTTAGATAGGTTTTTATTGCATTAGGAGTAGTCATGATAGGTAGGATTAGGAAGAGGATCCGAACTTCTTCGGAGGTCCATCTTAATCCCAAGCCCCACACTTGAGAGATGGTCCCATGTTAGCCAAAAGTAGGGATCCATAACAAAAAATCCTGAGTGCTAATTTTTAACATAATAGTTTTTGGCATGCCCGGTGGGACAACATTGAATTCATTGTTTCATTTTCCATAGTTTTTCCATTGAAGATATCTTTATTATGAAGCCAAATTCGTAAATTTTAGATTTGAAGTTCCCTTCGCCTTCGGATCTCGAAGTTGCATATTTTGAATTTCGAGGTTTTAATACGAGGTCAAGATTCCAAAATCATTTTTCAAGGGGTTCACATGTGCAAAATGGGATCAAATATTCAAAGATGATATATCAGGGTTTCGAGACTCCAAAACATGTCCTAAATTTTAATTTCAGAATTTCAGACTTTTTGTGTTTTTTAGAATTTCAGATTTTGGACATCTTAGAATTTCAGACTTGATGGATTTTAGACTTTCGAGGTCTTACTAAATTTTGGAATTTACATTTTGGAGTTTTTTTGCACTATGGATATCTCTCACTTTGAATTTCAAATTTTGTATGAATTTCAGGATTTGAGAGGTTCCATTGTGTCTTGCATTTCAGATTTTGAAGGTTTTGTCCAAGAGCTAGGATCTAACATTTAATATTTTAGAGGTCAAATGTTGCTGAAAAAATCCAACCCCATAACCAGTCTTGGGTGCTTCAAGAAGTGCATTTAGGTGTTCATCTCATTTCATCAAGTTGGTTGTGTTATTGGTGGAATCAATGCTTTTGAAGGCACATGTAAAGCATAAGCGACGACTCCATTTGGTAAAAAACCAACTCTTTGAGTTATAGAATTTCCATTTCTTTTCCAACCATTTCCATCCATTTTTTTCTTCCACGTCTCTTCATTTTATTCCATTACATGAAGTCGTACAATCATGGCTTCATTTGCATCATGGGATTCACATTTACAACAAAGCAACCATATTGGTACAACCCACCTCCAAATTTTCAAGATTCATCTCCAAGCTATTTTCACACCCCTCCGAATCATTCTACGATGAAAATAAGCTGCATGCATGTTCCTATGAGCATAAGACAAGTTAGTTTTATATATCAACCAAACTATGTAACAATACAAGGTCAGGAGTATGCAAATTTGAGTTCATTCCACATATCGAGATGGTTAGTTACCGTTGAAGATTCAAAAGATCGAGGCAAGTATGGTGCAATCGGGCTATAACTCAAATAAAAGCATTCAAGGTTGGTTTTAGGGCACCTTGTCAATGGAGTAGTCCGTGTCAAGACACTTTATCCTTGATGAGAAGCTTGACTTCATGGTTCAAATGATACCCCAACTAGTGGGATGGATTGAGGAAATTGAGCCTCTTGAACTTAGTGTCGGGAACTTCGTTAATGGGTAAGCCCCACACCATCATCTCATAATTTTCTCACCATTCCAAAAGCAACACCATCTCATCATGAGCTTCAACTTTCAATATTCTCACCTACTACCAATACTATGAAATACATTTCTCCATCTCCTAATCTTCCACCTCATCTCAACTTTTCTCGCCCTCTTCCATTCCAAACCCAAGTTCCCTCCACAAGAGCGAATGTAATACCTCTTCCCCATCACAACCAATGCAAAAATAGTTGAAACCCAACCTAGCCCTCCTCTTGCATTCCCTAATTCATGTCGAAGGAAACTCAAAAGACCAATCAAGAGGAACAACAAAAAGAAGAGCCCAATAGAGAAGAAATGATGAATTTTTAAGGAATTGGGATTCAAGGTATGGAATGGATAGAATCCCCTTATTGGTCAAACCTTTGGAGGATTCCAAGGTTGGAGAACAAGTGGTAAAATAACCGAGTCATAAGTAGATCATGAAAAGAAAGAACAAGTAGAAGAAGATCAACACTCAATGTGTTCGAATGTAGTGTTCATATGGGCACTCTTTTTTTGGAGGTTGTAGATCCATCATCCACTTTGTAGAATCGGTTGAGAGGAAAACAAAAATCTCCAAATCCAAAATAATAGGAGCTTCATGCCATGGAGGAGAGAAAAGCGATTCAGAGAACTCAAGAACAATGCAAGACATGCGAGAAACTTCAAGCCCTTCTTCCACTTCATCCTCTCCTAATTTAGATATTTTGTATGTGTTTGACCTATCAAACTTTATCTTGGAGGATGAAATCACACATGATCAAAATGTTGTAGTTTCGAGATGTCATCATTGAAGGAGGTGAACTCCCGACATAGGTAGACAATGAAGGAGATGATTATTTGTCAAATTTGGAGGAATGTTTTGGTGAGAAGGAGCCCATGGAATTTTTAATTTTGCTTCCCCATCATTAAATTTCAAATGCTAGAAACTGCTTTGCGCCAAGGAGGAGGAAATTCAAGAGAATCCTCCATTTCATAAGAGTCATCTTGAGCTAAGATTAGAGGAATTAAATCTTCCAAACTCCACATTGGATAAGGAGGAGGAACTCCTAAAAAGTGAGTGAGATAAAACTACTTACGGTAAGCCACAAATGATTCCATTAAATATTTCAAGTAATCCCAAAGAGTTGTATGTTGAGAAGGAGTTACATGTTGCCAAAGAAGGAAAAGAGCATGGGAGACCATCATTTTCATACCATTCACACAAATGGGACATCGTTGTCTCGTAGATGTGCAATTAAAGGAAATCAACTTACAGACAGTCAAATTTTCTAGGAAAGTCTGCATAAAGACTTTCTTATTAAGATTAGAACTCATAGTAGCGGGAAAATCTGGTGTGTCAAACCATTCCCCATTAGATATCTAGCCTCATTAGAGAAAGAATCGAGTTTCCAAAACTGGTCATGTTCATTTCCGAACATGAGGATGAGTCCCAGAGTACCAAGGATCAACTACATTAGCTACAACACCTCCAGGAGCCCCATGTAGATCATTCTAAGGAGGTATTTTTTGTTTTCGAGTTGATGCCTTGATGATTTGGGTGGAAAAAGGGTCTACGTCATTTTTTCACTCATGTGCATGGCCATGCTCATTGTAAAATCAGCTACATGGTTTCAAGTTTTGAGAAGGGGAAGCTAATTTTTCCTACCAATGTCGAGGATTTGTCACGAAGCCTTATTTTTCTCTGGTTAGTGTAGGGTAGGAGTAGGTTTTCTTCTAGAGAAACAAGTGCTTGTGCACACTTTGCATGTCTCATTTGAGAATGTATGATTTGTCATTTTGTATATAGTTTTTTCTTGTGTTTTCTCTCACACAGTGCACCATGTTTTAGTTGGCCTCTCGGAGAGACCTTGTGACAGGAAGAATCTCATATATATAGGAAAGCAGTTATAATCTTCAAATCATTTCAAATACATAGCAACTAATTTTGATAAAGGACAAGTTTTAATAGTTTCATTCTTTTGGCCCTTGAGATCATCATAGGTGAGCTTCTATTTCCCCCATAAAGATAAAAATCCAGTCCCAAGGAGTAACCTTCCCTAGATTTCATTCAAAGTTACCCATGGTTGAAGGAAGAAGACCAACCTCAAATCATTGATTAGTTGTTTGAGTGTAGCAAATCTTATGGATTTGTAGGGAGTCTCAACCTTCAATGTTGTTTCAAGTATTCATTCGAGAAGAAGGAAAAATCAAAATTTAATAGAGTTCCATGATGTCCCAACTCAGCAAATGTCTTACTCAAAACTCCACAATGTGCTATGCTTGCCAAGAAATCATTAGATTTAGTCTGCTCATACTTGACAAAATCAAGTTTTGGGATGGGTTCAGAAGTCCATTTTTAGTCTCATGGATTAGGATTATAGAAATAAAAGGGTGAAAATTCCATATCTAAGACAATTTTCCACTCTCACACGAATTGTAATTCAAAATCATAAGTGAGATGGTCAATTCAGGTCGAGCTTCAGGTTCAACAGTGTTGCAAGCAGCTCTGGGGACAAAATTCAGGGGTTTGGATCAGTTTCAAACTATAACAATGACTCCATGCCCAATGGAGGTTTTGGGATATTGGTCTATGAACATCTAGCAGGAAGATGTCCCCACAAGTCTCCAAAATTGTTATCCATTTTTCCCTCTGGAAAAATGGACAACGGGATAACATCGGACCTATAGAACTGAGCAGGAAATTTACAAGCAAGTCTCGGTTTCACGGGAAAAATCAAGTTCTTTGGGAGCATTTGGGAATGATTCAGAGAGTTGGAAATCAATTGAGGATTTTTTTCCTCCTTTGGGTTTTGAAGGGACTCGGATTGACCTACAGGTGAAATTGGGCCCCAACAAGCCCACATCTAGCCAAAATGGGCAAAAAGGACAAAAATGCAAAATTTAGTTTTTAGGTACTTCAATAGGTCTCCATGGTATCTCGCCTTTGGGAAAATTCAGAAAAATCCCTAATTTGTTTTTCAAAAATGTAAAAAAACTACCCAAAAGGGGGTCAAAAGTTAAAAAATAGCTTATTGAGTAGCTCAACGAGGCTAAGTTGAATGCAAGTGTTGGGAGCTCCAAATAGCTCGGCTTGGCGAGCTATGGCGATGACAAGCTACATGAAGGAGCTTGGGTAAGTGTTAAGAGTGCGTGGGGAGAGTGCGTGGGGAGCTCTCCTAGCTCACCGAGTTGGAGGAGGATCATGGGGGTCATGGTTGGTCGAGTGAACTCGGATAAGGAGAAACCGAGCTGCGTAAATGAGCCTGTAGGGGAGTTTTTTTGAGCTACTTGGAGAGCTCGTAGAGAGTTGTATGAGGACAGTTCATCACGGTGTGAGAGAGAATAACTCGATGTATTGAGATCAATGTAGGGATGTCGGGCTTGAAGCTCGATGAAAGGAATGCTAGAGCTTGTCATCAAGTTACAGGCAGGGAGAGAATTAGGAAAATATAGGGCCAAGGTGGATGGGCTCAACTCAGTAGGAGTACGAGCTCACACACATAGGCATAGGGCTCAGTTCGGCTGGGCTGACATGAGGATCTCACACATGGAGTCAATCATCAACAATAAAATTGAAATGGGCAATCCTAATTTGTGAGTATGGTCGTAGAGGAATCATTTAGCACAAGTGGTCATCCGGGTGAAAAGGATAGGTAGAAAAGCCGTGGATACATCGATCCATCGTGAGATATCGGTAATGCGCCAAGGTGAAATGAGACCGAGCTTGAGCGGGATCATGGCGATCGAGGTGTTTCAAGGGCTATTGTGGCATTACAAAGTCCAGCAAAGATCGGTGAATAGCTCCTTAAAATGAATGGGCTTGGGAGTTAAAGCGAGTCAAAAGTCGAAAATTTCAAACTTCGAAGTGTGAGGGATTAGAGATCTCGAGGGGAAAATGTGTTGGAGCAGAAGAAAATTCCAATACCACGAAAGCCCAAAGTTTGATGGGCTCGGGTGGGGTCAACTCATATTTTAGGGTCAACGGGCTTGGGTTTTGGAGCATTTGGTGCCGAGATGCGAAGAAATGTCCGAAGAGCTCGACCTCGAAGTATGAAATTCGGACTTCGAGAGGCGTGGGAGTTCAAATTTTTGGGCTGAGTTGGCCAATGAACAAGAGCGAGCTCAATGGGGGTTTAACCTCTTAATTTTGATGGGACAAGTGTCTCGAAACTGAGTTAGTTCAAATATCACACCGATTATGTGGAATCTAATAAGCTACTAAGATGTCAAAAACAAAAGGGTGTCACATAGGGCTCGGGGGAGAATACGAGGCGTTCTCCATATGATGGGAGAATGAGGAAGCGAAGAAGGCCGAGTTGGCTTGGGTATGCAAGGAAATTTGAAGGAAACATGAGGTGAATCTAGTAGGTCTACAAACAAATGAAGGCGTAACACAAGAAGGTGGAACTAAATGTAAAATGTGGGGGATAGTTTTGAAGAGCCCATAACACAATACACAATGTGGAACCCGTCATGCTTAAGAGAGCTCGCCAACTGCAAGTTGTAGATTAAAAGAGCCCAAAAACAAAAGGGAAGAGTTTAGGGGGTGAGGTAAGGCGAGAAGAAACTACCATTAACATACACACATGACTCATCATCCAACTTGGTGAGCTTCTCGTCCTCAACTCATTGCAATAGACCCAGAATGCACCAAGAGCCCCCAACCCCGAAATGGCATATCTTGAGCTAGATAACTCATATTTTCATAAAATCATAGTCATCGGAAAGGTGAGGAGGAGATATATATCTTGGAGTCATCAAAAGTGTAATTTTAGAGGTTCTAGACCCCCAAAATTGATGAAAAGTGAACAGTTCTAGGGTAGGTGGAGGTGCAGTTAATGAGGGTATGGGCATGCTTTCTTCTCCAGCAAGGCAAAGTACATGAGGTATGGGTAACACCAAAGGAATCTAGAGGGTGATGCAAATAGAGATGGAGCGTCATACACATTGAAATCTTAATATTATCCATCTCTTGTATAATTTTTCCTATAAAATGTAAGGGGGTTCCACATTGTAGAGAATTAGTAATTTTTCCTCCCTATGCACCCCTCTTCTTCTCTTATGCAAACATGGGGTTCAATCCTTCCTCATAAAAATTGAAATGGCATATTACCTCTCCCTACATGTAATGTACTATTCATATTCATATGGAGCAATAAAATTGTGTTTGTGTTAATCTTTCCAGCCTCTCATGTTTTATTGTTTTCATTTTTCCTCTCATTGCATTCAAGTGTTCTATGCATATTTTGGCTTCATTGCGGGATTTGGGTGTTTTGTGCTTATACAAGAATGGTGAATGTTGTATTGTGGTATGTGGTACTAATGTCTACCCTCTCCACCACACATTGGATGTAATCTAGTGTGTATATCTTGAGCACCCTCTCCGGGTGCATTTTTTTCCCTATTTTGTACGTTGGAAAAGTGATTGACGCTCCTTTTCTTGGTGTATCACCGCTTCTAGTGTAGGTTTTATTTCATGCAATATCTCTCCCTATATCCTTGGAATTTTAGAATAGGTTTAGATATGTTTTTTCTTGCATTAGGAGTAGTTGTGGTAGGTAGGATTAAGAAGAGGAGTCAACCATCTTTGAATGTCCATCTCAAGCCCGCAAGTCCCATAGCTTGTGAGATGGTCCCATGTTAGCAAAAAGTAGGGATCCATAACAAATAATCCCGGGTGATAATTTTTGACATAACAAATATTTCCAACAATTTTGAGACAAGAGGATTTGTAAAGTCACCTTCTCCGAGATAGTTCATTTGAAGGCTTTAGGCACATTCCACTTCTGCGGGCTAAAAGGGAAAGAACAAGGGATTTTAATGTCATGATTTTTAGTTTCTTTTGTAGCTTTGCATTATTTTAAAGTATTTTTCTAATTATAGTTTAAATAAGTGAGATCGGCTAGAAAAAGGTTAAAATCCATTTGAAAAATAAAATAAAAGGAACTCTTTTATCTCAAGGAGGTCGGTCTTCTTTAGCGAGAATTCTATTTGGGTTTTAGTACCACCTCTAGCTATTTAAAAGGTCACTTGGATGGAAAAAGGGTATGCTTTCTTTGGAATTTATTCTTTTGGAGTTGGAGCATAAACCACTTTATCTCTCTTGAAATTGAGAACATAAACCCTCTTTGCACTTGGTTTGAGGATGAAACCCCTCATTCCTTCATTGGTGATATCACATAGAGGTCACACTTGGTGATTACATTTAGATTTTTTTTTTTGGAACAAGCCATTTCCAACTCATTATAAACCCTCTCCTAGGGTGGAAAATTGCATGGTGGAAGGCTTTGGTGGTGTTTAGGGAATGACATTCCTTTGTTGATATTTGGATTGTTCATAATTTATAAGGCTAATTTCATTTCCTAGATTGACCTTTGGGCCTTGTAATAATTATTTTCAGCTATTTTTGTGAGTAGGTTCACTAATGCCACACAATTAATTATTATACTTCAAGTGCTCTAAAAGTTGATTTCTTTTATTTGTACTTTTTCTAAATAATTATTATTGTTCCCTACATGCTTTGAATGGTGCAAAAGTGGTGTTGGAAGTGAATGATTACAATTTATTTCTCGATGTCTTAAGAAATAAAATTGCTATAATCTTGTTATAAATTTTAGTTTACTTTGATTCATGTTTGTGTCATTTTCTTCCTTTTTCAGTTTCTAACTAGAAGGGGACATTACAAAAAAATACGAAAGTAAGTGAATCCATAACATTCACCAAATTTTAACAATCAACACAAACCCAAGCTCTTTCTGATCACCAAGATCCCGATGTGGGCAAGGTGAGAGCATACGAAACCAAGATGTGAAAGCAAATTAGTGCAACTTACTAGCGACAAGCTACACAATTTACAATCAATGCCAAAATGGCGGGTAATGGAATGCAACTCTTGGTGGCTTTGTCATCCAATCATTATACAAGTATCATATAATATCAATGCAAACTGATAACATCAATGATTACAAACATGAAACCAAATGTTGATCACAATCTCAAGTAGTTGAATCAAACCCTCATATACTAATATAAACCCTCAAATGCATCAAACAATAGATCTAGCATGTAGATGATCAATTCCAACCAATGTGCTTGTTGATTTGTGCATGAACAATAGGATAATGCTTTTTTGTTGATCACTAGAAGTCCCTCAACCGTATCATATATGTCTTCAACTTCTTTGCATATTGATCAACATTATTTTTAGCTACGTATGTGTAACTAGTAAAATTTTATGCTCCAAACTAGCCAATAATATAAACAATAAATGCGCATAACTACGTTCCTTGAAAGAATGTCTGGGTACTCGGATTTGGTTTCGTATGGCACCACAGCCACTGGTCCCACGGTAGGGTCCATATTGGAAACACTGCTTCACCATCTCCACCAATGCCATCGCCTCGGTGATTGGCCTTCCTGCCTCGGGGCTGTTTACTTCAAGAAGCCTCTGCAGGCGGAGCTTCAGGATTTTATTGCCAAAGGGGAGAAGCCGACAAAATATCTCTCTGGTTATATTCGAGAATCCCTCCTTCCTCCCTGGGACAGAGTCACTGAGGTGATCATGAGATACTTCACCATTGATGGGCGGTACAAGTTGGTCTTTGGTCCCCACTTCTTCATTCTCTCGCACTTATGCTAGGGGAAGAAAATAAACCTAGCTGCATTTATGTTCTATTTGCTCGAACACTCCATAAAACGGATAGGGAGGAGAAGGGGGCCCATTCTGCATCAAGGCCTTCTCTACCTCCTTTTCAAATTTGCTGCTTCCCCTGTTGAGTTGAACCTTTTTCCTCCCAAACATGGTCGGCCCCGCCATACACCCACCTCCTCCCCCATTCCATCCCCTGCTTCCCGTCCCTCCTCCATGTGTCGTCACCTTTGTGCAAGTCTCCTCGACTCGACTCTAATATTGCCATCCTGGGTCCCTCCTTCACAAGCTTTGTTCCCCCTGTTTCCCATGTTCGGCCTCCACCCTCCCCGAGCTAGACCTATGTTGTAGACCATATGGATTTTGTATCACTCACTACTTCTTCTCCCGCTTCTAGCTCGGAGCTCTACCTCTCGGATGCTCTGCTTGGTCTTGCTTAGTTGTATCCTGACTCCCCGATTCTGGTCTAATTGGCTTGGATGTGGAGCTTAAGGAGGAGGGGATTAATTTCCAATGGAATTCTGACAATATCATCATGGAGGATCACGATACCAACCCTTAGGATGTGCAAATGGATGTTGCCCCAAATTGGAAAGACTTTGCATTTGGAAACACTATGAAGGTCAACACAAACTACTATCGACACCGAGAACCAGTGGAAGACCACCATGTCGAGTTGGTGACTTCCATCCTGGCCAAGCTGCAACGTTCCTTCTCGGTTCTCAAAGCTTGGGAAACCTTCACTGAGAACACTAGGGTGGCCATCACCAAAGACTACACGGAGCTGTTAACTCACGGTAGATTAGTTTCCAACGATTTGGGTTCTATCCAAGCTAAGAATTCGGTTATTGATATGAAAAAGCTCCTTTGATGTTTATTTTTTTGCTCTGGGCTTTGTTTAGTTGCCTTTTTTTTTTTTGGAATTTTCATGGGTTTTTCTATATGTAAGCTTCATAGTCTAATCTAGCCATTGGGATTTTTGTATAAGGTTGTGGGACCTTCTAAAACCCTCACTTTACCCTCTTTCCAAAAAAGAAATACAAATAATAAATGCTAGAAAATATCATCACTCTCATTTTATCTTGAGTCATAATTGTCTATATTGAAGCCACTATATTTTCTAAATTATTCTTCTTGTGATTCAACAAAATTTTAAAACATTTAAAGAATATGATCATTAATTTCAAGATCCAACATCACAACACATGACCCAAACTTTTCCATAGTTTCTAGAATTGTGACCCTCCTAGAAAAGGACTTTTGATGTCATCTAGACCTTGAAAACTTTCCACAATCAGCTGAAATATCTCCCTCATTATTTTTGTATGGAACTTTAGGAGCTGTTATTATTATAATTTCACTAATACAATTGATAACTACACGTCACCTCTTTGTTCAAGTGTCTTAAAAGCTTCGACGTAACCAAAGAAATCATTGATGGAGTTACTACTCATTGCATAGCCTTCGAATGTGACTATTCTACCATGGATACATAGTTCCCTTCTTCTAATCCGAAAATGGGCTAAAAACAAATGACTCGGTTCTCATTTTTATGGATACTCATGAATTCAATCTCAAATCAATGTACTATATTAGAATTTGGCATAATAAATGATCTAAAATTGATCGAAATTCATTACAACTTTATTCCATTTCGCACACATATCCATAATTGCTCAATTTTCCCGTAATTACTTGCAAATATGTAAAAATGACTTAAGTCGATGAAATTAGTATAAAATTGGAATTATACATCCCAATTTGATCTAAGAATTATTCACTTATCTTTTCAAAAAAATTCAAACAATTTATAAAGTGATTTCAAACATAAATGATTAAAATTGGTTTTAAAACTCCAAAAATCATATTTAAATTAATAATCAATGATTAAAAAATAAGAAAAATGCAGATCACATGAAATACCACATGATAAAGGATTTCACCCGATTCGGACCACGTCTTCGGTTTGAAAAGGCTCTGTAATTTCTCTATCATGACGAAACATTTCTTTTACAAGTACAAGTTCATCTTAACACTTGGTTTGGTTTGTCAAAATCCTCTGCAAAAGTATCTAGGGATGCCTTGCTTGAGTCTCTAGAAAATCTTTGCAAAAATAATCTTTCCAACTTGTTGTCTCCAAAATTAGGTCTGCAAAAATAAAAATTAGTTATACAAATAGCAATTTGGGCCTTTTATAGTGTTAAGACACATGTGGCCCAATAGTGATGGCCTATTATTTTACCCCGCATGGTGAGGGGTTTGAATCCCCTCCCATACATTTCATTTTTAGCCTTTTATTTGCCATGTACATGTCAAAACCTATCTCTTGAACCACATTTCCCATATTAGGCTTGTAGTATAACGACTAAAGCCTCATAGTTGGACACAATAGGTCTTGGGGTTGAATTTTGTGGCTACATTTTTGGTGACCTAGCTTTTGTTAGGTGGGTTAATCCCACATGTAGTGCATCTTAGATGAGCTAAGCTTGAAATAGACTTAGACACATGGATAAGTCTTTAGCTACAACCATGTTTGTATCTTCTTTTATTCTTTGAAAGGAACGATAACCAGATCATACCAAGCCAAGAATACAAATGCTAATCAAACACCACGATCTATAAGATGAAATCAATTCACCGAATAACTTTACATAAAACCTTTGCAAATAAATTAGAAGCAATATCATATATTATTATGGAACTCAATGCAATACATTGAGAATGGGCCTTGCTTGAATAGACAAGGAATAACAATCTAAGAACCAGTCAAGGTCGTAGATCAAGCCATAAATCATGGAAAGAACTAGTCATCAAAGAACTAGTCAAGACCATAGATTTAGGAGAGAACTAGACATCAAGGATCTAGTCAATACCACAGATCAAGGAAAGAACTAGTCAATACCATAGATAAAAGAAAGAACTATACCTAACAACTAGATAATATCTCCTAATATCTAAATAAGATAAAAGAAATATCCACACACATAAGTGGGTGAGGATAAATACAATAAAGGTAAATAAAGTACCTACGTGAACATGAGCTAAGGTAAATACCTACTCTAACGCTCCCCTCAAGTGAAGCTAGAGGCCAAAATAGAAGTGGCATGTCCACGGTATGAGTCTTGGCAACTAGGCACGATGAGGTACTCATATACAATAATTGGGAAAAAAAGACACCTGCAAGGTACTCAAAACCAGATAAACAAAGTAAAGAGAGTAAATACCCGCTCCAAGGCATCCCTAGAAGCTCGGCTCATAAAACTCATACAATGCTAAAGAAATTTAGTGTGTGCCGTGGTCTATATCCTTTGCTCGATCATAAAACTCAAAAACAACTGACACTAGGTTTCACCGAATAGCTCCATACAAAGAGTCACCGTCAACGGAGTAATGTCGAAAGTGTAAAAACAAACATCAAACATAATTCGATCAACTACTGCAAATAGGTGTGCCACGATCCAAGAACAATAACCAAAGCAACAAAGTAAAGACATAAACTCTAGAGTGTAACGATCAAAAAAAGCCAAGGTAACAAGGCAAGGACACGAAACACGAAGAAGCGGGATCAACACCAAACCCTCCCATACTGTTGAATGGGTGGAGTGATACTACAAATCTGTATGAGTTGTCAAAACAACTACTCGAACACTGAAAAATAACACTGGAATGCACGAGAATAGGTCCCCCATAAGAGACTGTCAACATACCAAAAGTGTCAAAAATACAGATACAAAATCTCTCTACAAACAAGAGAGATACACTACACCTGCTAAAGAAAAATGCTCAAAATAAGAAGCATCACAATGCAAAAGGTATAGAAAGTGGAGCAAGAGTTCGAATGGTGGAGGAGCCATGCCTATAGATTCCTCTTAACGAATGCCTATGTCGCCACTACGAGTGATCAGATATCCACCCCAAATCAACACAGATGGATGAAGAATATGCCTGCATATGACTTGGTGAAAAATACACAATGGGTGCATATAAAAGAACATCGAATGTGTATTAAGTTGATCATGTCGAGGCTGAAATCTTAGGTTTCTCAAACACGAGTGAAGGTGCCGAACTCATTTGTTGCTCATGATCCTCATAAAGAGTCGAGTGAACAAAAAAATGAGCTCTGTCAATGTGTGATCCCAATGAAGTATCTGCTTGAAAACTAATTTCATGACAAGAATTCCATTTAACATGTGTAATAGAGGAAACAATACCCGTGAATGTCTCGCTAATGACTCCATTAGTGAGACCCATAGAACAAAGCATGCAAGATCGAATGCGGTGGTATGCTTCTCACAAAAGTCATGTAGCTGAAAGCGAGAAGTAGGATACACAACATGTGGTATTGTAATAGGCATAGATGTGGAAGATCATGCAGTAACAAGCATCATAGGTTTAGAAGCATCAAAAGTAGGTTCAGGCTCAAAGATTGGCAGATCAATGTCAGTGGGTACAAGAGAAACAACTGCAAGTGGACTAGGAGCATGGATATGGTTGTCCACAATATGATGGCGATGTTGTAGGCTAGCAAGTTTTTTCTGCAGGGAGTGTATTATTGTATTCTTATCGTGAATGAGTGATTGTAGAAGATAATTTTGCTTCATGAGTGATTTATTTTCTTCCACAAATTTTATAATATCCTCTTGAAGTCCACATACTTTAGAGAAAAGCATATCATTCTCAGAATCCATGATAGGTACAAACTACAACTCCTAAAAATTTAGGACGTCAAGCTCAGCCGAAATTGCATCCGCATTTGATTACAACACTTCTCCATATTTGACACTTTATAATTATAGTGTAAGTCTCAAAATAAATAACTCCAATGGAAAGAGCACGAAAAAACAAGCACTTTTACAAAAAAATGACACTCAAAACCGAGTTACCGATCAAAAGATACAAGCTTTTTAATATTTTGCTCTGTTATTTATTTTAGGTGCCACTAAAACAAAATAAAATGTTGTTGCCTTCACCGCACAAACAAAATTAAAGGGGGCTGAAGTTAAGCACCTACTAGTAGGAATCACAAGCTTTAAGCCCTCATATGACCAAGGGCTAAGGATTTTAATGGGTGTTTGCACAACTTACTATTTTGGGGTGTGTCGCATGTTTTCGAGAAATTCACATCCAACTGCCGCTTCTAGTAAAAATTACTATTTTCGAATTGTGTTGACAAAGTGACCTTTATTGCCGAAAATAGCAACTTGCGGATTTTCCTGAAATAGCAAAAAACGTGCACAACGTCGTGGACCCCGCCAAAACCGAGAATAATATGCCACAATAGAAAATTGCTCATGCGAGATCTCGAAAAACCCAATGCACCAAAAAATAATCCCACGATTTATTTTTAGTGGGCATGAATCCCGAGGTGATCCAAAGACTCAACAATAAAAACCACAAAAATGGTCATCAGTAGAAACGACCGAGTTTACTGATCGATCTTAGGGTTTTCACGCCTTAGGATCTAATAGAAGCCTTTGTTTTCCATAAAAATTCATGCAACAACAACATACGACCAAATATCAAATATATGAATATATACAATTAATTATTTATTTGCAAAATAAAACTTACTGAGACGGATGTCAACAACAATCTCTAGCTCGATACTATAAAACCATTGCATTGAAACCAAGCTTCACAATATCTAATCATAATCATGATGTTCTTTGTTTTTGCACTTTTGAAATCACTCTGTTGTGACCTCTCCTTGTATGGAGCTATTTTGGTGAAGCCTAGTGTCAATTGTTTTTGAGTTTTGTGATTGAGCAAAGCGGTGGAGTCAAACCACGGTGCACACCAAACTTCTTCAAAGATTATATGAGTTTTTGAGCCGAGATTTTTGGGATGCCTTGCAAAGAGGTTTTTACTCTCTTTACTTTGTTGTTACTAGTTTTGGGTACCTTCGGTGTCTTTTTTTACCAGATTATTGTACATGAGTACCTCATCGAGCCTAGTTACGGGACTCATACTGTGGACATGCCACTTCTATTTTGGCCCCTAGCTTCACTTGAGGGGGGGTGTTAGAGTAGGTATTTACCTTAGCTCATGTTCACCTAGGTACTTTATTTACCTTTATTGTATTTATCCTCACCCACTTATATGTGTGGATATTTATTTTATCTTATTTACATATTATGAGATATTATCTAGTTGTTAGGTATAGTTCTTTCTTTGATCTATGGTATTAACTAGTTCTTTCCTTGATCTCTGGTGTTGACTAGATCCTTGATGTCTAGTTCTCTCCTAAATCTATGGTCTTGACTAGTTCTTTGGTGACTAGTTATTTCCTTGATTTATGACTTGATCTACGACCTTGATTGATTCTTAGATTGTTATTCCTTATATTTAAGCAAGACCCATTCTCAATGTATTGCATTGAGTTCCATAATAATATATGATATTGTTAGACATCGTTATTGTTTCTTTCATATACTAGAAACCCGAGATTTGATTTTGTCGACATGATCAACCCGATACACATTCCGATGTTCTTTTGCATGCACCCATTGTGCATTTTTCACCAAGTCATATGCAAGGAATGATAAATAACTAAATAACTCCAATGGAAAGAAACTAATTCTAAAAATGCTAGCAAGTTTGTTCTGCAGGAGTGTATTATTGTATTCTTATCGTGAATGAGTGATTGTAGAAGAGAATTTCACTTCTTGAGTGATCTATTTTCTTCCACAAATTTTACAATACCATGGATTTTATCATTTATTCTATTGTTGACCACATTGTTAAAATGAACGATAACTAGATCAGAAAAATGTAGCGCAAGTGGACTAGGAGCATGGATATGGTTGTCCACAATATGATGGTGATGTTGTAGGATAACAAGTTTGTTCTCAGGAGGAGTGTATTATTGTATTCTTAACATGAATGAGTGATTGTAGAAGAGAATTTCACTTCTTGAGCGATCTATTTTCTTCCACAAATTTTACAATACTATAGCTTTTATAATTATAGTGCAAGTCTCAAAATAAATAACTCTAATGGAAAGAGCATGAAAAAACAAGCACTTTTGCAAAAAAATGGCACTCAAAACCGAGTTATCGATCAAAATTTACAAGATTTTTAATATTTTACTCTGTTATTTATTTTAGTTGCCACTAAAACAAAATAAATTGTTGTTTCCTTCACCACACAAATAAAATTAGAGGGGGCTCAAGTTAAGCACCTACTAGTAGGAATCACAAGTTTTAAGCCCTCATATGACCATACCATATGACCAAGGGCTAAGGATTTTAATGGGTGTTTGCACAACTTACTATTTTGGGGTGTGTCGTGTGTTTTCGAGAAAGTCACATCTAGTGCCGCTTTTGGTAAAAATTACTATTTCTGGACTGTGTAGATAGTGACCTTTATTGCGAAAATAGCAACATGCGATTTGCCTGAAATAGCAAAAAACGTGCACAACATCCATGGACCCTTGCCAAAAAAAGGAAATAAAAAATTGCTCTCCGTACAGATCCCGAAAAAACCCAACATACCCAAATAATAATCCGCACTTTCTTTTTTGGTGGGCACGAATCCCGAGGTGAACCAATGTGCTTCTCTGCAACAACAAAAAAATGACTGTCTGTAGAAATGACCAAGTTTACAGTCAATCTTAGGGTTTTCACGCCTTTCGGATCTAATGGAAGCCTTTGTTTTCCATAAAAATGTATGCAAAGCAACAACATACGACCAAATCCCAAATATATGAATATATAATGAATTTATTTGCAAAATAAAACTTACAGATGGATGTCAACAACAATCTCCTGCTCTAATACCATGAAAGGAACGATAACTAAATCGTACCAAGCCAAGAACACATATGTTAATCAAACACCACGATTTATAAGATGAAAGCAATTTGCCAGAATAACTTTACATAAAACCTTTGCAAATAAATGAGAAGCAATATCATATATTATTATGGAACTCAATGCAATATATTGAGAATGGGCCTTGCTTAAATAGGCAAGGAATAACAATCTAAGAACCAATCAAGGTTGTAGATCAAGTCATAAATCAAGGAAATAACTAGTCATCAAAGAACTAGTCAAGACCATAGATTTAGGAGAGAACTAGACATCAAGGATCTAATCAACACCATAGATCAAAGAAAGAACTAGTCAATACCATAGATCAAGGAAATAAATATACCTAACAACTAGATAATATCTCCTAATAACTAAATAAGATAAAATAAATATCCACACACATAAGTGGGTGAGAATAAATACAATAAAAGTAAATAAAGTACCTAGGTGAACATGAGCTAAGATAAATACCTACACTAACACCCCCCCTCAAGTGAAGCTAGGGGCCAAAATAGAAGTGGCATGTCCACAGTATGAGTCCTGGCAACTAGGCCTGATGAGGTACTCATGTACAATAACTGGGAAAAAAGGGACATCGCAAGGTACTAAAACTAGTAACAACAAAGTAAAGAGAGTAAAGACCCGCTCCAAGGCATCCCAAAAAGCTCGGCTCAAAAAACGCATAATATGCTAAAGAATTTTGGTTTGAATCCTTTCTTTCGATCATAGAACTCAAAAACAAGCGACATTGGGCTTCACGAGAATATCTCCATACAAGGAGATCATCAGCGAGTGATGTCGAAGGTGCAAAAAAACATCAAACATAATTGACCAATCTGTAAATAGGTGTGCCACGATCCAAGAAGAATAACCAAAGCAACAAGGTAAGGACACAAACTTTAGAGTGTCACAATCTAAAAAAGCCAAGGACACGAAACCCGAAGAAGAAGGATCAACACCACACCCTCCCATACTTGTTGAATGGGTGGAGTGACGTTACAAATTTGTATGAGTTGTCAAAACAACTACTCAAACACTGACAAACGAACACCTGGGCTCCACCGAATAGCTCCCCACAAGAGAAAGCGTCAATCATGTCAAAAGTGTTGAAAATACGAGATACAAAATCTCTCAACAAATAAGAGATACACTACACCTAAAGAAAAATGCTCAAAACAAGAAGCATCACAATGCGAAGGTATATAAAGTGAAGCAAGAGGTGAATGGTGGAGGAGCCATGCCTATAGAGTCCTCTCAACGAAAGTCTATGTTACCTCCACAAGTGATCGGATATCCACCCCAAATCAACACAGATGGATGAAGAAGATGCCTGCATTTGACTTGGTGTAAAATGCACAATGGGTGCATGCAAAAGAACATCGAATGTGTGTGTCGGGTTGATCATGTCTTATAACTGAAATCTCGGGTTTCTCAAGCCCGAGTAAAGATGTAGAACTCATGTGTTGCTCGGGATCCTCGAGAAAGAGTCGAGCGAACAAAAAAGAAACGATAACCGAGATCATACCAAGCCAAGAACACACATGCTAATCAAACACCACGATCAATAAGATGAAAGTAATTTGCGAATAACTTTACATAAAACCTTTGCAAACAAATGAGAAATAATAGCTTAAATAGGCAAGGAATAACAATCTAAGAACCGATCAAAGTCGTAGATCAAGCCATAAATCAAGGAAATAACTAGTCATCAAAGAACTAGTCAAGACCATATATTTATGAGAGAACTAGACATCAAGGATCTAGTCAATACCATAGATTAAGGAAAGAACTATACCTAACAACTAGATAATATCTCCTAATATCTAAATAAGATAAAAGAAATATCCACACACATAAGTGGGTGAGGATAAATACAATAAAGGTAAATAATGTACCTAGGTGAACATGAGCTAAGGTAAATACCTACTCTAACACCCCCCTTAAGTGAAGCTAGGGGCCAAAATAGAAGTGGCATGTCCACAATATGAGTCCCGACAACTAGGCCTGATGAGGTATTCATGTACAATAAGCGGTAAAAAGAGACACCGCAAGGTACCCAAAACTAGTAATAACAAAGTAAAGAGAGTAAAAAACCCGCTGCAAGGCATCCCAAGAAGCTCGGCTTAAAATACTCATACAATCTTTGAAGACGTTTGGTGTACACCGTGGTCTAAATCCACCGCTCAATCACAAAATTCAAAAACAATCGACACTAGGCTTCACCAGAATAACTCCATACAAGGAGATCACAACGGAGTGATGTCAAAAGTGCAAAAACAAACACCAAACATAATATGATCAATTGCTACAAATAGGTGTGCCACGATCCAAGAACAATAACCAAAGCAACAAGACAAGGACACAAACCTGCAGAGTGTCACGATCCAAGGTAACAAGACAAGGACATGAAACCCGAAGAAGCGGGATCAACACCACACCCTCCCATACTACCGAATGGGTGGAGTGAAGCCATATATGAAGTGGACGTGTATATCAATTTATGGATTTTTATCATCTATTTGTGACCAAATCCCAAATATATAAATACACAAATAATTTATTTGCAAAATAAAACTTACTGAGACGGATGTCAACAACAATCTCCACCTCTGATACCATGAAAGGAATGATAACCGGATAAATGCGAAGCCAAGAACACAGATGTGGAAGAGCATGCAGTAACAAGCCTCACGAGGTTTAGAAGCATCAAAAGTAGGTTTAGGCTCAAAGACCGACAAATCAATGTCGGTGGAGTACAAGAGAAACAAGCTGCAAGTGGACTAGGAGCATGGATATGGTTGTCCACAATATGATGGCGATGTTGTAGGCTAGCAAGTTTTTTCTACGGGGAGTGTATTATTATATACTTATCGTGAATGAGTGATTGTAGAAGATAATTTTGCTTCATGAACGATCTATTTTCTTCCACAAATTTTACAATATCCTCTTGAAGTCCACATACTTGAGAGAAAAGCATATCATTCTCGTAATCCATGATAGGTACAAATCGTAACTCCTAAAAATTTAGGATGTCGGGCTCATTTGAAATTGCATCCACATTTGATTATAACACTCCTCCGTATTTGACACTTTATAATTATAGTGCAAGTCTCAAAATAAATAAATCCAATGGAAAGAACACGAAAAAACAAACACTTTTGTAAAAATGGCACTCAAAACCGAGTTACCGATCAAAAGTTACAAGCTTTTTAATATTTTGCTTTGTTATTTATTTTAGTTGCCACTAAAACAAAATAAATTGTTGTTGCCTTCACCACAAAAATAAAATTAGAGGGGGCTCAAGTTAAGCACCTACTAGTAGGAATCACAAGTTTTAAGCCCTCATATGACCATACCATATGACCAAAGGCTAAGGATTTTAATGGGTTTTGCACAACTTACCATTTTGGGGTGTGTCGTATGTTTTTGAGAAAGTCACATCTAACTGCCGCTTCTAGTAAATTACTATTTCTAGACTATGTAAACAATGACCTTTATTTCTTAAAATAGCAACCTGTGGATTTTCCGAAATAGTAAAAACGTGCACAACATCCGTGGACCCCTGCCAAAAAAGGAAAGATCCGAAAACCTTCCTGCGTGTAAATCGAGACAAATACGCCACAAAAAAATTACTCTGTGTAGATCTCAAAAAAACAACAGACCTAAAAAAATAATCCCACAATTTCTTTTCTTGTGGGCACGAATCCCGAGGTGATCTAGTGTACTTCTCTATAACAACAAACAAACCACAAAAACCGATCATGTCTGCGAAACGGCCGAGTTTACAATCGATCTTAGGGTTTTCACACCTTCCGGATCTAATGGAAGCCTCTGTTTTCCATAAAAATACATGCAGCAACAACATACGACCAAATCCCAAATATATGAATATATAATGAATTTATTTGCAAAATAAAACTTACAGACGGATGCTAACAACAATCTCCAGCTCTGATACCATGAAATGAACGATAACCAGATTGTACCAAGCCAAGAACACAGATGTTAATCAAACACCATGATCTATAAGATGAAAGTAACTCGCCCTAATAACTTTACATAAAACTTTTACAAATAAATTAGAAACAAGATTATATATTATTATGGAACTTAATGCAATACATTGAGAATGGGTCTTGCTTAAATAGACAAGGAATAACAATCTAAGAACTAGTCAAGGTCATAGATCAAGCCATAAATCATGGAAAGAACTAGTCAAGACCATAGATTTAGGAGAGAACTAAACATTAAGGATCTAGTCAATACCACGGATCAAGGAAAGAACTAGTCAATACCATAGATCAAGGAAAGAACTATACCTAACAACTAGATAATATCTCCTAATATCTAAATAAGATAAAAGATATCTACACACATAAGTGGGTGAGGATAAATACAATAAAGGTAAATAAAGTACCTACGTGAACATGAGCTAAGGTAAATACCTACTCTAACAAACTTGCGTTAAATACTATAAGCTCACCATCTAGCTTCGTCCTTCGCTCGTTAACAATGTTTTTGACTTGATAGTAAGGTGATGAGTTGACACTTGATTTGATTACATTAGATCTTAGGTTCACCTCAGAGCTCGACATGATAGGAAAAGAGAGTTGTCTCAACTTGGAGTTATATGGCTTAGCTGGTACAAAAGTGAATTGGCCATGTGATGAGGTGGCTCAACCACCGAGCTTGTAATGTAGCTCGACCCGACTCTGCAACTCATTGGTATCAACTTTGTGGAGCTCATCAAGTAGAAACATGGACTTTGGAAAATATGTGGAATCAGCCCCACATCGAGCAAAACTTGGTTTTTAATTGGGTTTATAAGGAAAAACTCATATATTGCAATGTGAAAATATGTTGCAGGTCCCCTCTTGAAAAAGAGTGGACCCCACTAGATTTTGGCCCCCAACTAACACATTATTAGGGCCCCACATCGATGGTCAAAGACCGGATGATATAAACCAAAATTTTGCACGGGAAAACATCGCCACATGTTGCCTTGTCATTCATCCACTTGTCACACTCACAACATGCCACGTCATTTATGTGCAACATGTCCCATTATTTTTCCAGTTGGAGAGAAAATTCTATGAACTGTGTCTTCTACATATGGTGTCTGTTTTACTTTGTTCAAAAGGTGTCGAAAATATCTCGATGAGCTCTTTTGTATGCAACCATTTTAGGGAATAGTAGAGAACAACCGAATCGTGAATATCCTATGGATCACACCTCCCCATTGAAAAAATTTTATGCCACAAAAACTTGCCATTCTCATAAAATCACTTTGAAGGTTCACTTCCTCTTTTATGGTTTTCTACTCTCTTTTGTTAAACATAATCTCTTCTTACTGCAACTCTTCTAGTAAATCAGGAGAAAAACATCAACAAAAGGAATTTTTACTTCTCATTTTGATTCACGATCATCGGAGTATATCTCTCTCAATATCAGGTTGTCTCTCCCAACATAGGGCCATAACTCAAAATGTATTGACATGTATTGAAGTACTCATTTCTTAGTTCTCGAGACCAACTGTCCTAAATTTGAACTTGCAAACCCATGTGACAAAGAATTTTCACAACTCCCTCCTATCTCTGCTAATTGACCTTCCTACACTCACGATGTCTTGGTATTTTTCTAGCGGTTTCTCTTAGCCTCTACATTGCTACATAGAATGAAGCTCTTTCATGAGGAATGCTTATATTCTCCTTGTTGTACAATGTTATCAACAAAGAAAAATAATACATTGTAATAAAAGCAGTTTCTTTATAAATGTATGTTAGCATCCTCTCTCTTTCATTGAAATCCACTTTGTACAATTTGCCCTTGGTGGGGTCTTGCAAACAAATACAACAAATATGGATTTTGGTCACTCTTCCATTACAAATATTGCTCAATATGGGGTCTTATAAATGTGCATACAAGAAATTGCACATGTTTTAAGAGTACATTTTTCAAATGGAAGGAAAAGAATGCTAATGTACATTCAAAAACAACAAAGGTGCTTATTATACCTCAAACACTGATTTGGAGAACCTCTTTACCTATCTTGTCAATTGTTGTAAGAAATGGTAAGCAATCATGCTAATCTGAATGTTAACATGCATATGAGAATAAAATGATACAACTTATAACCAGTTTCTCATATTGTTGCTTCTCAACTGAATGACTTCTCCATATTCTACCTCCACATTTACTCAAAACAATGAGTTAATTTCCTTCATGTTTAATGGAAACCCAAGAAAAATGAATTGGAGGTGCAAAATTAGGCATGCTAAATAAATTTCAGCTATGCAAATATGTTATCCATAAAGGCAAGTATTATCTTACCAACCCATTTTGATGGAGGCTCCTCTTTGGGTTACTCATTTTTATTGGGTTTTTCACTTTGGATATATGGTTTTCTTCACGGGATTGGATTGTTGGTGTTTGTGCCACTTTCTTCGAACGAAGCTATGGGTGGACGCGTTCCAACTTTTTTCAATCTATCTCCATTCATTCTATATTGAGTGCAATAATTCTTTTTACCATCCATATCTTGTTTTGGAGAGTAGTCTTTATTAATCTTCCTTTCTAAGGATTTCCTCTTCTAACACATGGACACACAATGGTTATTTAATCCAAAAAAAGTACATGGTAATGCATACCATAAATTTTGCATTAATCGAACATTCTTCACAAAATCAAAGTGAACGTTGGAGTATTTATGTTGTCCATACCTATTAGGACTATCACTTGTGCAAGAATGATGAGGGGAAAATGTTTTATCTCCTCCTTTGGAATTTTCATCTCACCTTGGAGATGTCTTGCACCCTTTTTGGATGATTTTTGTATGATTGGAAGGTTGTTCCTTCCTTGATTTAAACTTTCACTCTCACAATATTTATGAGAGTTCCACCCATTGTTCAAAGAAAGCATATTCTAATTAGTATTGACAACAAAATGTTTTCCATTACCTTGCATGGGTTGTTTTTCTAGTGGCTAGGGCTTTCACATTTTCTTTACTTAAATTGTTTTGGAAAATTCTCCAATATCTCCTTTACCACTACCAAATCCCAAACTTGCATAGGAAGATATTTCCTCAACCTGTATGGGATTAGTATTTCCTTCGCCATTGATCCCAATGATTTTTTTTTTTCGAAACCAATCTTATTAAGTAACTTGGATTCAATACCCTTGTATGTTTCTCAAATTTACCAAAATCAACATCTGATTCTTGATGGGAGGAAAGAATACATGGTGAATCACTTATAGTGTATACCTTGGTGGTTTGTACATCTATGATAGAGGGTTGTGGTTGTCTCCTTGTAGACTTTTCTTTCTCCTCCACTTCTTCACCAGTTTGATACTTTGCCAAGATCTCATCCTTGGCTTGCAACTCAAGTTGCAATGCTTCTATGACACCCATGAGAAATTATACATGGCTTGTCAATCTCTCTTGGAGCTCCTGATTCTCATCCTCCAAGGATTGCCATCTTCTTCTGAACTCAAAATTTTCCTCCGAATCTGCCGGTTTATGACTTTAAGCTCCTCAAATCTTTCCTTCTTTAAAGTATTTCCCATGGTTATCTTGTTGCAATTTATATATCCAATTACAAACTAAACCAATGCAATAATTTAAAGCACAAAACTATTAGCAAAGCTTCATAAATCCCGCTTTGATATCAAACTTCATTGAAATCGGGCTAAAAATCAACTAACCCAGTTCTTTGTTTTTATGGATACTTATGAATTCAATCTCAAATCCACGTATTATGTTAGAATTCGACATAATAATTGATCCGAAATTGATTAGAAATGCATTACAACTATATTCCATCAATTTCTCACACATCCACATTTCAAAATTTCCCCATAATTACTTGCAAATATGTAAAATTGGCTTAAGTTAATAAAATCAAGTATAAAATCATAATTATGCATCCCGATTTGATCTAGGAATCATTCACTTGTCCTTTTCCCAATTTTTAGACAATTTATAAAGTGATTTCAAATTCTTGTAAATGATTAAAATTGGTTTTAAAACTCCAAAAATGATCAAACTCATATTAGACTTGAAAACTCACAAAAATCTCCAACAAAGATGATACGACAATAAATATGGGCAATGACAATGATGTACGGTGACAATGACATTAGGAGGAACAATGGTGGTGTATGGTGGCAATGTATGACAACAACAAACCATGAATAAAATCTGGTTTTTTATAACAAATAATGATTATCTTCAATTTGGCACTCCAAACAATAAATATTGATGATGAACAACAACATATGATGATAAATTCTAGAAATCAATACTAACAATGAATTATCTACTAGTAAAATTCAATCTAATCCTCTACAAGTTAAAACTTTTCATAATTTATGTAACAACACTATAGCAATATGAAAATTACTTCAAGTCAAATGTGATCCCTGGATGAAATAGCACAAATGTGATCATCCTCTGGATGGAAATGGAAACAAGAGGGTTTTCATCCTCCAAGGTCGCCGAACAACCAAGGTCTTTCATCCTTAGGTGTCAAATCAAGCCAAATCTCTCACAATGAAGAAATGTCATATGAAATCATGATGCACAAATGAGCCAATCACTCCCGTTCACCCCCATCTCCACCCCCTTTATAAACCTTTCCTTTCTCGGGTCATTAAAATATTAAAAACATTTATTGTTATTATTTTTTTAGTATTTAAAAATACTTTTTATTTAATACTAGTGTTTAGAAACACTTTAAAATTATAATCTTATATTAAGTTGCCCCAAAAGTGGAAAAATATTGGGCCCAACTTAAAATAACATTATAATTCATTTCCCTTGATTCTCCCTTTAGCCTATAGGAAATGGGGATAGGCTAGAGGTCTTCTCCATGATTTTATTTCAAAAAGGGGACATGAAAATTACACACACAAACAAGCATGAGAAAAGACAACATAGGCCACAAATGAAGGACACCAAAGTGTCACACACATGCACATCAAAGGCTATACGACGCATAGAGGAAAACAAACATACAAGAAAGTATGTGAATCCAATTGTAGATCGTAGCTAGAGGCACATAGATGAAGAGATACTAGCTTTGTAAAGGGCACATCTGTTAGCTACATTAATGCAAATAAATAACATATAACACTATACAAAATGAGCATAATAAGAATGTGAAATAACACTATGTGATGAAACAATAATACATGATAGTGTAAGAGATGCCCTAAATGTTGACAAGCCACTTGGTAGGAGGACATACCCAACATCTATAAGCATTATAAAGTCACGTGTTTGTTTTGCATAATGCTCAAATACCTACGAATGTATGTGTAAAAATTATACAAAATATGATATCTATTCAACCATGTACAAAGAAACATATGCGAAGTAAATAACAAGCAAATTCAGTTATATACATGTCTCGATTTTATATTTTGATAATATTTGAATGTTTTTGTGCTTATTAAATATTTGAATGTTTTTGTACTTTTAACATATTTGTATGTGTGAAACATAAGTGCTAGCATATGATACTATCAAAGGGAGAAGTGAAAAAGTAGGTGTGAGAGGCTTGGACCTCAAATTTGTATTATGTACACTAGGGATAGGATGCATCACTTGGGTATTATGATGCATCGTGTCGAATCGGGGCTATAAAACATGCTTAGAGCTTTGTTTCTTATACTAGAAGGCTTAGGAGAAGGCATGTGAGGGATATATCCTCTAAATGTAACTTGAATAGGTGTGACAAACATGAGTGTAAGAACTAATGCTTTTGTTAGTAAAGGGATTAGACAAAGGAGTTTGATATGGGATATCCTTAACCTTAACAACTTGATTGTCATAGATATAATTAACACATCGACGTATCATAGAAGGATGCCCTTAAGTTCCCGAAACCAAGGACATTCTAGAAGCATGTCACATGAGCCAAGAGAAGCAATAACTAGGAAATGTATATCCATAATAGTGGATCCACAAGTAAGAGGGAGGATGATGTGGCCAAAAGAAATTTTGGGATCAAAGTGCATATTACTTAGTAAAGCCCAATGACACAAGTAATTACGAAGTTCATAGATTGTGTTTAGAGTCGCTATCAATCGAGACACTACGGATAGGACTTAGACCAACAAAGGCTTGAATATAAAGCACATGAGAAACATCATTATCAATAATATTAACATCATCAAATGTAATAGTAGGCCTAAGAGGCATACTGGATGTAATTATATCAATTAGAGAATCAAGTAGATGATCATATGTAGTATGAGGAGGTTGAGCCCTATAAGTATGATACAACTTTGAAATGTTCTTAGTTTAAAAATCATTGTGCTTAAGAAGTGAATAATTGAATATATTGAGCTCAGAGTTATCATCGCTAGGCTTATATTGCTTAGGAGGGGAGTCATATTCAATTACATTAGTATCGATGATATATTGTATGACATGGCGAAGCTTGAAGTATTTATTAGTAATGTCCAATACATCTATGGAAGTCACAATAGGCATTAACATCAAAAGTTTTACTACAAGGCTTGCTTGTATCAACCTCAACAGGAGGGAGATATACAAGGTTACACTAACCATTTTTGTAAGTTTACTTTTGGCGAGGAGGGCAACCGTGTGAATTTTTTCCAAGGAGTGGCTTTGAATGAAGCTTTTAGAGGGGATATGACATTACTAATAAATTTTACCATCAATTTTGTTATCATTAGATTTTTCTTTATAATAAAATTTTCTAGAAATTTAGATGTAGATGTATTAGGAATGGTAGATACATACTTAAGCTAGTTCAAGGTAAAGAGCTTGGCCTCTCGATTCTTTTGAGTGTGACATAACACATTGAAATATACAAATTTGTCAAACATAACTATTTTTGCAAAGACGATAAAATATATTGAGTGAATACATATTGAAGCCCATTATCTACAAATATATTGTTCATCTTAGTAAGCATAATCTTATAACAAAAAAAATAGTCAGTAATTGGTTCATTGGAGCCTTGTTGTACCTCGGGCATTTGAGCATTTGAAATCTTGTCACCAATGATGATAGAAAATTGTGCAAAGAATCAATTAGCTAAATGAGTAAAATACCTAACATAATGCATAGGTAGATCATAAAACCATTGCAAAACATAGTCTTTGAGGCTACTAGAAAAACCGAGTAGATGATTGATAATTGTAATCATAATCAAAGCAAGCAATGTGAAAGGAGTGAAAGTGTTGTTTAAGATCACTTTTTCCCTCTAAGATAGGAAGATTTGAAGAGATAAAGCCAAGAGGCAAAGGATAAGATGCCACTTCAAATACATGTGGATTGTGAAGCAATTGAATAGAATCCATAACATTAGAAGGCTTAGCCACACCTTGTTGTAATTGTAAAATTGGAGTTTATAAATCACGGACAAGCTACTCGAGGGCATGCACAATAGAAAAGAATTGAGAAGCTCCATGGATATGTATAAGAGATGTAGGAATAGTAGTAGACATTGTAACATTTTGAAGGGCAATATAAGATGCCCCATTGATATAGGCACCATAGAGGTAGAAATAGTAGATGTAGTGATACGAGGAGAAACAATAGTGGATTCAAAATTATCGGATGTAAGACTTTAGAGGAAACCAATAACTTTTGTTCATCCTTATTTATATAGACAAGTGCATCAATATGTTGATGATTTTTCTTTGTAAACGTAGTGAATTCATGCTCATCTTTGTTAGTGAGGGGGTCAATTTAGGAATGGAGTCATCAATGAGAACCTTCCCCTTACGAAAGCTCGTGAGGTGATGTAGAGGCTCATACTCAAATCATGCATTCAATAGACTCTTATCTACAAACGACCTCAACTCTACCTTTTTTCACCCTAAACCAACCAATTCTCGAGGCTTGAACAACTAATCTTTGACCTTGAGTCCCTCTTTCATTCAAGTGAGCTTGTTTATCCACCTTAAATGAATGTTATGACATCAACTAAAATGATCATAAACCACAAGTAAATACATGTATCCTTACCATAACCGAAAAGCGCCTTGAATTGGCTTTGAGTAGCTAAGGCTCTAATATGCCACAACTTGATCCTTTCAAGTATGTCCTTTCATCATTGTCCTCATACCTTGCGGTATATTCATCTTCATGGTCATATCCAAAGCATCTCAATGTTTTCTCCCAACCAATCATCTTGTCAACCTTGTTTTAGCCTCAAAGCGCGCCTCTATGGCTTCTCTAGCTCTTTTCTTCTAGAGGTGAGAACATTCAACTCAAGTAGCATTTTGAGCTATAAACCTCATTGAGCTTACTCAACTTCTCCCTCATGTCCTTGATGCTTCAATCAAACTATCTCATCCATCATATTTCCCAAAATCAATCAAAAGTTTAATTTCACTTTTCCTTCACTAAATTGTCCTTCATAGAGCACAAGAACAATGTCATTTGGTCAATTCATGGTTAGAGAACTCTAGAAATTCTCCATGCAAACTAATACCATTTCTCAAGACCCTTTTCCCCTTAGATGATGTATGCAAAAATTGATTTCCTCACACCAACCTAAATGTATTTTCCACTATAACCTCTTCTTGACTAGTTGAACTCCATTCTAACCCTGTCCAAGGCATTTATCACTCATAACTTGGGTTCCACTCACTCATTCATTCATCTCAAGACATTTTATAGTACCCATTTAGGGTTTCTCCATTTGCACAAATTTTAAGGGTAACCTTCTTCACAAAATTTCTTCCAACTTCACTATTTTGCATTCTCCATTAGGGCTTTGTGGTCGGTACATGACCGAGACTCAATACTATCAATATCTATAGCAATTTAGGAATGTTTCAAGCTATAAATCCTTCAAAATCAAATTAAAGGAGGTGTCAAGGTTATATGTTACAATTTTCATGGTCTAACTCTTCCATTTAGGCCTCTAAATAACAAACCCTCATCAACCCTTCCTAGGGTTTCCTACAAATTCGATAGGAGCCTTTTTAGCATAAAACGAATGAAATCAAATATCACGACTTAAAAATTTCACAAGATCTTGGTAATTACCGTTCCACATATTTCCCTTACTAGTAGCTTCGAGACAGGTTTCAAACCTCGTGACTTATCTCAAAACTCACTAATTTGCCCTGAGATAACAAGCTTTTTAACTTTGTATTCATCCTTCCAACCTAACAGTCTTCCTCCAAGTGTGTAAGCTATTTTATGGCTGGGTATGGGCTTGTAAATGATTACTTCTTTGTGCTTTGTCAATGCTTCTTTCCTTGAGACAAGTCTTTCTCACTCCTACAAACTTGCTTCGCACAAAACTTCTAAACTCTCAACTTCTTTGAGTCTTGTCAAGACCCTAATCTCAATTTCCAATCAACATAATCACTTAACACTTGCAAATACATTCTCTAACACTTCATGCATTGAATTCTTAAACACCTCTCTCCCAAAACAATCATCTAACATGCATTTCATAGCCAAGTGCCCCTACTACAGATGCATGCGGTCTTGTTCAAATGCAAATACCTCTCTTTCAAATAATGAATCATGCAAAAACCATGTAAATACACAAGGATAAGTTCTTACTAGTCCTAGTTCACTCTTCAAGTGCATGCACAACATTCAATGCTCAATATCATCACAAGAATACAAATGAAACAATCATACAAAAGTATGTACATACAAGAAAAATTACACCAATTATGTCCTGAAGCTTCTTGATTCACATTAAGGAGGTGAAATCAGTTACATTTTACAATTTATAGCTCTTTCCATCAAGTTCTAACCAAATAAGACACCTAGACCACTTGGTCATATGAGTGATTTTAGACTTAACATCAAGTTTCTTAGCTATAGACTCAAGTCTTTGATTTCTAACTCATATTATGATTTCTAGACCCTAAAGAGGACCTAAGACACTCAATTATACCTCATTCCATCCTCTAGAAATTTTGTAAGCTCTAATAGTGCATTACAACACCAAGACCAAGCCCGAATGGCTCCTGATTTCAAACTTGCATTTTGGAGGAAAATGCCTCATTTGAATTTTGAAAAGCCTAAACCAAAATTACTAACACAATTAGACTCTTATTGACCTCTAGGACCTATAACCACACTTGAAAAACCAAAGCGATGACCACATGACTTATTCACATGCGTGGAGTAATGCTCGTGCATCAAGAGGTAATCATAATAGTATTAGCAAAGAGAAAGGATGAAGGATCCTCAATAGAAACATTAGAGTAACACTTGCATTATTTTCTAGGTCAATAGGTATGATACTCATTGCAAATATCACACCCATTATTATTAGAATTGTCAATAAAATAATTCACATAAACAGGAGTGCCATGATCCATATCAAAATATTCCTCATGTGTATCATCACAATCATATTGAGAGAAATCATCATGGGTATCAATAATGTCCTTGCATAGTGCTATATCGGCCTAGAGACAAAGTTTGGCTCGTTAGTATACATATATAAGAATGACATGGCATGCATAAAGTAAGCCATGAATACACAAATAAGAACAAACCCTAGAGCAAGGAAAAGATCATGCACCAAAGAAATGGAAACCCTATGGTCATTAGGGTTTGAACTAGTGTTGGCTAGATTTTCGCATAGTGAAAACCTAGGTAGTCATGGGATAAATCTCTCTCATTTACCGGTGAGGCTCCCGTGTCAGATTTGTCAATAAAATATGCTAGTATCTATATGGGGGTTTTACTTTAATTATTTAGCTCATGAACCATAGTTGTATAGTTCTCGCAGTGCAAGTAAGCGATTGTTTAAAGAAATGAAATATTTAAAGAAGAAGGGAATAATAAAACACAAGGAAGAAATAAGGAATATGTGCAACCCAATCAATAGATAACTGAGTTGATTGCATGCACATAGAGGGAATCAATAGATATAAACACACATAATTATAAGCAAAGACAACTTCAGATCTAGATCTAAAATAACACAAAGTTTATAAGAAGATCTAAGATAAAAAACTAGAAACAAAATGCACCATGACACAAAGTTCTCCGGAAATCTGCTCCTTTGTATTCCTTTGCTTCAAATAGCTATCAGGGGTTTTAGCACAAAGTTTGGAACACAAGAATGCTGCTTACAAATTTTGATCCTTTAACCCGTAGATTCTTCCTCTAATTATAGAATGTAGAGGGGCAATTACAAGTCGGAAGCTTTTAGTGAACTGACACATGTGAAAGTCAGAAAAGAAGCAACCGACAATCTCCCTCCTCGAATTCCTCTTTGTATGACATGCATGATTTGCAACTAAAGATAGAACTGCCTATGTCCGCCACCTATTTCCAAGTAGTTGACTTCTTCAAGTAATGACTTTTAAACCAATCACTTAAGTTGTATAATTTAATAATCGCTCAATTACTTTTTGTCGGAGGAAATAAGAAGGAAGAGGAAAAGTAGATCTTATTCTTTTTCATATTCTCGCACGCAACCGATTCTTTTGCCTTTGATTCTCACCTGGCCCGAACTAGGAGCGGTGGATCTCGGAAGCAAGTGGATCTGGAAACAAGATGGATCGGAAGTGGTTAGATCGGAATTTTGCTTACGGGTGTTGCCTTCGCCTTGTCTTCCCTTTTATCCTTGAAGCTTTTGCAGTTCTTCTCTAGTACATGCATCAGTGCAATGTTTGCTATAAATAACTCATCATTTTTATTTTTAATTGCATATGAGCAATTAAAAATTCTGGAAAGCACTCCGGGTGAATGCAACTTTAATGAAGGCTTCAACTGGAAGATTGGAAGCACATGCACAAGATCCTAGAAGGAATTTTCCACGCACTGACTTATTCATGGGTTGCATTCGAAATAAGAGGATGAAACTTTTGTGCCGGAAGCTTTTGCAATTATGAGATCTGGATCTTGATCCGGGTCTATTGACTTCAACAAATCTAGAAGCTACGCATAATTCCATTGAGCTTTCTCTTTCATCTTGCTTTGCCATCATTTGGAACAATATTTTATCCGAGCAATTCTTTTTCTCTTCATTTGGCTGGAATTCTTCACAATTGGTGCAAATCTGGATAATTCTTTAGATTCGAGGGATATATTCAATGTATTGGACATTGATTTAAGCTCCCTTTCTCTTATAAAAACACCTATGATGAATTCCGTAATTAACTCGCATAAAGATGACAATCGAAACATGAACAATGGATTTTAATCATAAAAATCTACATAATTCAAGCATCTTGCCCAAATTTGATGTTTTATTTGCATGCAAAGCAAACATGAATTTTACTAACTTCACCCGAGCACTGTATCACTTATGCAAACAATTATCCAGACATAAATCAACCTCCTTCAACACGTGCGCCAATTCGGAAGCTTTTAGCATTAATTTCATCTTCTTTCGAGCAAAAATTCTCTTCAAATAGAAGACACTTTTTTCTCGGGCTGCACTTCTCGCTTGTGAATTAATTAATTATCCTTATGGCATTTCCGCTTATATAATCCTCATGATTCTATTATTAATAATGTCTTTCCTATTCTTGACAATTAATTAATTAATAAGCTTTACTTTTCAAATGGGGCACCTATTTTGTGCATGCTCAAGGCTACCATTAAATAATTTATATTTATTTAATTTTAGATTTTTGCTTCCAGTTAACTCAAGCCTCACAAAGTGTGCTTTGACCTTAGCCACTTGAAAATAAAAATTAATTTAATCATTTAATACTTAAAAAATATTATTTCTCTCCCAAATGGGACGCACTTTCGACATGAAAGCTACTGCATTAAATAAATATTATTTATTTAATTTTAGAACAATTTATTTCCAACTTCTTTTTGTCCACCTACCTCTGTTGACTTTTCCACAAATCAGGCGCAAATTGGGTGAATAAATATTAACAAATATTTATTTAATGCATTTATTATTCACCCAAGGTGGGTCGCACTTTTTGGAATAAAGAATTTCTATTTTTAAAAGTCAGATGTCAATGGGATTATTTACCTTGCAAGGCAGCCCTGAAAATCCCATGATTCACTTAAGTCATTTGACTTTCATAATGAGATTATTTACCCTGCAAGGCAGGCAATAAAATCCCATGATTCACTTAAGTGATTTTTCTTTTATTCCACAATGAGAATTTTTACCTGCAGGCGGGTAAGAAATTCATGCTGCTGTTGCCTCTAATTTTCCCATCATGACTTAAGTGGCGTTGCTTCCATGGGAAAAATACTCTGCCAGCGGGTACAAAATTTTCACCGCCCGCTTTGCTTCCAAAATCCCATGATTCACTCCAAACCCTCTTTTCCAAAAATGTGGTCACCTAGAAGAGGCTTTTGGTGCACGACTTCGTCTTTTCCAAGAGACCTAGACCTACGATGGCGAATTCTTTTACGGCACAACATGCATATGTGATCTCCGAGATATTCCGGGCCAAGAATCAAGCCAAACCGACAAAGGAATTGATCCAAAAATGAAATGGAAAAACACTAAAAACACAAAACATTGCCGAAGTTACAAATAAAGCCCACGAGTCATTTTCGGTTAAAACCCTACTTGGTATATGGGAATATTGACATGCACGATCATAACGAGGTTAAACCGGAGCGCAAATTGCCTCAAACGAGACACAAAATAATTAAATACAATTTTTTCGTAGGTAAATCCCGACGACAAAATAAAACAATTTTGGGCATTTAGGTATTGGCGAAAATGACTTATATGGCTCCTTGGGAATATTTAACACATTACGGGAACTTTTCGGTAATAAAAACACAAAATGACCCATTATTTTAAAAGTACGAATTTTTTGAATAAGGTAGTCTCGCAGATTTTCAGGTGAAATCCAAGGATACCAACTAGGCTAAGGATTCAATTAACAAGTAGGTTTACAAAATGATTTAACTAAAAATGAAATAAGTGTGGTTGTAATGTGGTATTATTTATATCTTTGGATTAAGGTTAGAAACATGAGATATACTTAGATTAATTAATCTAACATCAATGTGCAAATTAGGATATACCTATATTAGCAATATGTAACATAGATGAATCAAAGCAAAACACAAGAAGGGAGATGTACTTAGCTATTTTGTTGCTATGGAAGCTTATATGATATAGACATGTTGATAACATGACATTGACATCAACATTACAATTACATTGAAAAAACCTTGGATTCGGGGTTTGGAAGAAAGGTTTAACAAGCAAAAAGTCTATAGCACAAAACACGTGGTATTGTAATGTATCACTTAAAGCGCAAAATTTAACATGGAAACTCCTTGCCACAATGATGCATGGGGGACACATGTTAGACACACAATGAGGTCTTGTCACGGGGTTCATTAGGTAGGCAATATCCTAGCATGTGCATTCATATTGAGGTAATTAAAATTGATAAAATCAAAGTCAATATACCGGTAGACATTAAGAGGTGAAAGGGTTTAATTTACTAATATTTTGAATTAGGTATTGGGGTAGGTTAGAGAGGTGGGCCAAAGGAGAGGTGGGGTTGATTTTAATATTAAACTAAAATATTTAACCCCTAATTTTAAAAAATAAATACCTTAAATTTGCAAAAGATTTTTTTTTATGAAGTTAAATTATAATATATTTTTGAATAAGGAAATATCAATTAGGAGATTCTTAACCAAAAAATAATAATATTGTAGAAAACTAGGATTGAGTATGTTTTTCAACGCAAATGATACTATTTCACCATTTTAATTATTTGAATAACTATTGATAAATGATTAAAGTTTAACATTAACGTAATTGATAATGTCTTAAATGGAATTGAAATATATTTCTAGAGCAAAGAAATATTAAGAAAATAATAATTGAGGGGAAAACATGATATATTTCCTATTCAATATATTAGGGTATATATATATTTTTATTTGATATATTAGGGTAGAAATAAAAGGGGTAAATAAAATTGTAATGTAAATATGGGTAAGTATGGTACATGGAAAAAATAGGGGTATTTTCATTTTAATAATGTAATGGGGGCCGGGGTGAGGGGGAGTATTATCAATTGAATAATTGGAGGTAAAAACTAACATTAAGGGTATTCTTTAATACCCTTCGAACAAACATGCTATACCATATTTTTACTAAGTGAACTCCCGTGGGTCTTGTGAGGGTAAAATGATGCATAAAACTCAATAAAACCTCCATATAGTCTAAAACCCCTTTTAATTGTCATCAATAACATTAAATCCATCTTTTCCAAAGGCGGGGTTCTTTTGGAAAACATTAAATGCAGATTGGGCATGGGAAGAGTAGGGTTTCACAAAGCAAAACAAATGAACAAGGCTCCAAGCTCAAAAGTGGGATATTCATTGTGTACACATTGTATTGGCCATTTTCGTTCATGAATACATAAAAGCCTAATTTCATGAAGATTTCATACCCAAAAGCCTTTTTTGGGGAATTTGCCTGAGACGTGCCATTGCTTGGAGATACTTGCATGGAAAAACTTACGTGGAGATACCCAATTTCCAAATCCACCGCACTCTTGCAGATAAGTTTTGTAATCACTCATCGACAACCGCTAAACCATCATATTCTCGGGAGTTTGCAGCCCAAGTCCCCTCTTCTTCCCATTCCTCTAGCGCAACCTGGTCTTTGTTGGCTTTTATGTTGGCTTTTCTAGTTTTCGAGGATTACCGGCCTTGTCATTTTCCTTTCATAATAATACTGTCTCGGTCAAAAAAGAGCTGTCTAGTTTTCGAGGGGATTACCAATCACAATGGCATAAAAGACTGTCTTTTGTAGGCAAATATAGTCACCATAAAGAAAAATGAGGGAAATCGAGGGTAGAGAAATGGTCACGATTTAACTAGTCACGAATACAATTAATTCCTACCTTTGTCTCATGGTCTCATCAAACAGGAACATGTGGAAGCTTTTGGCAAACATGAATAGAGGATCAAGAACAACAACAATGGATCTGAGGAACAACAATAACGCAGACTAGGAAGCCCAGCTAACGAAATGCCCAATAGTGAAATCACTGAATTTACACTCAACATGGGATAGCCTCCAATGTCTATTTGATGAATTGCTCTTCTAGAAGCTCTCAAATATTGCCTTTCTATGCAATGGAAACCAACCAAACCAACCAAACAAATATTGACGGAGCCTTTGAGTGACTGGAGACGAGACGGCACCTCGAGATAAGAGCGGGAAATGGATATGGGTGAATGCCAAACAATATCGGGGCATTTTAAGGCGTAGGGTTTCCCATTTAAAATGGCTACAAACACGTAGAAAGAAATCTCAACAAGAAAGAGAGAAATCTCAACAAGAGACAAAGACTTCACATGCTCAAAAGGTCAAAACCCAACAGATCAGCAATAAGGCACTCAAGTTCGAAATGCCCAAGCTACAAGACAGCGAAACAAAGGAAGACACAAGCAACTACAGTCCCATTTCTACGCCACTCACTGGTTGGCACCCTTGCTTGTACAGGAGCTCCTATATGTCAAAAACAGAGTTGAGTATTTGGAAAAAATGGAAGGCGAAAAGAATTGCAAGCTACAAGAAAGTATATTAGTGAACCAATCTTTAGCAGAAGATAACAAAGTATTAAAAGCGCAGATGGCAGTGTTACAAGAAGCTCTAACAGTAGGAAAACGAGAATGGCAAAACATGAAATCAGAATTGCAAAATATACAGGATTCAATTAAAGCGAATACATTGTCACACTACATTCAAAGATAGCAGAAGCAAGGACATAAACGCTTCACCAGGGGTATACTCAGAATTGGATGGTAATAGAAAATGACAAAGAGAACAGGCCAAAAGAAACCAAATCATGGGCCCAAGCAGTCAAAGGCACATCAGACAAAAGTAAAAATGCAGGTCAAAGCAAGGAACAAGAAAGGGAAGACAAAGAAAGACAGGAAAGAGCAACAAACATAATTATCAGAGGGGTAAAAGAATATGGCAAGAATGAAAATACCTTCAATATACCCAACATCTATTGTCCGAATGAGCTGCTATATATATTTCTTACCATTATTTTGCTGCATATTGTTCCATCAAAGCACTTTTCACTTTGTGTGCGTTAAATTTCAGTAGCATGGTCTATTTTGTGAGTTTAAATTGGTCATAGACAATTTAATTATGTATCAAGATGACCCCCAAACAATGTAGAGAAAGGGCAACCAAGTTTCCTGCCTTGCAAAAACATAAAAATGAGAGGTTCAAGTGAACAACCATAAGACACCATCATAAACCCTAGTCACTCCCTGTACTATGATTTCATATCTCTACTAAATTGTGCTCTTAGGTTTTTTTAGATAGCAACATTTTTATAATAGACTTTTAGTAATCTCAGCTGTGGCTAGTTTTGCTGTTTTTAAGAATATGTTGCTACAACTGCTGCTTTTTCCATTTTTGAGAATGTTTCTAAGCTGTTTCTTGATGGCAATAGCAATTTTAGTCATTCAATAGGACATATAATATGGCCTACATATTGTATAAAGATTCTGATCTAAGTATTTTTCTTTGCCAAGATAAAAAAGTAGGAAAAAGCCGTAATAGAGAACCAAATAATACTGATCTATATCCTGGGAGCCTTAAACTAGAAAAGTTGTAATCAATAACAACCAAGTTATTGGAAACAAGTTTGATAAGATTTTAAGTCGCTTTGAAAGAAAGATGCATGTTCTTACCAATTTTACAGTGATAAATCATACACAAAAACAGAAAATGCTTATCTTAATTGACTATGATGTTCCTATAGCTTTTATTACTAAATCTGATTATTATATATTTTCAGCTATGTATCATGCTGCAATGGCTGATTTTTTCATCTTTGAGACTGTATTCAATGTTCTCTCTCTCTCTCTCTCTGGTTGCAGCATTTTTGCTGCTCATAGGACCATGCAATATAGCCTGCATTTTGTATAATGCTTTTGATTTAATACAAAGACTCTTTTCTCTGATGTGCGGCAAATTGGTGATCTGTAATCTGAAACCCCTAATCTATAAGGGCTGTAGTCAATTACAACTGGGTTATTGAAAACACATGATATCTTCTAAGTTTGTTTGATGGCAACTTGTATTTTCTTTCCAATTTTAGAGAGAAAAATCACTAATAAAGGATGAAATGCTTATAGAACTGTTCTTCTGGCAACTTCTGATTAACTGACATGGAAAATCATAAATAAGAACTGAATATACTCGAGAGCTGAAAACATTGCAGAAAATTAGATTGATTTTGATCAGTTTCAATGAAAACAATACTAGGCTTAGAGGTCAATTTTCGCTCCCACAAATTGGAAATCGGAAGGCATATTAATACATGCATCAGAAACTTTTCATGTTTAAATTGTAGTCCCTGGCTCCGAGGATGATTGATTATCCCTGCAGCGAGAACAAATAAAAACATGATCACGGGCACGCTTTGCTTCAAATTAGATAGTTATTGCACAGAACAATTTCTAATGATAAAAGAAAATAATATCCAGGAATTATTAAATGACTTAAACCTGACACAGATAGACATTATGATAGTTGGAAAAAGAGATCCAACCTCGATACCATACAGTGGAAACAGAACAAGTTGTCACTGTAAAGGGATACTTTCCTTGAGAAAAAGCTGAATAAATGGCTCCGACGCCAGAATTTCAAAAAATGAATATGCTACTGTCCTTGAAACCGAGGATGAAGCCTCACTCCTCCTAGATAGGCTGGTGTCTGCATCTCTATCAGTCTTGATACCTGTGAAGCGACAAAATGAACAAGAATTTTTTTCCTGTATATGGTTTTGAACTGTTAAGTTATTGCCTACCAATGATATTAAGAAAAAATTAAGCATACCGCTCTCCGAAAGGCAAACATCTCCTCGCGTCCAGAAAGAAGAGAGTGAATACTTGTGCGTTCTTCATTAGTTGAGGCAATAGGTGCCACATTACCTGGTGATAATACATCACGGCGCAGTTTTGTTCCCTCCATCTCAGTTTCAAATTGAAAACTGCAAGTAAAATATATGCATTATGAAAGGACGATATGAATAAATTATAAATGGAAGAATGAAAAATAAAATTAAGAATACTCTTGAGAAATTCCAGCATACTCTTTAGATGCATTTGTACAGCAGTAGGATGTACAGTGACTTACTAATGCTTAAAATCAACCAAGACTTTTAAGCAAGTCATATTTCATAGAGGAAAAGCTACAAGAATTTAAAACTTCAATGCATATTGGAACTGAACTCTCAAGTGGACAAATAACAAAGCTGCCAAAAATGTGGTTGCTGAAGCGCTATGGCCCCAAGATGGCCTTCACAACAAGAGAGGCCCTTACTGAAACTACTGGATGTATGTCTAGGGCTAGGAATGTGACAAAGAAGTCAAAATAGGGCTAAGAGGAATGATGACATCATCATAGCTCATTTATTATCTAGGTAGCCGTGCACGGGGTATGGTGCGTGTAATGGGTAACGGGATCCAGTATGCTGATACGGCAATTTTTTGGGGGCCTGGGTATGGCACTTGGGTACGGCAGTACAATATACATATAAAATATTAAAAATATAGCCAAATAAGCAAAAATTCAGCCTTATACATGAATAGAGTAAACAAATTATTAATTAAGTGAAATAGCCAAATAACGTATTAATAATTCAATGCATTTTGTTATGATATTCATTGATTGAATTTCGAACAAGTACATTGTTCAAACTCCAAATGTTACAATGTCCAATTATTAACATAAATATTAACAAATCACATAACTGGACTGGAATTCCGGCTATTACCAGCTCCCTTCAAATCTGGCAGTTCAGATTCCTTTGGGGTTTCTCTTATTATTCCTGCATTAGTCTTACTTGCTAGTGGAGATGCTGCCACTGTGTTTTTTGATCCTACATTACCCAAACGCATCTCAACTATTGCCGTTTCAGCCATTGTTTTAGGTACTTCAGTGAAGTTTTACCACAGTTGAATCATTTACGTATTCCCATCTATTGATCTTTATTGACCGCCAAATAATAGTTTTTTTTTTTTTTTAAACAAAAAATTTAATTTTTTTTTTTTTAAATTGGTGTTTTACTGGTGGGTAAGCTGTGGGTACGGCCAATGTAACTCCAGCAGTACCCGGGTACGTCTAGGTACTTCTTGAGAAGTACCCAGACGTACCCTGAGCGTACCCCTGCATATCGTACCCGTACCATGTACCAGGTATGTACCATACCCGTACCCATGCCCTGCAGGGTACGTACTTGCTACCTATTTTATTATGATATCATCCTTGCATTTAGTATGAAATCTCTAATTTTGAGTATAAAGATAACTATTCGTTCCTAGCTGACTTAGTAGTTTTGAGAGAATTTACTATGGGGTACTGTTAACCAGGCTGGCCTGCATGCCACATTGGCCCTAGAGCTCTCATTATATGCATATAAATACTCATAAATTAACATCATTAAGTGCAGCATTGAGAGTCAAACTTTTCTCTGCTTTGACCAGTGAATACTGAAAGGAGAACATGGGATGTGAAGGAAAACAATAATTCTGATGTCAACACAGTGACCTGCGACACCAGCGACTTGACCAGTATTGATTCTACCGTTGACTGCCATTTGAACAGAACTATCTGCTATTTACTATAGACTGCCAACAGGTAATATTTCACCTCTTTCAAGATGTAGGATGACCATAAACCCCTGTTTGACAGTAATAATGGCTTTGATCAGGAGCTTAACATTGTTTAACTACTGTGCTTTGCTTAAGAGTTAAATGCTGTATATGTAGCTATTTCATTCATAACAAAGCATTGGAACAGAACAAAATTTGCCACATACGTACAAGGAGACTATTTACAAGAAAACACGTGGAGTCATCATATCCATTAATGAACATGGCACAGTGTCACAAAAGTAGAAATGTTTCTATTAATATTCAGTAATGTACATGGTCTCCAAATTTATTTAGGCTTGACTCACATATAATACACAATAGCCTCATGGATGGAGAACTTGGAACTGAACAATTGACAGAGACATAAATTAAAAATTGGATGATAGTAGGTATGATGGTTTTCCACAAGGGTCTGATCTTATATGACCTTGCCAACCCATCACTAACTCAAATCTTAAGGTCATAAGCACAGTACATGGATGTGTAGAGTCCTTTCTTAATTACTCGAGTTAAGGATCACATGATCCATATACGATTGAAAGACAAACACCCTTGTCAAACAACCGAGAACTCTGCAAATTTTGAAGCAAAACAACGTACTGTCTGTACAGTGATGGAGTTGCTGCATATCTGCAAACTGGTGGTTACGTTAGTGTCATGGGCAATTGCGGAAGTGTGAGTGGTGGTCCTACTAAAGGGGTGGTAGCATTTATGTCGGTGATGGTTGCATATGTGCCAGCAGCGCTCCTGCCCTGCAAATTAGGGGTCCTACCTGAATCCATGGATATTTATGCAAGGGATCCCCAACAATGAATGGGGGCAATGTGAGATGATGTGTTGTTTTTGTCAAATGATAGATGAAGTATATACAAGACAACAATGCATCAAATTGCCACCATTAATGCTGCTGTCATCATTTTTAGCAGCCCCCACATTATTTCAGTTGCATTCATGTGTATGGTTAGAGGATGCTCTTCCACCATAGTTGACAAGGTTGAAACAGAAAGTGAAGATGCCACATTGGAATGTGTTTTAGCTTGTCAAGATGCAGATTATTCCTCGTTGCTAATGTTATTTTTGAAGGTGAAAGTGAAGAGGACAGAATTGAGGTAGCAACTGATTTCTTTTTCAAGGAAGTTGTTAAACTTCATGGGTTGCCAAAGTACATCAACAAGAAGAGAGACAACAAATTTATGAGCTTCTTTTGGCAAGATCTCTTTCATTTGACAGGTATAGGATCTAGATTATTGGAGCATTATAACATATTTTTCACTTTGGCATGATGGTACTTGGGCATGAGAGCTTGCATTTGCTTGAGGGCAAGCAAATTTGGGGAGGGAGGACTATAATGCCCCATTTTCTAAATTAGAAATACTTAATAATATTTTTAAGTTGAGCTCAGATAAATCTTTATTTATGGGCAACTTAATAATATTAATATTAAAATAAATGTATTTTAAATACTAAAGCAGAAAGAAGACCCTTAGCCTATTTTCATTATTTTCAGTCGGCTAAAGGGGGAGGAAGTAAATTAATAATTTAATTTTAAGTGCTAAAGTAATTTTAATTATTGGCACTTTAATTAAATTATTAAAAAGTGGGAAAAGTAAATGTTAAAAAGGAAATAAAGTGTCCCACATGGAGCGCTCCACAAGGAAAAGAAAAAAAAAGGCTATAAAGGTAAATGTTGGGGCTCATTGTAAGGATGATCTGGTGAATCTTAATACTTCTCTCTTGGAAATTGGAGCATTGAGCTCTCATTTTCAGCCTTTGAGGACGAAAACCCTCATTGGATCCTATTGGGGACGAAAAACCTCATTTATTGCATTGGTGGCTTCATCCGGGAGTCACAGGTGAGCTTCAAATTTTGAATTTCATAATAGCAAGGGTTTCCATCAATGCTAGGGCATGCTTTTTGGGGGCTGCCACACTCATTTTCAGCTTGGGCAACCCATTTGGAGATTTCGGGATCACTTTTCAGTGGGTTTTGGTGTTTGGAAAATTTGATTCTAATTTTGTTTGATAGCTGCCATTTTTGTGGTCATTTTGAGATTTCATTTGCATTTAATCTCCAAATATTTTGAGAATACGTATTTTTGAAGTTTTGGCTTTTTTGAGCAATTAATTAATTCAGTCAGTCTGCATTTTATTGTTGAAGCATTTATTTGCATGATTTCATCAAGGGTTTCATGTTATTGATGTAGTTCTAAATATTTGTGCTTGGGAGATACTAAAATTTGAGTTTAACCTAGGTTGCTTAGTGCATAGTTTGAAAACTCGGCGAGTTCGAGTACTCGCCATTCGTGGCAAAAAACAAATATTCGCACATAAAACTCGCAGAACTTAACTCGCCGAGTTGTGGCGAGTACTCGCCAAGTTAACTTGGCGAGTACTCGCCACAACTTGGCGAATTCAAGCAAAACTCGCGGTCATTGTGTACACGGAAATACACGGAAAAACATGCAAAATACACTTAAAAAACACGGTTTTCTGTCTTTTTAAAGCCCTACACTTGATCATTTTCACTCACACAACCATTTGAGCTTGCATTGCTTGTGTTGAGTGGATTTTGGAGCGAATTCGAAGAGAGAATTTGGAGAATTGCATTTGGAGGTAGTTTTTTTTTTTTTTTTTAATTCTTTCAAGTTTTTTCAAAGTTTGTGTATATTATTTATGTATTATAGATTCCTATTGTAATTCTAAATACATGTAATGTAAAATCGAATGCTTCTAATTTTTTTACACTCATTTGCAGCCAGAGGTATGTATTTTTTCTTTTAGGCAAATTCATTGTAAACTAGTTAAACGTTCATTCTTGTAAATTCATTGTGTATTGTAATCGCTTCATTTTGTAATTCTAAATACATGTAATGTAAAATCGAATGCTTGTTAATTTTTTTACACTCATTTGCAGCCAGAGGTATGTAATTTTTTTAAGGCAAATTCATTGTAAACTAGTTAAACGTTCATTGTAAATTCATTGTGTATTGTAATCGCTTCGTTTTGTAATTCTAAATACATGTAATGTAAAATCGAATGCTTGTTAATTTTTTTATAGTCATTTGCAGCTAGAGGTATGTATTTTTAAATTTTTTAAATGCAAATTTGTTATTCAGAGTCTAGAAACGTTTTTTTATTAAGCTTACGGTTTTTTGATTTTTAAATGTGCATTGTGTTGCAGATTAGAGGTTAACAATGGCATCAGGTTCGGCATCTAGGGCATCTGGGCAATCATCACTCGCAGGAACCATTCCTCCGAATGCCCGTACCAAAGCATGGAAGTATGGTGTACGTGGAGCAACTGAAAATGAAGTTTTTTGCAATTTCGTGGCAAAAAAATGTCTGGAGGCATCAATCGGTTGAAATATCACCTTGCATCTATTGTTCGCCGAGATGTTGTGGTTTGCACCCAAGTGACGGAAGAGGCAAAGCGAGAGATGAGAGCGGAGCTGGCAGAGCTAGAGGAGAAGAAACTGGAGAGGGAAAGGGTGCAGGCAGCCATAGCACAAGCTATTAGACTTGGGGCTGCAATGACAGAGGATTTAGAGGATGATGCGGCAACACTTGTGGGCTCTACTCGTGGTCCACGCATACGAAGCGGAAGAGCTGGAAGAGGTGCATCTTCATCGAGTTCAAGCAAAGGCATACAAAGCTTTTTTGTGGCAAGGAACACTCATGGAGCACAACCTTCATTGGAAGGTACAACCTGGAACAAAGATGTGCACGAGGAAGCGGATAAAGCTTGTGCAAATTTTTGGTACTACAACAACTTGCCATTCAATGTGGCAAAGAGCCCATACTGGGAGTACTTGGTGACAGCGTTGACAGTTGCAGGGAAAGGGTACAAGGCACCCTCTCCAAAAGATTTGAGTGGGAAATTGCTTGAGGCTGCAGTTGTAGATGCCACTACTATTCTAGATGAGCAAAAGAAACAATGACAAAAATACGGATGCACCATTCTTTCAGATGGATGGACGGATGGAAGGAACCGCACCCTCGTTAATTTTTTAGCGGCTTCAAACGGTGAGATGGTGTTTTTGAAGTCCATTGATGCCTCTAACATAATAAAAAATGCAGAGAATTTGAGTGTTATGTTAGATAAGATAAAGATAAATATATTAATGTCCAACGAATGACCACAAAAGTAGGTCAATGGGACCGCAGCCCAAACAATATACAAAGTGCGAGCGGGGACAACTCAAAACGAGTTCCCAAAAAAACAGAAAAGAAGAGAAAAGACAACAAAAAGGAAACCCGAAGCCAATACTCCCCAAGCGGGGTAATGGAGCAAGTGGGGAGAAAAACGAGGGAAGCAAAGAAGGGAATGAAGCCCATACTCCCAAAATCGGGAATGGTAGCCACACCTCTTAACATTAGAAGCCGATGAAAAGAAGCTCTGATGGGTGCAACCCGAAGAGGGGGGGTGAAAACCTCCTTCCTGTTGACATTTGAGACCGACGCGATGGCCAGGGGGACGAATGGAGCTAGACGCCTTCTAGTACGTGTGTGCATTTGATTCTACTGGTGGTGATTGAGGGAATAGTGAAGGTCCAACCGGGACGAACCGATCTATGCTATGCATGGTATCCGGGTCGAGGAAAGGCTCTGTCGTTTAGTTCCTCCACCAGTGGGTAGAACTAGAAAGAAGGCTGTAATTCGTCTCATGGGGACGACTGAGGGGGATGAAGAATCTAGTCTCGTAGAAAAGAAAAACTCACGGATGTAGAGGGCAAGACATCGTTGGTCAATATATTTAAAGAAGGCCGGGAGAGTCTGAATCCCTTTGAAGAGGCAATGAAAATGTCCTCTGATCTCATAGTATATGGGGCAGCGGAAGATGAAATGAGTCTCTGTCTCCACCTCATGAAGGCTACAGAGCCTACAAAGTCTATCCTCCCGATCAATGTGGTGTCTGGGCCGAGCACCGAAGTCTATGGGAGTGACTAAACCGACCCAAAGGTATACGAAGGGCATGCACCCAGTGATGAGAGGTGTATTGAGGGCGGATGATGAGTCCATCTCTGATTTCAAGAAAGTGCTCTGCATATAAGGACATCTTAGGGAGCAAACCCCGGGGGTTCACCCCGATAGTCGAATGAAGCTCCTGTAGATATCCTCCCGAATGGACTGTTCAACATTTGTTTGGTGGGCAAGAGATGACTGGAGCATTTAGAGAATCTTTGGAAGGGGGAGACGAGACGATCAATCTGTATACCAATTGAGTCTAATAGGGAAGAAGTCTCGCAGAACCAATAATGGCCCACAGCCTGGACAATACTCACAGAGGAACAATAGGCGAGATATGGATACCTGTCCTGCTCATCGGAGAGATCACCAAACCTCCTGATACGGTGAAGAAAGGATGATATGTCAAATATAGTCTCCAAACGGAAAGGTCGGGCTCCAAACTCTGCCAAAATAATATGCTAGGGGACCGTCTGTTTGCATCCGATGAGACGGCGAAGGAAGAGAGTCTCGGTGGAAGCCCAATGTGTCCAAAAGGAGGGCCCCTGCATTTGAGACCCATAGAAAAAAAGTGGGGCGGATGAGGGAGTTCATGAAACATCTTGAGAGAAGGTTGTATTAGAGGTTGGTGTACAAAATGTTGTGCAAGTTGTCATAGACAATGCAATCGCATATGTGGCGGCTGGGAGACTACTGCAGGAGAGACATCCATCACTCTTTTGGACTCCTTGTGCAACTCATTGCCTTGACCTTCATTTGGAGGACATAGGCAAAATTGATTGGGTGAGGCCGGTTGTAGAAGATGCGAGAATCATAACGAAGTACATATACAATCACCCTTGGGTTCTGAGCTTGATCAGAGAACATACAAAGGGGAAAGAGCTTGTTCGAGCCGGTGTCAAAAGGTTTGCAACTAACTTCTTGATGTTGCAAAGTATTTCTAGTTTGTTAACACCTTTGAAACAAATGTTTGTAAGTCAAGCATGGCTAGACTCATAATATTCAAAGAAAATTGACAGAGAGAGGGTTGCAAAGATAGTTCTTGATGATATTTTTGCAAAGAGAGCTATAGAGATCATTCAACTTCAAACTTCGATTTATATTTCATTCCTTTATTTTAATTTGTTAAATTATAAATATATTGTTTTCATTTTTTTTACTTTATTTGTATTGTAAGTTTGTAACCTTACATTCTAATTTGTGTGTAGGTGTCAAGACCCGTTGGTGAGGGTTTTGTGATTGGTTGATGGGGAGCAAAACCCCATGGGGTTTATTTATGAGGCCATGGATAGGGCCAAAGAGTCTATCCAAAACTATTACATGGGGGATATCGTCAGATATGGTCCCTTTTGGGACATTATTGATAGGAGGTGGAACAATCAACTCCACCAACCTATTCATGCAGCGGGGTACTACCTCAACCCCAAGTATTTCTACTCGACAACTTCACAGATGCGAACGAAGAGGTTATGGAGGGCCTTTCAACATGTATTGAGAGGATGATACCAGATGTTGAGATGAGGGACCTCGTCATTTTAGAGCTGCAGAGTTACAAACATGCTAGGGGGAGGCTCTTTTCTTCGATGCTAGCTATTGAGGAGAACCACGCGATCAGAGTAATAAAAATTAGAATGTTTACCAAGTTACTTATTAGTTACAGATTTGATTTTATTAATTATTGATAATTTTTTATTATCTTGTTTGTAGGTTCTTGGTGGGAGGATTGGGGAGGGAATACCCCGCATCTTCAAAAGCTAGCCCTCAGAATTCTATCTCAACCTTGTAGCGCTTCTGGATGTGAATGCAACTGGAGTTTGTTTGAGGCCATTCACATGAAGAAGCGCAACAGGTTGAGTCAAAAACGGCTCAATGACTTGGTTTTTGTTCAATACAATCTCCGGCTTTGCACAAGAAAAGTGGAGGCCACATCAAAGGAGCTCATTGATTTGGATGAGATAGATCCATACAATGAGTGGACTGGGAAAGAAGAGGAAATCCTTGCGTTCACAGAGGACGAGATTGCTTCTTTTGAGAGGGAAGCTATGGAGGGAGAAGCACTAGCTTGAAGACTCGAGGAGATATTGGATTGGATGACATCTTTGGAGGTGATCTCAACATGCGGAGAGAGAGCCACCACCACCATCTAGTTTGAGGATCGAGGAGTCGCAGCCTTCTAGTAGGAGTGCGGAGGCGCAACCGAGTGTGGGGACTAGTAGAGGCACTAGACTCTCTCCCAATATTTCTCGATTGGGGAAGAGGAAAACGTAATTTATTGTATATTGTAACTTGTGTAGATATGAAATTTATGATGATATTTTTCAATGTCAATCATCATAAATTCATATTACTTGTCAAATCCTCCACCCCTGATGAAGGTTTCCATCTTCCTTGGATGCCACACAAGAGGGTTTTCGTCCTCAAGTGGAAAGGTAATGAGAAACTAGCCCAACAAACCAATTGTATATGAAAAATGCGCCAAAGATGATTGCAAATGAATTCCTTTAGTCCCTTTTATATCCTTTCCTTGGTGCCCGAAAGCCAAAGAGAAGAGGACCAACCTCTTAAGCCTCACTTTATCTTTTAATTGCTTCTTTATTCTCTCCAAATGTAGCGATCATGTCTCGTAATGTCCCTCTTTCTCGATTAGTTCGGTCGAAGACCTTTTGGCCTGTTTTGTCTACCCGACGGCCAAAAGGGTGTTTTCAAGGGTGACTTCGGTTTATTATTTTATTATATGGTGCTCGAATTAAAGTAAAATATCATTAAAGCACATATAATGAATTAATAGACTGTTTGAGTGATTTTGACTTAGGAAAGTGCATTTAAATAAATTAATAAATTATTTAAATTGCCTTCCTAGCCAAAAATGCGACTTGTTTGGGTAATGGCCAAATATACCCAAAAGTGCGACTTGATTAATGAAGCAAAAATAATTAATTAAATATTAATTATTTGGTATTAGCCAAAAAGTGCGACTTGGCTTTTGGAGGGTTTTTGGCTATATGAGGAAAAGTGCGGCTTGGGAAATCATTCAGATCATTATTATTATTTTCACAGAGCATTTAGCACAGAGCTTTTGCAGACAGAATCCAAGGACGGAAACCCTCTGGATTATTCCTCTTGCGGACGGAAACCCCAGGAGCAGTGAGAGAAGTTTCCATCCAGGAATCTTCATTGTTTACATCAGTTATTCAGCATTTCAGCAGTGTCAGGGAAAGAAATAAATTGCAGCTGTGGGCTTTGCACATCTATCTGAGTGGGGGCGGCTTCTCCTACAGCTATTCATTACTGTGTCAGAGGTATTTTTCATGTTAGATATCTATTGTAATTCCCAGCAGCAAATAAGACAAATCAGCTAGGGTTTTGATTCATTTTCTGTGGATTTTTGGATTATCATTGTTATTAAATCTTTCTACAGATTTATATTTGTCTGGCTGTAATATTTAGCTTTAGAAACCAATATTAAATATTCAGCTGAAATATTTACAAAGAAATCTGCCAGATTTGCCCTAGGCGCCTAATTTATATTCACCCGGATTGCGGGCTTTGTATTTATTTATCTATGCAGTTTCAGTGTGATGTTTTATGAATTCCTTTAATATTATCAGTTCAGATCTGAGCCAGAACATTATTTAAAAAAAAAAAACAAAAAAAAAAAAAAAAAATATCAGACAAAAACGGGTTTGGGATCTTTCAGTGGTATCAGAGCAGTGTATCCTCCCAGCCTGTGTGGGAAGGAACAGCCAGGGTATTAAAACAGAAATCAGCCTTGAATGCATCACAGAGAGGACGGTACACATAGATACTACACCCGCAGACGAGCACGACTCGAAGCTGGTATTGCAGGTGGTGACAGAATGGAACATTTGGGCGAGAGGCCTGAGAGTCCTCGAGAGGAGCATGCAGATCCAGATAGGAATTTTATTCGGGATATGGCAGCTACACAGAGGCAGTTATTACAGACCATGGAGCGCATGGGTACTACTTTGGACAGGTTGGCACTGGATAGGCCGCGGGACAGGCATGGCAGGAGGGATAGATCCGTATCGATTCTAGTAGCTACAGGGGTCATAGCAGATCACCTTCAGAGCTTGGGAGTGTTAGGGGATCGCCACGCCGTGAGCGGAGGCATACCCATACAGACGAGAGGAGACCTACACGGACGGCAGATAGGCCCATGCAGCCTAACTTCTTGCCTAGAGGTGACCCCCCAGAGATTGAGGGACGGTCGGAAGAAGCAGCTTTCCCGGATACTATCATGGCAGTCAGCGATGAGTGGAGGAGTTTGCCACAGCATGTGAGGGATGCATTTCCCCTCCCACAGTATTGTGCTCAGAGGAGAGACAGCATGAGGTTGGACAGGATAGGAGACCTAGAGCACAGCAGAACAGAGATTTGCAGCAGGTTACCAATAAGGTAACCCTTTCCACTTTTGATGGTAGTGGAAAGATCAGTGCCAGGGCTTGGATTCACAAGCTCGACACCTACCTTACCCTCAAGCCCATGAGGGAGCAGGAGGCCATACAGTTCGCTACATTGCACCTTGAGGGGGTGGCTTATGATTGGTGGCACCATGGGTTAGTTACGCAGGGTCATGAGCTTCTACATTCATACAGGGATTTCAGTGACAGATTGATTGCGAGGTTTGATCGCAAGGATGTGGAGCTATATTACAGGGACTTGGCACAGCTCAGACAGAGTGGACATGTTGATTCTTACATCAACGAATTTCAGCGGATAGCCGTTATGGTTCCAGAGATGCCTGAGAAGAGGGTGGTTATGTTATTTATAGAGGGCCTCCATGATAGGATGAGAGGATTGGTCAAGGCTCTTAAGCCTAGGACATTGCATGATGCCATTCAGACGGCATTGGACTTGGACACATCTCCCACTTCCTATCAGCCCACTTCTTATCAGCCCAATAAGAAGTTTCCCACGAGCTCCAGGCCATTTCAGCGCTCTACCGCCCCACAGAAGAGTGCACCACCTCCTAAGGTGGATCAGGAGACTCGTAACGAGTTAAGGAGGAGGAAGCTTTGCTTTCATTGCAAAGACCATTGGGAGCCTGGACATCGTTGCCTTGGTAAAGGCAAGGTGCATCTCATTGAGGTGATTTCAGATGGAGAGGATGATCACTCGCCAGGTACAGATGTAGAGGATGAGGGCGGTGACCATGATGCACAGGGGGAGCAGCCCCAAATAGAGCTTGGCGAGGGCGAGGCATTGGATTCATCCGATGTTACTATTGCCACACTTTCAGGCGTTCCTAGGTACCATCCCTTTCGTCTGAAGGGAGTGCTTAAGGGCAACGGATTGTTTGTCTGGTTGACAGTGGAGCTACGCACAACTTCATTGATGAGGGGTTGGCGGCGAAGCGAGGATTACAGGTTGAGGAATTTGATGGGTTTAGTGTACGGGTGGCAGATGGATTTGCTATCAGTTGCACTAAGAGGATTCCACGACTTAGTATTCAGATGGGGGACTATACATTGACCGATGACTTCTATGTTATTGGACTTGGTGAGATTGATACAGTATTGGGTATTCAGTGGTTACAGTCCCTTGGCAGATATGTGCAGGATTTCCGCAGGATGGAGTTGGAGTTTATGGTGGATAAGAAGAAGATTGTGCTTCGGGCTCTTTCTGACGGTGGGCCTAGAGTTGTTTCAGCACGCAGGATGGAGTCTATAGTGAGACATGGAGAGGTTGCATGGGCAGCCCAGTGTTTCATTTCGTCCAAATCTTCTTCAGACGATGAGCAGCCTTATCATATTGACATCCAGTCCATACTGGATAAGCACGGTTCAGTGTTTGGTGACATTCCTCCAGGTAGACCACCAGATAGAGGGTTTGAGCATGTTATAGAGCTTGAGGAGGGTGCTAAGCCCGTGATGACTACGCCTTATCGCCATCCTAAGACATACAAGGATGAGATAGAGAAGGCCATTAGAGAGCTCTTGGAGATGGGACACATCCGTCCTAGCTCTAGTCCCTTTGCTTCTTCAGTTGTGTTGGTAAAGAAGAAGGATGGGACCATGAGGATGTGCATTGACTATCGTGCACTGAACAAGAAAACCATCAAAAACAGGTATCCCATTCCCCGCATTGATGAGTTGTTAGATGAGCTGCATGGATCTATCTACTTCTCGAAGATTGATCTTCGATCAGGTTACCACCAGATTAGAGTTCGGGATGAGGATATCCACAAGACAGCCTTCAGATGTCACTATGGGCACTATGAGTTCTTGGTGATGCCATTCGGACTCACTAATGCACCTGCTACATTTCAGTCATGTATGAACCATCTCTTCAACAGGCAGTTGAGGCAGTTTGTGTTGGTGTTTTTTGATGATATTCTGATTTATAGCAGGACATGGGATGATCATTTGAGGCATCTTGATGAGGTACTTAGCATAATGGAGACTCAGTCTTTGTTTGCTAAGATGTCCAAGTGTGAATTTGGGCTTACGGAGATATTGTATCTTGGGCATGTCATTGGGGCCAATGGGGTCAAGGTCCATCAGGAGAAGATACAGGCAATGCAGGATTGGCCACCACCCAAGAATATCTCTGACTTGCGAGGATTCTTAGGGTTATGTGGTTATTACAGGAGGTTCGTGAAGGGTTATTCCCAGTTGGTAGCTCCATTGACAGATCTTACACGGAAGGGTGCATTCAGTTGGTCAGATGAGGCACAGGTGGTATTTGAGAGGCTCAAGGTAATTATGAGTACCTGTCCAGTTTTGGCTCTTCCAGATTTCTCACGGCCCTTCATTTTAGAGTGTGATGCTTCGGGATTGGGGATTGGTGCAGTTCTTATGCAGGATCGCCATCCTATTGCCTTTGAGAGCCGGAAGCTGAGAGATAATGAGAGACTGTATTCCACTTATGATAAGGAGATGCTTGCCATTATGCATGCCTTGGCAAAGTTTAGACAGTATTTGGTGGGTGGAAAATTTGTGGTGAGAACCGACCACAACAGTTTGAAATATTTCCTGGAACAAAAAGAACTCAATGAGAGGCAACAAAAATGGGTCAGCAGGATCCAAGCATATGATTTTGACATTGAGTATGTCAAGGGGACGAAGAATGTAGTGGCTGATGCACTTTCCAGGAAACCCCATCTCGCTGTCCTATGTTCGTTGAGCGAGATTTCAGCAGATTGGAAATCTCAACTGTCAGTTGAATATTCCAAAAACACTTGGGCATGTGACATTATGGATGGAAAAATTCAGGATGATCGGTATAAGGTAATGACTGATTTGATTTTGTATAAGGGCAGAATTTACCTAGTTCCTGAATCTGAACTTAAAGAGAAGATTATGCATGCTTTCCATGATGCACCACTGGCAGGACATCCAGGGTATTTTAAAACATACAGGCAGATTAGAGAGAGATTCTCCTGGAAGGGTCTCAAGGATGATGTCCTGCGCCATGTCCGTGAGTGTATGACTTGTCAGCAGAACAAGTCAGAGCATACTTTCCCAGCAGGTTTGCTACAGCCATTGCCAATTCCGGAGCAGAAGTGGGAGAGTATTTCTATGGATTTCATTACAGGTCTTCCCGTGGTGCAAGGGAATGATCGCATTTACGCCGTAGTGGATCGGTTGACAAAATATGCACACTTTTTCGCTGTCCCTACCAGCTTTAAGGCACCTCATGTGGCTGATTTGTTCTTCCGTCAGATATTCAGGTTGCATGGACTTCCGAAGAACATAGTTAGTGACCGGGATAGCAGGTTTATGAGCATATTTTGGCAGGAGCTTTTCCGTCTGGTTTACACTGCTGACTCCTAGCACCAGTTATCACCCTCAGACGGATGGACAGACAGAGATTGTGAACAAATGGATAGAGGGTTATCTTCGCAACTACGTTGCAGGACAGCAAAAGGCATGGGTTAAGTTGTTGTATTTATGTGAGTATTGCTATAACACCACTTACCATATGTCTATTGGTATGACTCCATTCCGAGCTCTTTATGGGTATGATGCGAGATCCTTTGTTGATATGGCATTTGGGGATAGTAGAGCTCCCAAGGCTCAGGAGAGTTTACAGGATATTCAGGAAATCCTTAAGGTGCTTAAGGAAAACATGCAGCGGGCCCAGAATCAGCAGAAAATATATGCAGATAGGCACCGAGTGGAGAGATCATTTGAGATAGGGGACATGGTTTTTCTACGACTTCAGCCTTACAGGCAAAGTACTCTCAAGAAGAGTGGGGCTGAAAAGCTCAAACCGCGATTTTATGGGCCATACAGGGTGTTGAGGAGAGTTGGTGAAGTGGCATATGAGCTGGAGTTGCCTTCTGAGAGTAAGATACATAATGTTTTTCATGTGTCTTGCTTGAAAAAGGCTTTGGGGCAGAACATTATTTCCTCTACAGATTTGCCACCCCTGGATGAGGAAGGGAGATTAGACCTAGTGCCAGAGGAGATCTTGGACAGCCGAGAGAGGAGACTGAGGAACAGGGTCATTCGGGAGTTCTTGGTGAGGTGGAAAGAATTGCAGAGGAGGATGCTACATGGGAAGGCGAGATTATATTACAGCATCCAGCTCTACAGTTGCTTGGGGACAAGCAATCTCGGGAAGGGAGGACTGTAATGTCCCTCTTTCTCGATTAGTTGATCGAAGACCTTTTGGCCTGTTTTGTCTACCCGACGGCCAAAGGGGTGTTTTCAAGGGTGACTTCGGTTTATTATTTTATTATATGGTGCTCGAATTAAAGTAAAATATCATTAAAGCACATATAATGAATTAATAGACTGTTTGAGTGATTTTGACTTAGGAAAGTGCATTTAAATAAATTAATAAATTATTTAAATTGCCTTCCTAGCCAAAAATGCGACTTGTTTGGGTAATGGCCAAATATACCCAAAAGTGCGACTTGATTAGTGAAGCAAAAATAATTAATTAAATATTAATTATATGGTGTTAGCCAAAAAGTGCGATTTGGCCTTTGGAGGGTTTTTGGCTATATGAGGAAAAATGCGGCTTGGGTAAAGCATTCAGATCATTATTATTATTTTCACAGAGCAGTTAGCACAGAGCTTTTGCAGACAGAATCCAAGGACGGAAACCCTCTGGATTATTCCTCTTTGCGGGACGAAACCCGGGAGCGAGTGAGAGAAGTTTCCATCCAGGAATCTTCATTGTTTACATCAGTTATTCAACATTTCAGCAGTGTCAGGGAAAGAAATAAATTGCAGCTGTGGGCTTTGCACATCTATCTGAGTGGGGGCGGCTTCTTTTACGCCTATTCATTATTGTGTCGAGGTATTTTCATGTTAGATATCTATTGTAATTCCCAGCAGCAAATAAGACAAATCAGCTAGGGTTTTGATTCATTTTCTGTGGATTTTTGGATTATCATTGTTATTAAATCTTTCTACAGATTTATATTTGTCTGGCTGTAATATTTAGCTTCAGAAACCAATATTAAATATTCAGCTGAAATATTTACAAAGAAATCTGCCAGATTTGCCCTAGGCGCCTAATTTATATTCACCCGGATTGCGGGCTTTCAGTATTTATTTATCTATGCAGTTTCAGTGTGATATTTTATGAATTCCTTTAATATTATCGATTCGAGATCCGAGAGAACATTATTTAAAAAAAAATAAAAATAAAAATAAAAATATCAGACAAAAACGGGTTTGGGATCTTTTAGTCCCTTTTATATCCTTCCCTTGGTGCCAAAAGCCAAAGAGAAGAGGACCAACCTCTTAAGCCTCACTTTATCTTTTAATTGCTTCTTTATTCTCTCCAAATGCAGCCGATCTGTCTCCTAAAGAAAAACACTTAAAAGAAAGCATTAAATCAAATAAAAGAAAATTGAAATGAAATGTAATTCCTTTCCTTGTTCAATAATTCTTGTTTGCCACAAAAAGAGGATGGAAAGAAGTCCATATTTAGGCCTCGATTCATAAAAGGGCACATTACAGTCCTCCCTTCCCGAAATTGCTTGCCCTCAAGCAATTACAACCTCATATGCCCAAGCATCATCATATCATGGTAAAAGAACATGTTGTAGTGCTCCCATAACCTGGACCATGTGCCTATTAAATGAAGGAGCTTCAACCCAAACAAACTCAAACCTCTACTGCTCCTTCCTTCACTGAAGTCTTCTCCATCTTCTACTTTAAAAACAACAATGACATCTACTTTCTTTGCATACTCAGCTATACCAAAATCCCTGCACATTGATGTGGTTTCCATCATAAAGCAATAAATGGATGAATAATCAACTTGACTAGTTATCCCTCTTATTACAAGATGCAAATCAGATTGTGGAGGGGCTGAAAACAATTCTCCACAGTCATAATTCTCATAGAATCTTATCCAAATTGGGACTATCAAATCTGATCTGTTTCTTCCTTTCCGCTGTAACCTCCTTCCCACATCAACCCATGATGGAATTCCCTTTGAAAATGCAAGTTTACCACTGTTCATGGTTGCTAATGGCAATCCCAAATCTGATTTTTGCACCTTCAGCCCTATAACCATGGCATGACAACTACCAAACTGAAATCTTATGGAAAAAAACAAATTCAAGAGTAGCATAGGGACTGAAAATTGTCTTACATGGGTTGGAAAATGAAGATCAACAAGCCTATGGTTGAAATCAGCAAACATATTAGCCCTTAACTCAACATTCTTGCATTCCTTCCTTGCCCCAACTTGGCGTGAAAAATGGCTTTCAACAAGAAAGCTCCAATTTTCTCTTAATCCCTCAAGAGTTCCCCACATGGAGGTCATATTATGCATGCTTGGTACCAACCAAAAATTATCACCATGAAGCTTCTTACCCTTGCTAGCCTCTATGTATTGAATGCCCCAAAGATATGCTTCTTCCTTTTTCATGCTAGCCACATTTGGAAGTATTGTTTTATCTTCTTGTAATGTCCCCATTTTGAAGACCCTTAGCCTATCTTTCCTTGTGGGCTTTTGGGATGTTGCAAGGGGAAATTATGTTAAGTAATTAAATAATATTGCCTGGAGAGTGATTTTAATCATTTGTCATTATAAAACAATATTTATTTAATTATTTAATTATGGATGTTGAGTGGTTTTTCCACCACCTTGGAGTATTGCTCACAAAAGAATATTTATGGAGCAATTGATGTAATTTATTATTTAATTTAATTCCCAAAATGCAAAATAAAAAAGGGAATTAATTAAATAATATTTGGGTGGCTTTTTAATGTCAAAATACCCTTAGAAAGGGGACACTGTTGGCTAGATTTTCTCGCATAGCACAAAACCTAGGTAGTCATGAGATAAATCTCCCTCATTTACCGATGAGGCTCCGTGTCGATTTGTCAATTAAAGTATGCTAATATCTACATGGGATTTTACTTTAACTACTTAGTTCATGAACCATAACATGAATAGTTACAGCAGAAGTGAAGGAAGCGGCTATTTAAAGAAAGAGAAAAGTTATAGAAGAAGGCAATTACATAAACACGAGAGAAGAAATGTGGAAGATGTGCATCCCAACCAATAGATAGCAGAGTTGATTGTATGCACATAGAAGAAACCAAGAGATATAAACACAAAATTCTAAGCAAAGGCAACTCTAGATCTAAATCTAAAATAACACAGTCTATCAAAAGATCTAAGATAGAAAGCAAGAAACAAAATACACTTTGTGACACAAAGTTCTCCTAGGAAAATCTGCTCTCTGTATATTCCTCTGCTTCAAGTGGCTCTCAAGAGTTTTGCAAACAAAGTCGGAACACAAGGTTCTCGCTACAAATTCTGATCATTAACCGGAGGTTCTTCTCCTTCTTATAGAATGTAGGAGGGAAAGTACAAATGGGAAATCTAACTGAACTAAAACACAAACAACAAGTAAAGATGACATTTGGCAATCATCCTCCACTAACTTCTCCTTAAGTGACACATGTATCACTTAACTAATAGAATTGTTTCACATGACTTTAAGTAATGGTTTCAAAACCAATAATTTTAAAAGTCTTACAATTTCATCCGAGAACGTGGAAAATAGAAGAAGAAATAATAGAAGTCAAGCCAGCTGTAACATTTATGTCTTCTTTTTGTTCTGATATTGGATATACTTGTCGAACATGTGATTTAGCATCTTCCCATTTGTTTTAGCCATTGCTTCCTTCTTGGTGTCACCTGATTTCATCCTCGAAATCTGCGACCACCCTATCCAAATTTTTTGTACTTTTAGAAGTGGGTCGTTTTGTGTTTTTATTGCACGAAGTTCTTGTATTGCGTCAAAATATTCCAAAGAGCCATATTATCCTTTTCGCCAAATACCCAGATGCCCAAAATTGTTATATTCTGTCGTCGGGATTTGTTTGCGAAAAATTTGTATTTAATTATTTTGAGCCCCGTATGAGGCTATTTGCACTCCATTTTAACTCTGTTATGATCGAACATGTCATTATTCCTATGTACCAGAAGGGTTTTAACTTGGAATAAGTTTTGGGCTTTATTTGTGACTTTTGGCAATTTTTCGTGTTTTTGTGTTGTCCCGTTTCGTTTTCTGTGAAATTTCTCTAGAACAATTCCTTTGCCGGGTAAGCCCGATTTTTGGCCTGGAGCGGTGAAAACATATACGCATGTTATGCCCGGAGGAAGTCGCCATCGGAGGTCTGGATCACTGGGAAAAAGTGAAGTCGTGCATGGAAAAGCCCCTGCGGGGTTGGGCGCATTTTTGGAAAACAAAGGATTCAAGCTGCAATGGGAAAAATAGAAGCAGCAGGCAAGGTGGGAATTTTATACCTGCCTAGCAGGGTACTTTTTCCCGTGTTATAAAATTCACTTAAGCTGCAGTGGGAAAGTTAGAGGCTGCAGGCAGGCGGGAATTTATTGCCTGCCTTGCAGGGTAAAAATTCCCATGATAAAATAAAAGGAAAGTGACTTAAGTGAAATCATGGGATTTTATTGCCTGCCTTGCAGGGTAAATAATCCCATTGTCAAAGTCAAATCACTTAAGTGGATCATGGGATTTTAGTGCCTGCCTTGCAGGGTAAAGAATCCCATTGTGAAAAATTCTTAAAAATAGAATTATATTGTGCAAAAAAGTGCGCCCCCTTTGGTGAGATGATGGCAGCCTTTAAGTGATTATTTTAATTAATTTATTCTTCTAAAAAGTGCGCCCAAGCTTGGAAGAAGTCAACAAGTCAAAAGGGGAATAAAAGAAATAGATTTAAATGGACTAAATGGATTAAATTTAATTCATTTAAAGGCTGCCCCCTTTCTTTCAAAAAGTGCGCCCCATTTGGGACATATTTAATGATTTTTAAGGCATTAAATCATTAAATTAATTTCTATTTTCAGTGGCTATAGTCAAGGCACACTGTGAAGCTTAAGTGAAGTGTGAAGGATTAAATTAGATTAATTTAATTTATTGAATGATTTGTCCTTAAACATGCTATTTTTAAAAGAGAAGAGTATGATTTTTAATTAATTAATTGCCTTTAATTGTTAAGGCAATTATTAATTATAGAATTATGAGGGTTATATAAGCATGGGTATTTATATGGGTGAATTATTTAATTCACGGGTAAAGAATTGCAGCCAAGAGGAAAAGTGCGCCCTCATTTGAAGAAGGATTTTGCTCGTGCAAGGTGGCAACAAGGCTAAAAACTTCTAGATTTGGCACATGCTTTGAAGGAGGTTGACCTTTGTCTCTGCATATTTGTTTCGCATAGGTGTTACGGGTGCTCACGTGTTGTTGAAAGGATTCATGCTCTCTTTATGTGCAAATTAAACACCAATTTTGGGGTAAAGAGGCTTGAAAAGTGCAGATTTTTACAATTAAAATTCACTATTCATGCTCCGGTGGCCATTTTTGTCTGAATAAATTGCAGGAATTCATTACAGGTGCTTTACAAAGGAAAAAGAGTTTTTATCAATGTCCAATACATTGCATATATCCTCCGAATCTGAAGAATTGTCCAGATCTGCACCAATTTTGAAGAAATCGGCCAAGTAAGAAGAAAAAGAATAATTCAGACAAAGATAGACAGCCATGGCAAAGAGATGAAAAAGAAAGCACAATGGAGCCATGCATTGCTTCCAAACTTGCAGACATAGGAGACACAGATCTAGGCCCGGAACCTCTTTCCGATTTGATTGATAGATCTAGAGCGGGAAAGACTTCACTCATGCGTGCGGTTAAAAGCAGTGGAATTATCCGAAGCTGCAACTTTTCCATGTATAGCCCAATTGCGAGTTTGTTATGGAGTGCGCTAGATCTTACCATCCTTCATCCAGATCAGTGCGTGATGCTACGGGAAAGACAATAATTCGTTTGGACGCAGAGTTCATCAATTATTGTTTGAAGATTCCAGTGCGAAAGGTGGTGACTTCCATTAGTCTTCAGGATGCCGGCAGTAGGTGGGAGAAGCATAGAGTTGATTGTGTGAGCATAATGAATAGCCGATACATGAAGAAGCCTAGATCTCCTTCAAAGTTCCCGAGAACTCTTCCGCGGTCCAATTTGGTGTAGGAGGTAGATGATGTTGTCAAATTGCTATGCAGGATGAATGGCGAGGCGAATGCTTACACTTTCCGTACATGGATGTATGCTTTCATCAGGACCATTGAAGTCAACAAGGTTGATTCCATAATCAATTGGTCGGAAATTATTAGCAACAACATTGGTGAGCAACTCCAAAATGTGAAGCGTAACTTTCAGCTTCAAAATGACTTCCTACTTGGTGTATGCTGCAGCTTCACAAGGCGTCTTTTCCAAGTTGGATAGATGTGGTGTTCTTTCTAAGGACCCCATTTTCGAGTGCTACCCGCAGCTTACTGTACCTACGTGCGAGAAAGATTTCAAAGTGGTCAACGATGAATTATTCTATGATTTTATTTGCAGGCTAGACAAAGACTTGAAGGCCAATAGAGCAAGCAAGGAAGCATGGGAAGCGTGTCCAAGATTGCGTCTATTCATTCAATTTGCAGATTTCACATACCTCAGGGTTACGGGCTTTTTGGAAAACCAATAAAGTGCCCTGGTATCCAAATGATAGATTGATCGTCGTGGAGCTGAGCGAGCATAACTTGTGGAGTTACATGACCTTCACCAAAGTGGCACAAATCTACGGGCTTCTTCCCAATCACTGTGGGACATTACAGTTGCATTAGCATTCATAGAGCTCGGGGATGGAGGCGCAAATGTTATCCGAGTATGAGCAAGAGTTCTTCCCGCACGGCTAAACTTCGATCCATTTGGAGTAGCCAGGAAGACGATCTCCCAGAGTACGCACATGTGCCTTCATTAGAAGATTTTGGATGAAGTGCAAAAGTGAGTACGAGGTTAGAAAGAGAGATTTCAGCAAAGCTATCAGCAAAGCAAGTGTTCGACTTTGGACTAGCGCGGATATCTGCGGATCTTAAAGATGATGGGAATGTGGTACTTGACACTTACCATCAAATGGGAGGAGATAAAGCCATACTGCAGAATAACATAGGAGGCTACAACACAATTGAAGAAAGGTCGGGAGCTATGTTGGTGAATACTTCAAACTGGTTGTTGACGAAGGGATATTGCTTTGATGAAGCATTGACGAATCAAGTCACGGCAACTTCGGTGTAGGAGATTCCCAAGCGGAAGCATAGAGGAGAAAGCAAAGCAGAAAGCCGAGCGGTTGAAAGTGCATAGAAGATTTCAATCAAAGGAGAGGATCACTTCTATGACCATGACTTTAGCTCCGTTTCTCTAGTAAGATTTCACCAACTATGCACCGCAAAGAGGATGCTTTCGAGCCTCTACTAAATCCAACGACATTCATCTTCTCCCCTCAGCCACTTCGATTCAGCGCCTGTTCCAGAGGATACGTTGAAAGCTGCAGATGGCGGAATTCGAAAGGGCTTTGTCCTTGGATGATTGAAGATGACAGCCATAACTCTTGTGGCACTTTCTAATGGAGAGGATGCAATGCGGGAGATGGTAGTACACTCGCCGACTTCTCATTCTCAGAAGTAACTTCATGGAATGGTTGGCTTCGTAGTTGGTTTTCGAAACAAGAGTGGAGATGAACTTAAAAGAGCACGACTGCAACTACTCCAGAATCTAGGTGGAAGAGACAAAAGGCCTAAAGTTGTCAAAGCAACTTCTAGCTTGATGATCAAGGATTCGGGAGAGAAGTTTGCTGAGATATCAATTCCGGCAGAAGGAAAGATAGAGGATCTCGCGACAGAAGATGTGACAGTAACCAAAGTACCCCTCGGTCAAGCCACCACTGAAGGATTGAAGCAGGACACGCAGACATTGATGGATGCTTTATTCCTTAGGCTTGACAGTGAAAAGGCGGAGAAAGAAGAGCTGCAGAAGCAAGTATCTCAATTATGTGAGATCATAGCCAAGGTTGCTAAACCTTCCATTCAACCCATTTCAGAGCAAGTGAGTGATCATCTTATGCAGGAAATGGAGGATGTAAGCAATCAAGTAAAAGCTATTGACGAATGGAAGGATTTGATTATTCGTCAAGCTTCGTGACAACTTGGAGAAGTGCCACCCTTTAAAGGTTATGGATGATGCAAAGAAATCAAGTCAAGCAACTGATGGCGAACATAGAAGGTATGACTACAGTTGCAGAGAGTAACTTGAGTATTTTGGCCGAGATCAACAAGCTGTCGGGAGATGTATTGATTGTGGAATAGATTGTACCGAGATGGATCAGTTGAGAAGGGGAAGCAGCTAGAATTTGCAGTATCTTTCCGTTTGGAAATCTGTAGAGTTTTGCTGAAGAGGATGCAGGCACTTGAGAGTAGGACATCAGACTTACCAGACAGTATCATTTCTTTCACTGAGGAGAGAGTGGACGGGAATGTTACTTCATACGTGCGGATCGTCTCAACTAAGGTGCCTAATTCCCTGGAAGGGTCTCTTCTGATGGTACAAAAGAGAATTGATAAAGCTACCAAGCCTTTCACGATGAATTCTATCAAGTAGACTGGTGGTGCTGCAGCGGACATTGCGAGGTTTGGGCCGAGCTTGGAAGATGTGGAAGCGTGCATCAAAGTGTTGAATGAAGGGTTGCTGCAATTCAGGACAGAGAAAGAAGCAGTGGCTAAAACAGATGGAAGGATGTTGAATTACATGTTCGACAAGTATATCCGATATCAGAACAAGAAGAAGACATAAACATTACAGCTGACATGACTTCTTCTATTCTTTCTTCTTCTATTTTCTATGTTCCTAGATGAAATTGTAAAACTTCTAAGTTATTGGTTTTACAACCATTACTTAAAGTCATGTGGAACCATTCTATTAGTTAAGTGATACATGTGTCACTTAAGGAGAAGATAGTTGAGGATGATTGCCAAATGTCATCTTTACTTGTTTATGTTTCAGTTCAGTTTGAGTTTTCCATTTGTACTCTCCCGCCTACATTCTATAAGTAGGAGAAGAACCTCCGGTTAATGAGGATCAAAATTTGTAAGCAGCAATCTTGTGTTCTAGACTTTGTGTTAAACCCCTGAGAGCAACTTGGAGCAAAAGAATACAAAGGAACAGGTTTTCGAAGAACTTTGTGTCACGGTGTCTTGTGTTTCTTGTTTTTAATCTTAGATCTTTTAATAGACTTTGTGTTATTTTAGATCTGGATCTAGAGCTACCTTTGTTTTATAATTCGTGTGTTCATATCTATTAAATTTCTTCTATGTCATGCAATTAGCTCTGCTTATCTACTAATTGGGATGCACATCTTCCCCATTTCTTCTCTGTATTTCCTTTACTTCTTTCTTCTATAAAATACTTCCTTTTTTGAACAAGCGCTACTACACTTTACTGCGTAACTTCTTAGTTATGGTTCATGAATTAAGTAGTTAAAGTAAAACCCCGATAGATAATAACACATTTTTATTGACAAATCGACACGGGAGCCTCACCGTTTAAATGAGGGAGATTTATCTCATGACTCGCCTAGGTTTTGTGCTATGCAGAAAATCTAGCCAACACTTCTCTGTCCCCGAATCGGCAGCAATCCTTCATTTAACACTTTGATGCACGTTTCCACATCTTCCAAGCTTGGCCCGAACCTCGCAATATCCGCTGCAGTGCCACTAGTCTGCTAATAGAATTCATCGTGAAAGGCTTAGTAGCTTTATCAATTCTCTTTTGTACCATCAGAAGAGACCCTTCCAGGGAATTAGGCACTTGGTTGGAACAATCCGTACGTATGAAGTAACATCTCCGACAACGTCCTCGGTGAAAAAATGATGCTTTGTCTGGTAAGGATGATCTCCTACTCTCAAGTGCCTGCATCCTCTTCAGCAAAACTCTGCAAATCTCCAAACGGAAAGATACTGCAAACTCCAGCTGCTTCCCCTTCTCAACTGATCCGTCCGGTACAATTTGCTCTGCAACCAATACATCTCCAGCAGCTTGTTGATTTCGGCCAAAGTACTCAGGTTACTCTCAACAACTGTGTTCATGTCTACTATACTCGTCACCGATTACTTGACTGATTTGATGCATCATTCATAATCTTTAGGCCGGTGACACTTCTCCAAATTGATACGAAACTTGACGAATAATCAAGTTCTTTCATTCACAATAGCTTTCACTTAATTGCTTGCATCCATCATTTCTCGCATAAGATGATCACTCACCGCTCTGTAATGGGCTGAATGGAATGTTTAGCAACCTTGGCTATGATCTCGCACAATTGAGATACTTGCTTCTGAAGCTCGTCTTTCTCCGCCTTTTCTCTGTCAAGCCTAAGGAATAGAGCATCTATCAATGTCTGTGTATCCTGCTTCAATCCTTCTATAGTGGCTTGACCGAGGGGTACTTTGGTTACTGTCACATCTTCTGCCGTGAGCTCATCCTCCTTCCCTTCCGCCGGAATTGACATCTCAGCAAACTTCTGCCCCGACTCCTCGATGATCAACCTTGAAGTTACCTTAGCAACTTTAGGCCTTTTGTCTTTTCCACCTAGACTCTGGAGTAGCTGCAAGTCGTGTTCTTCCAAGTTTATCTCCACTCTCGCTTCTGGAACCAACTACGAAGCCAACCATTCTAAGGAGTTACTTCTCGGAGAATGAGAAGTCGCTGAGTGCACTACCATCTCCCGCTCCGCTTCCTCTCCATCGAGAAAGTGTCATAGTGTGGTGTCACTCAGATTTCACCTTGAAATCTGTGACTACCCAATCCGAAAAATTTTCGTACTTTTAAAATAGTGGGTCGTTTGTTGTTTTTATTGCCTGAAAGTTCCTGTATTGCGTCAAAATAATCCTAAAGAGTCATATTAGCATTTTTCACCAAATACCTAGAAGCCCAAAATTGTTTTATTCGTCGTCGGGATTTGTTTCATGGAAATTTGTATTTAATTATTTTGAGCCCCGTATGAGGCTATTTGCGCTCTATTTTAACTCTATTATGAGCGAATATGTTATTATTCCTATGTACTGCAGGAAGAATTTTAACTTATTTTCAGTTTTGGGCTTTATTTGTAACTTTTGGCAATTTTTCGTGTTTTTGTGGTGTTTCGTTTTGTTTTCTCAGTAAAATTTCTTTGGAACAACTCCTTCACGGTAAGCCCGATTTTTGGTCTGGAGCAGCTAGAAAACATATACGCACATTATGCCCGGAGGAAGTCGCCATCGGAGGTCTGGATCACTGGGAAAAAGCGAAGTCGCGCAAGAGAATAGCCCTGCGGGATGGCGCATTTACGGAAAACAAAGGATTTAAGCTGCGATGGGAAAATATAAGCCGCGGTAGGGTGGGAATTTTATACCGCCTCTGGCAGGTACTTTTCCGTGTTATAAAATCACTTAAGTGGATCACGGGGTTTTTTGTGCTCGCCTGGCGCAGGTAAAAGCATCCCGTTATCAAAAATTCTTAAAAATATAATTACATGTGCAAAAAGTGCGCCCCCTTTGGTGAGAGATTAAGAGAATTAAAATTGATTATTTTATTAATCTTTCTTCTCAAAAAGTGCGCCAAGCTTGGAGGAGGTCAACAAGTCAAAGGTGGAATAAAAGAAAGGAATTAAATTTAATTTATTTAGTGGCTGCCCCTTCCTCTCAAAAAGTGCGCCTATTTGGGCATTATTTAATGATTTTGAAGCATTAAAACATTAAATTAATTTCTATTTTCGGTGGTATGGTCAAAGCACACCTTTGTGGGGCTTGAGTGAAGTCTTTGTGTGAAAGATTAAATTGGATTAATTTAATTTATTGGATGGCTGTCCTTAAACATGTTATTTTTAAAAGAGAAAAACATGATTTTTAATTAATTAATTGCCTTTAATTGTTAGGGCAATTATTAATTATAGAATTGTGAAGGTTATATAAGCATGGGCAGCCATATAGGTGAATAATTTAATTCACAGGTAAATAATTGCAGCTAGGAGGAAAAGTGCGCCCCCATTAGAGGAAGGATTTTGTTAGACAAAGTGCTAACAAAGCTAAAAGCTTCCAGATTTGGCGCATGCTTTGGAGAAGGTTGATCTTCGTGCCCGCATAGTTGTTTTCACAGTGTCGGGAGCTCAAGTGTTGATTGAAAGGATTCATGCTCTCTTTATGTGCAAATTAAACACCAATTTTTGGGGCAGCAGGGGTTGAAAAGTGCAGATTTTTATAATTTAAATTCACTATTCATGATCCGGTGGCCATTTTTGTCGAATAAATTGCGGGAATTCATTACAGTGCTTTACAAAAGAAAAGGAGTTTTTATCAATGTCCAATACATGCAAATATCCTCCGAATCAAGATTTGTCCAGATCTCGCACAGTATTGAAGAAATCCGGCCAAGTTAGAAGAAAAAGAATTATTCGGATAAAGATTGATAAAGCCATGGCGAAAGGAGATGAAAAAGAGAGCACGATGGATTCATGCATTGCTTCCAAACTTTCGGACATAGGAGACATAGATCTAGGCCCGTAACCTCTTTTCGATTTGATTGATAGATCTAGAGCGGGAAAGACTTCACTCATGCGTGCGGTCAAAAGTAGCGGATTTATCCGAGCCTGCAGCCTTTCCCATATACATGCCCAATTGCGAGTTCGTGATGGAGTGTGCTAGATCTTATCATCCTTCATCCAGATCGGTGCGTGATGTCGGGAAAGACAATAATTCGTTTGGATGCGGAATTCATCAATTATTGTTTCAAGATTCCGCATGCGAAAGGTGGTGACTTCTATTAGCATTCGGGATGCTTGAGTAGATGGGAGAAACATAAAGTTGATTGCGTGAGCATAATGAACAATGCCGGATCATGAAGAAGCCTAGATCCCCTTCAAAGTTCCCGAGAACTCTTCTGCGGTCCAATTTGGTGCAGGAGGCGAGATGATGTCGTCAAATCATGCGCAGTTGAATGGCGAAGCGAATGCCTACACTTTCCGTACATGGATGTATGCTTTCATCAGACCATTGAAATCAACAAGGTTGATTCTATAATCATTGGTCGGAAATTATTAGAAGAACATCGGTGAGCAACTTCGGAACGTGAAGCGTACTTTCAGCTTCAAGATGACTTCGTACTTGGTATATGCTGCAGCTTCACAGGTGTCTTTTCCAAGTTGGATAGATGTGGTGTTCTTTCCAAGGACCCCATTTTCGAGTGCTACCCACAACTTACTGTACCTGCGTACAAGGACTTCAAAGTGATCAACGATGACTTCTTCTACGATTTCATCTGCAGGTTAGACAAAGACTTGAAGACTCACAGGGTAAGCAAGGAAGCGTGGGAGCAAAGGTCCAAGATTGGCAGTTTATTCATCCAGTTTTACAGATTTCACATACCTCGGGTTATGGGCTTTTCTCGGAGAACCTATATAAAGATGCCCTGTATCCAAGTGATAGAGTGATCGCCATGGAGCCGAAAGCAGCAACTCGTAAAGTTACACGACCTTCAGTTGAAACGGCACAAGTCTACGGGCTTCTTCCCAATCACTGTGGATATTACAAGGTTGATCAAGCATTCACAGAGCTCGAGGGATGGAAGCGCAAATGTTATCCGAGTATGAGCAAGAGTTCTTCCCTGCACGGCTTAACTTCGATCCATTTGGAGTAGCCAGGAAGACAATCTCCCAGGAGTACGCACATGTGCCTTCGTTAGAAGATTTCTGGATGAAGTGCAGAAGTGAGTACGAGGTTAGAAAGAAAGATTTCAGCAGGCTATCAACAAAGCAAGTGTTCGACTTTGGACTAGCGCGGATACCTGCGGATCTTAAAGATGATGGGAACGTGGTACTTGACACTTACCATCAGATGGGAGGAGATAAAGCTATCTTTGCAGGATAACATCGAGGCCGCCATTCAATCAAGATAGATCTCGAGCAGAGTGTGTTGGTGAATACTTGAATGGTCGCTAACGAAGGGATCGCCTTGATGAAGTATTGATGAATCAAATCACGGCAACTTCAAGCGCAGGAGATTCCTCAAACGAAAGCATGAAGGAGAAAGCAAGGAAGGTCCGAGAAGTTGAAAGTACACAGAAGATCTCAAGAGAAAGAAAAGACCACTTCTACGACCATAGCTTTGACTCCGACTTCTCCAAAGACCCAGAGGATCACCAACTATGCACCGTAGCAGCAGGATGCTTCCATGCCTTCATTCAAACCGCAATTCGTTTTCTCTCCGCACCACTTGCTCAAAGACCCGCTCCGCAGGAGATGTTGAAGTTGCAGATGACGGAGTTCGAAAGAGCTTTGTCTGGATGTTTCGTAAGATGGCAACCATGACACGTGGCACTTTCGATGGAGAGGATGCAGAGCGGGAGATGGTAGTGCACTCGGCGACTTCTTACTCCCCAGAAATAACTTCGGGATGGTTAGCTTTGCAGTTGGTTCCGGAAGCAAGAGTAGAGATGAACTTAGAGGAGCATGACTTGCAGCTACTTCAGGATCTGAGCAGAAGAGACAGAAGGCCTAAAGTTGCTAAAGCAACTTCTAGGTTGATCATCAAAGATTCGGGAGAAAAGTTTGCGTTGAGATATCAATTCGGTGGAAGGAAAGATAGAAGAGGAGCTCACGGCAGAAGATGTGACGGTGACCAAAATACCACTCGGTCAAGCTACCACTGAAGGATTGAAGCAGGACACGCAAACGTTGTTGGATGCTTTGTTCCTTAGGCTTGACAGTGAAAAGGCGGAGAAAGAAGAGTTGCAGAAGCAAATATCTCAATTATGTGAGATCATAGCCAAGGTTGCTAAACCTTCCATTCAGCCCATTTCAGAGCAGGTGAGTGATCATCTTATGCAGGAAATGGAAGATGCAAGCAATCAAGTAAAGGCTATTGACGAATGGAAGGATCTGATTATTCGTCAAGCTTCTGTGCAACTTGGGGAAGTGCCATCCCACTTTAAAGGTTATGAAAGATGCAAGTAAATCAACTAAAGCAATCGATGGAAAGCATAGAAGACATGAATACATTGCAGAGAGTAACCCGAGTATTTTGGCCGAGATCAACAAGTCGGGAGATGTATTGGTTGCAGAACAAATCATGACCGGATGGATCGGTCGAGAACGGGAAGAAGCCTAGAGTTTGCAGATCTTTCTGTTTGGAGATCTGCAGAGTTTCTTGAAAAGGATGCAGGTGCTCGAGAGTAGAACATCGATTTACAGACAGAAGAGCGTTTCTTTCACCGAGGAAAGAGTGGATGGAGGTGTTACTTCATACGCGGATTGTTTCTAACGAGGTGCATGATTCCTCGGAAGGTTCTCTTCGATGGTGCAAAAGAGAATTGATAAAGCTACCAAGCCTTTCACGATGAATTCTATCATGTAGATCGTGGTGGCGCCGCAGCATATCATGCGAGGTTCGGGCCGAGTTTGGAAGAGGTGGAAGCATGCAAAGAAAGTGTTGAATGAAGGGTCTTTGCTGATTCGGGACAGAGAGAAGGAAGCAAATGGCTAAAACAGATGGAAGGATGCTGAATTATATGTTCAACAAGTATATCGATATCGTAACAAGAAGAAGATGTAAACACATTACTTGCATGACTTCTTCTATTCTTTCTTCTTCTATTTTCTATGTTCCCGGATGAAATTGTAAAACTTCTAAGTTATTGGTTTTGCAACCATTACTTGAAGTCATGTGGAACTATTCTATTAGTTAAGTGATACATGTGTCACTTAAGAAGAAGTTAGTTGAGGATGATTGCCAAATGTCATCTTTACTTGTTGTTCATACTTTAGTTCAGTTTGAGTCTTCTATTTGTACTTTCCCTCCTACATTCTATAAGTAGGAGAAGAACCTCCGGGTTAATGAGGAATCAGAATTTGTAAGAAGCAATCTTGTGTTCTAGACTTTGTGTTGAACCCCTGAGAGCCACTTGTTGCAGAGGAATACAAAGAAGCAGGTTTCCGGAGAACTTTGTGTCACGGCGTACTGTGTTTCTTGCTTTTAAATCTTAGATCTTTTGAGTAAACTTTGTGTTATTTTAGATCTGGATCTAGAGCTTCGCCTTTGCTTTATAATTTTGTGTTCAAATCTATTAAGTTTCTTCTATGTGCATGTAATTAGCTCGCTTATCTACTAATTGGGATGCACATCTTCCTTACTTCTTCTCGTAATACCTTTACTTTCTTCTTCTATAATTTTCCTTTCTTAAACAAATTTGCTTATTTGCTGCAAAACTTCTTAGTTATGGTTCATGAACTAAGTGGTTAAAGTAAAACCCCGATAGATAAAAACACATTTATATTGACACGGAAGCCTCACCGGTTAAATGAAATTTATCTCATGATCGCTAGGTTTAGGCTCGATGCACAGTAAAATCTAGCCAACAGATTTTGGCGACTCATTTGGGAACAACTATCTTCTGCAGATCAAAGCTTTTCTATCAAGATCGAGTGTTTTCCATACAAATCTCAACCTGGCTGAACGTCCATTCACCCGATCCGTGAAGGCGCAAGGAAGGATTGATCATTTCTTCCGACTGCAGGAGCAATTCAATTTCAATCATCCTCCTCAAGTTAGAAGCCGCAGATCTAGTCTCTCACCAGGAAGGAGAGTACACACCCATCCAGATCCGGATCGTATTCAGCATAATCCGGCGGCTGGAATTATCCATCAAGTCTATCAAGTCTACACAAGGAGGAGATGTGCTCAAGCTAACATGGCGCACCAAATTGTACCTGTTCCATGGGGAGCGGCTTTTGGACCTCTCAACTTGGCTCCACCTATGCACGAGCTGCCAAAGGGATCCAGAAAGAATTTTCCAAAATTTTTGGAGATGGAAAGCGAACCCGGATGATCATTTGGCAGCCTTCTTCATATCTTGTGGTGTGCTTTGCGGTGGAGCATGAAGATGTCTCGGTCGCTATTCATTGAGACACTTTACGACTTGGTTGGAGAATGGTTCTATCGGCCGCTCCTGGCACCATAACCAACTCGGACGACTATGCGCATGAGCAATTTCGAAAAGATTCAAGCCTGCGAGAGGACACTGCAAAGACGTTGATCACCCAACCGACGTGATTGAAAAAGAGCCAAATGAGAACATGCGGGACTTTATCTGCAAGGTTCCAAAGGATTTTGTATAAAATCTCCACTTCGCGCATTGAGCGATGAAAATCAAAAGACGTTTTTTATAAACGCTCTATTGCCTGAAGTTGGATATCAGCTAAGAAGGGCAAGACCTGTAAATCTGCTGGAAGCACAAAATGCTGCCGTGGAGGTTGAAGATGACTTGATCATGGCTGGAAAACTTAAACAACCATCTCACAAAGGTGATGGCGCTTCTGCAAGTACTTCTGATCCTTTGTTGCAGAAATTGGCTAATGACATGCTGCAGATCAAGAAGCAGATCTCTCAAGCAGGGAATGCAACCCCCTCAAGATTAGCTCCTACTAGGACCTTCAATGGTCAAAATCAAAATCAAAATCGAAACAGACTTGCTGCTGCACCACAGCGTTTGGCAATAGAAGCTGCTCCAAGGAATAACTTGGAAACTAATGAAGAGGATCTCGGCATTGATGAATCATTCGATGATGAAGACTTTATAGATCCCACTGGCGACTCCAATATTGGTTACCTAGACTATGAATCTGATGATGGCTATTATGAATCTTTTGAAGATTTTGATGGTCACACTTTTGTGGTGTTTACAAGGTCTCAGACGCACCAAAATGCCGAAGCATCCATAAGCGGCCGGAAAGAGAGAGAAGATCCTGGCCTGGATGTTACTATCTTGAAAAGAGGTAGCACTCTTCCTTCTTCATTAGCGCCTAAGGATAAATATTCAAATTCTTTCAATTCACAGCAAAGAACCAATGCACATCCTGCTGAAGCAAGTCAAGCTTTTGACATAATTGATCACATCAAGAGAAATAAGGTCCAAATGTCAGAAGCTGAGTATTTGAGGGCATTTCCTGATCAGTTGAATAGATTGGTCAAATATGTGCAAAGCAATAGTCCCACCAATTAATAATAATTCACGGGGTATCTTATCAAGTCCAAAGATTACTCCACCTTCAAATAATGCTGCTGCAAGTTCTTCTCCTTCCACCCCTTCTCCTGCTACATCAGAAAGGATTGAGCCATTCTATGTGTCTTTGCTCATCAACGGACATAAGCTAAGCAATTGCATCTTGGATCTCAGTAGCTTCCGACAATGTCATACTGCCCGCCAAAGTTCAGCGATGCCTTGGGTCTTACATTGACAAAAACCATTGGAAGATGTTATTCCATGGAAAGGCAAGTCCCTCTTGTGGGGCAAATCAAAGATGCGTGAGCGTTTGCTTCCTTTCCTTTAGATAAAAGACTGAAAATGACTATCCTCAGTAGAAACATTCCAGTCTCTTATGGCATCTTTGTTGAGTAGAAATTTCTGCAAAGAGTCTGGGTGGAGAAGTCAAGATGGATTGGTCTTGTTCGCACATACCAATCAAGGAGTAAATCGAAAGCTGGAACCTGAGAAGAAATCCAAGTACACAGTATCAAAATCTGAGGATCCTAGATCTCAGATCTTGTTTCAGGAATCGGATCACGGAGTCTATTATCTAGAAATGGATAAAGAAGAAATTCAACCGGTGATTCGAGAATCACATCAAATTGATAACAAGATTTGGACTCTGGAATTTGATGGTAGCTGCTGTTCATTTGGATCCGGCGCAGGCGTTGTTCTTATCTCTCCTGAAGGGAAGGTGCATGCGCACTCCTTCAAATTGATGTTCGAAAATACTAACAATACGGCTGAGTATGAAGCATTGTTGTTAGGCATGGAGCAGGCAAGAACAATGGGAATCAAATTATTACACGCAAGAGGAGATGCTGAGCTAATTGTGAAGCAGATAAGGGGCCTCTACCAAGTCAAAAAAGACAAACTGCGGCACTACAGAGATCGGGTCTACTCTGCTATCTTGGATTTTTCAGCTTTCTCGGTATCTTACATTCCGAGAGAACAAAATTCAAGGGCTGATTCGCTCGCAGTGACTGCAGCCTTGTTGAATCCGGATCAGCCCCCTGCATTCTTTAGACAGGGAGACTACAAGGTGGAAATGGTTTTTCGCCCAAAGGTTCCTGACAACGTCCAGCAATGGCAAGTTTTCAACGATGATACGGATTGCTGCGTTTCTCCAACAGAAAGACAACTTTGAAGAAATCTACTATGAGGGAAGCAATTCACCTCCTAGGCAAACCACTGTCGGAGAAATGGATGCTGACATCTAGGAGGTCAGGAGATTATCCAACTAAAGGGAAATAAAATTCCCAAAGGCTTGGTATCTCTTGAGGAAATGTTTGATAAGCATGATCAGATGCTTAAGAAAAATGAAGAAAATGAGGAAGGCTCTTCCTCCGACACACAATTACTAAATTTGGGAGCCAGCAATGATCCCAAATTAGTAAATCTAGGTAAGTGTTGTTCAGAAGCTGAAAAGGAAGCTTTCACTAAGCTTCTTAAGAAATACATGGATGTTTTTGCCTGGTCCTACCAGGATCTAAAAACATATCAGCCTGCGGAAGTTCAACACTACATCCCACTTAAACCAGAACAAAAACCTTTCAAGCAGAAGTTGCGGCGGCACAATCCTACCATTTCAGGAACCATCTTTGCAGAAATCCAGAAGTTGTTAGACGCAAAGATTATCTATCCCATACACCATTCGGAGTGGTTGGCCAACATAGTCCCTGTAAGAAAGAAAAGTGGCGAAATTAGGTTGTGCGTGGATTTCCGCAACCTTAATCAAGCTTCATTGAAGGATAACTACCCTATCCCCATCATGGATCACACTCTGCAGGTGGTCACTGGATCTGAGATGCTTTCCATGCTTGACGGCTTCTCAGGATACAATCAAGTCAAGGTGGCTGAGGAAGATCAATACAAAACGGCGTTCATCACACCTTGGGGAACCTTCGCATACCAGAAGATGCCTTTTGGCCTGATTAATGCGGGTGCTACATTTCAAAGAGCTATGGATCTAGCCTTTGCTCATCTCAAAGATATAAGCATAGTTGTGTACCTGGATGATTTGACAGTCTTTTCCAAAGATAGAAGCACGCATATTTCAAACTTGGAAGAGGTCTTCATACAATGCCGCAAGCATGGTATTTCTTTGAATCCTAAGAAATCCATCTTTGTTGTAACCGAAGGAAAGCTGCTTGGGCACATTGTTTCCAAAGAAGGAACAAAGATAGATCCAGAGCGTGTCAAATCCATTCAGACATTACCTTTGCCCACATCCAAAAAAGGAGTTCACTCTTTCTTTGGAAAAGTAAATTTTCTCAGAAGATTCATTCCTGACTTTGCTGAGCTAACCCGTCATGTTTCGAATATGATGAAGAAGACACAAGATTTTAAATGGAGCAGCGAAGGGAAGGAAGCTTTCGAGAAAATCAAAGAGGCCCTGTCGAAAGCTCCAGTCTTGGTTTCACCCGACTTCAGTAAAGGATTTATTCTTTATTGTTATTCTTCCGAACACACTATGTCAGCAATTCTGATGCAGAAAAATCAAGAGGACGCAGAAGCTCCTATTGCTTTCATGAGCACGCCCCTTAAAGCCTATGAGTTGAAATACACTCCAATGGAAAAGCACGCATATGCAGTGGTGAAGGCGTGCAAGGCATTCAGGTATTATATTCTTTCCTCGCACACTGTGGTTTTGGTTCCAGATACTGCAGTTAAATCTATCCTTACTCAGCAAGAGTTAGGATTATTGAGAGGCACGTGGGTAACAAAAGTTCAAGAATATGATCTGGATATTAAACCAACAAAGCTAGTCCGAGGAAGAGGTCTGTGTGAACTAATGACATGATTAAAGCATCGCACGAAGCAGATCGGGGATGGGATAGATGAAGATTTACTGCAAAGATTTTTATAGATCCGGTAGAAGAGTGGCACAAAGAATAACATTGCTTACTTTCTGACGTATGGAGAATGCCCAGATCAACTTTCCAGAAAAGAGAAACGAACTATCAAACTGAAATCCAAAGATTTTGTTCTTTGGGATAATGGTTTGTACAAGAAAGGAATTGATGGCGTATTTCTCAGATGCGTGGACAAAGCTCAACAGGATCAGCTACTACAACAGTTTCATGACATGGCTTGCGGTGGTCATTTCTCAGCCCGAGTCACTGCACACAAGATCCTCAGAGCAAGGTATTACTGGCCCACCCTTTTTCAAGATACTGCAGAATGGGTAGCTAAGTGTCAAGCATGCCAACATTTTGTTGGGCATGTGAAATTGCCTGCATTACCTCTAAAACCCATTGTGATTGAAGAACCTTTCCAATAGTGGGGAATGGATTTTATTGGAATGCTTAACCCGGCTTCCAGTGCCGGTCACCATTACATTCTAACAGCTACTGATTATTTCAGTAAGTGGGTAGAAGCTATTCCTGTGAAGACCGCCACTTCCGCCGAAGTGTGCAATTTTATAAAAGAAAATATTATTGTCAGGTTTGGCGTGCCCAACAAAATTGTAGCAGACAACGCTCCGAATCTTTCTTCTGAGGAGTTGGTGGAATTCTGCTACACTTATGGGATTCAACTTGTTCATTCCTCAAACTACTATCCACAAGGGAATGGTCAAGCTGAATCTAGTAATAAGAACTTGGTAACTATCATGCGCAAGCTTGTAACGGAAAATCAAAGGACTTGGCATAAAAAGTTGTTTGATGCATTATGGGCCGATAGGATCACACCAAAGAGGGCGATAGGCATGTCCCCTTTTCAGCTGCTATATGGTAGAGACACAGAGCTGCCTCTCACCTTGGAATTGCCTGCCCTACGACTTTCTAAGGCCCTGGAGGATTCCACATTCACGGATGCTATTGATAAAAGAATTATGTACTTGACTGAATTGAGGGAAGTACAAACTCAAGTTGCAGATAGGTTGACAGAGCATCAAAGGAAGGTGAAAGTCATCTTCGACAAAAGAGCCAGGGAAAGAAAGTTTGAAGTTAATGACTGGGTCCTCTTATGGGACAAAAGAAGAGAAACAAAAGGCATGCATGGAAAGTTCGATTCACTATGGAAAGGGCCTTTTGTGATCAAAAAGATCGCCGGAGCAGATAGCTTCATTCTTGCTCATCAGGATGGAGCTGAATTACCATTGCCTTTTAATGGGCAACACTTGAAGTTATTCCGGACATGAGAAGCAGGGTAAAACCTGTATGTACATAAATAAATCTTTGTTTGTTTTTCCTTGTTTTGTCTTGTTTTGGTGTTGTGTTGTGTTGTGTTTGTTTGCCTGACCCCGTGCCCAAAGGACAAGATACGAAACCAGAGATGCTGGGATCTCATCTTTTCCCTTTGTCATTCTGACAGAGAAAAAGATGTCCACAGACGAGAGCCGATGTCACTCAGATTTCACCCTGAAATCTGTGACTACCCAATCCGAAAAATTTTCGTACTTTTAAAATAGTGGGTCGTTTGTTGTTTTTATTGCCTGAAAGTTCCTGTATTGCGTCAAGATAATCCTAAAGAGCCATATTAGCCTTTTTCGCCAAATACCCAGATGCCCAAAATTGTTTTATTCTGTCGTCGGGATTTGTCTGCGGGAAATTTGTATTTAATTATTTTGAGCCCCGTATGAGGCTATTTGCGCTCTGTTTTAACTCTATTATGAGCGAATATGTTATTATTCCTATGTGCCAGAAGGATTTTAACTTATTTTAAGTTTTGGGCTTTATTTGTAACTTTTGGCAATTTTTCGTGTTTTTGTGGTGTCCCGTTCTGTTTTCTGTAAAATTTCTCTGGAACAACTCCTTCACGGGTAAGCCCGATTTTTGGCTTAGAGCAGCTAGAAAACATATACGCACATTGTGCCCGGAGGAAGTCGCCATCGGAGGTCCGGATCACTAGGAAAAAGCGAAGTCCCGCAAGATGGGAAAAGCCCCTGCAAGATGGGATGGGCGCATTTACGGAAAACAAAGGATTTAAGGCTGCGATGGGAAAAATTTAAGCCGCAGCGGGGTGGGAATTTTATACACCGCCTGGCAGGTACTTTTCCGTGTTATAAAAATCACTTAAGTGGATCACGGTGTTTTGGTGCACACGGTGAGGTAAAGCATCCGTTATCAAAAAAATTCTTAAAAATAGAATTACATGTGCAAAAAAGTGCGCCCCCTTTGGTGAGAGATTAAAAGAATTAAAATTGATTATTTTTATTAATCTTTCTTCTCAAAAAGTGCGCCCAAGCTTGGAGGAGGTCAACAAGTCAAAGGTGGAATAAAAGAAAGGAATTAAATTTAATTTATTTAGTGGCTGCCCCCTTCCTCTCAAAAAGTGCGCCCCATTTGGGCATTATTTAATGTTTTTTGAAGCATTAAAACATTAAATTAATTTCTATTTTCAGTGGCTATGGTCAAAGCACACTGTGGGGCTTGAGTGAAGTGCTGTGTGAAGGATTAAATTGGATTAATTTAATTTATTGGATGGCTGTCCTTAAACATGCTATTTTTAAAAGAGAAAAGCATGATTTTTAATTAATTAATTGCCTTTAATTGTTAGGGCAATTATTAATTATAGAATTGTGAAGGTTATATAAGCATGGGCAGCCATATGGGTGAATAATTTAATTCACAGGTAAAGAATTGCAGCTAGGAGGAAAAGTGCGCCCCCATTAGAGGAAGGATTTTGTTCAGACAAAGTGCTAACAAGGCTAAAAGCTTCCAGATTTGGCGCATGCTTTGGAGAAGGTTGATCTTTGTCTGCATAGTTGTTTTCACAGGTGTTACAGGAGCTCAGGTGTTGATTGAAAGGATTCATGCTCTCTTTATGTGCAAATTAAACACCAATTTTTGGGGCAGCAGGCTTGAAAAGTGCAGATTTTTATAATTTAAATTCACTATTCATGCTCCGGTGGCCATTTTTGTCTGAATAAATTGCAGGAATTCATTACAGGTGCTTTACAAAAGAAAAGGAGTTTTTATCAATGTCCAATACATTGCAAATATCCTCCGAATCTGAAGAATTGTCCAGATCTGCACCAGTATTGAAGAAATCCGGCCAAGTTAGAAGAAAAAGAATTATTCAGACAAAGATAGACAAAGCCATGGTGAAAGGAGATGAAAAAGAGAGCACGATGGATTCATGCATTGCTTCCAAACTTTCAGACATAGGAGACACGGATCTAGGCCCAGAACCTCTTTCTGATTTGATTGATAGATCCAGAGCTGGAAAGACTTCACTCATGCGTGCGGTCAAAAGTAGCGGAATTATCCGAGCTGCAGCTTTCCCATATACAGCCCAATTGCCAGAGTTCGTGATGGAGTGTGCTAGATCTTATCATCCTTCATCCAGATCAGTGCGTGATGTTGCGGGAAAGACAATAATTCGTTTGGATGCGGAATTCATCAATTATTGTTTGAAGATTCCAGTGCGAAAGGTGGTGACTTCTATTAGCATTCAGGATGCTGACAGTAGATGGGAGAAACATAAAGCTGATTGCGTGAGCATAATGAACAGCCGGTTCATGAAGAAGCCTAGATCCCCTTCAAAGTTCCCGAGAACTCTTCCGCGGTCCAATTTGGTGCAGGAGGCAGATGATGTCGTCAAATTGCTATGCAGGTTGAATGGCGAAGCGAATGCCTACACTTTCCGTACATGGATGTATGCTTTCATCAGGACCATTGAAATCAACAAGGTTGATTCTATAATCAATTGGTCGGAAATTATTAGCAGCAACATCGGTGAGCAACTTCGGAACGTGAAGCGTACTTTCAGCTTCAAGATGACTTCGTACTTGGTATATGCTGCAGCTTCACAGGGTGTCTTTTCCAAGTTGGATAGATGTGGTGTTCTTTCCAAGGACCCCATTTTCGAGTGCTACCCACAACTTATTGTACTGCGTGCGAGAAGGACTTCAAAGTGATCAACGATGACTTCTTCTACGATTTCATCTGCAGGCTAGACAAAGACTTGAAGACTCACAGGGTAAGCAAGGAAGCGTGGGATGCAGTGTCCAAGATTGGCAGTTTATTCATCCAGTTTGCAGATTTCACATACCTCAGGGTTACGGGCTTTTCTGGAGAACCTATAAAGATGCCCAGGTATCCAAGTGATAGAGTGATCGCCATGGAGCTGAGCAGGCAACTCGTAGAGTTACACGACCTTCAGTTGAAACGGCACAAGTCTACGGGCTTCTTCCCAATCACTGTGGGATATTACAGTTGCATCAGCATTCACAGAGCTCGAGGGATGGAAGCGCAAATGTTATCCGAGTATGAGCAAGAGTTCTTCCCTGCACGGCTTAACTTCGATCCATTTGGAGTAGCCAGGAAGACAATCTCCCAGGAGTACGCACATGTGCCTTCGTTAGAAGATTTCTGGATGAAGTGCAGAAGTGAGTACGAGGTTAGAAAGAAAGATTTCAGCAGGCTATCAGCAAAGCAAGTGTTCGACTTTGGACTAGCGCGGATACCTGCGGATCTTAAAGATGATGGGAACGTGGTACTTGACACTTACCATCAGATGGGAGGAGATAAAGCTATACTGCAGGATAACATTGGAGGCTGCCATTCAATTGAAGAGAGATCTGGAGCTGTGTTGGTGAATACTTCGAGCTGGCTGCTAACGAAGGGATACTGCCTTGATGAAGTATTGATGAATCAAATCACGGGCAACTTCGGCGCAGGAGATTCCCTCAAACGAAAGCATGAAGGAGAAAGCAGCAGAAGGTCCGAGAAGTTGAAAGTACACAGAAGATCTCAAGAGAAAGAGAAGACCACTTCTACGACCATAGCTTTGACTCCGACTTCTCCAGTACCCAGAGGATCACCAACTATTGCACCGTAGCAGCAGGATGCTTCCATGCCTTCATTGAAACCGGCAACGTTCGTTTTCTCTCCGCAGCCACTTCGTTCAGCACCCGTTCCAGAGGAGATGTTGAAGCTGCAGATGACGGAGTTCGAAAGAGCTTTGTCCTTGGATGTTTCAGAAGATGGCAGCCATGACATTGTGGCACTTTCTGACGGAGAGGATGCAGAGCGGGAGATGGTAGTGCACTCAGTGACTTCTTACTCCCGAGAAATAACTTCTCGAGATGGTTAGCTTTGCAGTTGGTTCCGGAAGCAAGAGTAGAGATGAACTTAGAGGAGCATGACTTGCAGCTACTTCAGGATCTGAGCAGAAGAGACAGAAGGCCTGAAGTTGCTAAAGCAACTTCTAGGTTGATCATCAAAGATTCGGGAGAGAAGTTTGCTGAGATATCAATTCCGGCGGAAGGAAAGATAGAAGAGGAGCTCACGGCAGAAGATGTGACGGTGACCAAAATACCACTCGGTCAAGCTACCACTGAAGGATTGAAGCAGGACACGCAAACGTTGCTGGATGCTTTGTTCCTTAGGCTTCGCATGTGAAAAGGCGGAGAAAGAAGAGCTGAAGCAAATATCTCAATTATGTGAGATCATAGCCAAGGTTGCTAAACCTTCCATTCAGCCCATTTCAGAGTAGGTGAGTGATCATCTTATGCAGGAAATGGAAGATGCAAGCAATCAAGTAAAGGCTATTGACGAATGGAAGGATCTGATTATTCGTCAAGCTTCTGCATGCAACTTGGGAAGTGCCATCCGCCTAAAGGTTATGAAAGATGCAGTAAATCAACTAAAGCAAAATCGATGGAAAGCATAGAAGACATGAATACAAATTGCAGAGAGAGTAACCTGAGTATTTTGGCCGAGATCAACAAGCTGCTGGGAGATGTATTGGTTGCAGAACAAATTGTACCGGATGGATCAGTCGAGAAGGGGAAGCAGCTAGAGTTTGCAGTATCTTTCCGTTTGGAGATCTGCAGAGTTTTGTTGAAAAGGATGCGCAGTGCTTGAGAGTTAGAACATCGATTTACAGACAGACAAGAGCGTTTCTTTCACTGAGGAAAGAGTGGATGGAGGTGTTACTTCATACGTGCGGATTGTTTCTAACGAAGTGCATGATTCCCTGGAAGGTTCTCTTCTGATGGTGCAAAAGAGAATTGATAAAGCTACCAAGCCTTTCACGATGAATTCTATCGGTAGATGGTGGCACTGCGCAGTGCATATCATGAGATTTGGGGCGAGTTTGGAAGAGGTGGAAGCATGCAAGCAAAGTGTTGAATGAAGGGTTCTTCCTGCAGATTCGGAGACAGAAGGAAGCGAAGTGGCTAAAAGCAGATGGAAGGATGTTGAATTATATGTTCGACAAGTATATCAGATATCAGAACAAGAAGAAGATGTAAACATTACAGCTGACATGACTTCTTCTATTCTTTCTTCTTCTATTTTCTATGTTCCCGGATGAAATTGTAAAACTTCTAAGTTATTGGTTTTGCAACCATTACTTGAAGTCATGTGGAACCATTCTATTAGTTAAGTGATACATGTGTCACTTAAGAAGAAGTTAGTTAAGGATGATTGCCAAATGTCATCTTTACTTATTCATATTTTAGTTCAGTTTGAGTCTTCTATTTGTACTTTCCCTCCTACATTCTATAAGTAGGAGAAGAACCTCCGGGTTAATGATAGGAATCAGAATTTGTAAGCAGCAATCTTGTGTTCTAGACTTTGTGCTAAACCCTTGAGAGCCACTTGTAGCAGAGGAATACAAAGAAGCAGGTTTCCGGAGAACTTTGTGTCACGGCGTACTGTGTTTCTTGCTTTTAAATCTTAGATCTTTTGAGTAAACTTTGTGTTATTTTAGATCTGGATCTAGAGCTGCCTTTGCTTTATAATTCTGTGTTCAAATCTATTAAGTTTCTTCTATGTGCATGTAATTAGCTCTGCTTATCTACTAATTGGGATGCACATCTTCCTTACTTAAAGAAGTAATACCTTTACTTTCTTCTTCTATAATTTTCCTTTCTTAAAGCATTTGCTTACTTTGTTGCAAAACTTCTTAGTTATGGTTCATGAACTAAGTGGTTAAAGTAAAAGCCACGATAGATAAAAACACATTTATATTGACAAATCGACACAGAGCCTCACCGGTTAAATGAGGGAGATTTATCTCATGATCGCCTAGGTTTGATGCTTATGCAAAAATATAGCCACCAAGATAAATCCTATCTGTAAGTGAAAGATGGAAATACAATTTTCCCCACTTAGAAAAGCCCAAAACACTTCAAAAGTGATCAAACACTTCAAATATAATCTCTCCTTGAATTTAAATTGAAATCAATGCCCTAAACAACAATGTAAAAACTAGAAATGGAAGCTTCAACAACACTCCCAACAAACATGCAATATTCAGCCCTTGTAGGTCTTCAAACAACTCATGAACCGGCTGCAATACATCTTCAACAACTACTAAAAATTACTCAAAAACACAGCTAACTCCTTGAATTTTGATGCTCAATGGAAACCCCTGAATGGAGAATCCTCACAACATAGAAGAAGAGTTTTCGTTCTCCTTCTAGATCTCTAGAGGGTTTTTGTCCTCAAGAGATAATCTCTAAGGGTTTTCGTCCTTAGAAATTATTTTGCAAAGCTCTCAAACTTAGACAAAAATCAGAATTTTATAAAATAAAAGATGCTTTACAAAGCCAAGTACAGTTGCTTTTATAAGCAATCTTGGCTTAGTAGCCACCTACAAACACCAATCACATCCTTTGGCCCACATTTAATTCCTTTTTGGCCTTGTATTATCCCCAACATGGGTCGCATTTTCCCCAAGGGAAATAAAAACATAAAGTGACCTCTTTCCCTTTTCTTTTCTAATTTCACTTTATCTTTTCTTTTCTTTTTCTCTTTTATTTTTATTAAGTCATTAATAAATTAATATAAGTGCTTTTTATAAAGTTATTTTTGTGCACTTTATAATAATTTATTAAGACTATAGTTTCACTTTTTATCATCCCTTAGCCGTTGAGAAACAAAATTGGGCTAAGTTTTTCGAATCTTGGGAAGGGGATATTACAATCCTCCCTTCCCCAAATTGCTTGCCCTCAAGAAAATGTAACTCTTACACCTAAGAGCCATATGCAATGGATAGAACATGTAGTGCTCATGCAAGTCTTGATCATGTACTGTTAAATGAAAGAGCTATTGCCAAAATTTATAGCTCTCTTAATGCTCATAGATATGAACTTGGATCAATGGTTCAACATACTCCATATAGTAAACTGCATCTTCTATCTTATCATGCTTCTCAACACATGCTTATTATCCGAATCAAGACAAACATGAAGGACAAATGTGGTTGTCTAGCTAACATACCTTGGGACTTGATTAGGGAATAATCATTTACAACCATCCAAAAATGTGCATGCTGTCAATAGGATAAAAATATGGCAGCAGTATAGGAGAAATAAAAAAACTCAAAATATGGTAACCACTCTCATACCTTAGGATGCCAAAGTCACGACTGCTCCTTGAATTCAACTCTTCATTGACAGCAGATTTCACCTTGTTTTTTTAGAACTTTGAGGACCAAATGCCCCAACTAACCCTTCAAGGGTTCCACCATGTACCCGATATGATGAGTCAAAATCAGTCATTGGCTCTATTAAAAAAAAATTCTCCTCTCTTTATGTCTGCTGTTATGCACAGCCCAACAATCTGAAATTGATCAAAATATGTTCTCTTACCCTTTTTAGCAATAAAAAAATCAGTGTTAGTACCTTGAGAGGTACTCTCCTTTCTTGCACAGAGTCTCCAACGAATAAACCACGTTTTCCACACTTGTAATCCCAAAAGACAATACTGAATTCCTTCTTTCCCTTATGAAATCAATCACAAAGTTTTCAAAATCAAAATTATTAACTTTGACATGTTACCTAGATCCCATACCTTATAATGCCCATGAAGGTCTTCATCACTCTTTGTCTTCATGATGACTTGACTTTGATGTACCAAATCCTTGGCATTCTTATGCACAACCTGGCTAAATACCATCATGATAAAATTGCTGTAATGATATAGGATGAAGATGATGAAATAAATCCTTGCTACTCCTAACCTCCTTATAAAGAAGATCATCAAAAGGTTTACCTTCTATTGTTGATTTAGAAACCTCCAAAACAACACCATCCCTATTGTGACTCATGATTTCAGACACAACACAAGAATCAACACTCTTCACAATTTCATGCCCATCAATACTATGGCTTGGTAAATCCATCCCATATGACAATGACTCATTGATATGTACCTTTGGAACTGAAACATCTTTTTCAACTTTGCATCCAACAATCAATGTTTGTTCCTCACTAATACAATTATTTTTCTCATTAGGAGTCATACCTTTTTTTCTTGAAGCCTCTTCTTCTTCATTTTGCATGGTGGAATACTCTATGGGCTGATTTCTCTCCAATTTTTGCATGGTAATTTTCTCCTGTTGATATCTTCTATTTTTCCTTGTGCCTTTGCTATCTTTCAACTCACAAAAATCTTCAAAGGTCAACATAACTCTTACCTTGGAACTGAGTGTTGCATACTCTTTTCCCCATATCTCCATGTCATCATCCTCAACTGGTTGTTCCTCCTTTTGGAGAAACTTGGCTCTGCAAAACTGATGTTGAGGCTTGGTGAATATTCTAGCTGATCTAGTAGAGCTTCCTTCACCCTTGTTGCCTTGATTTCCTTGAGAGATTGTCATGGCAGTATTCATCCCCTGTATAGATCTGCTCAAATCAGCAAAGACTCCTATAATAGGTCTCTTAGATCTCTTTGTGCATCCACCCAAAACAGTTTGCAAATCTACGTGGCCTCATTGTTAATCACTTTATTCGAGATAGTTTATCTTATTTATAGTAGGAGCTCTTTGATAATGTTCTTCCATGGTCTTCTTCTTTGTCTTGTGTCTGATTTTTTTCTTCACGGGTTTGGGAGAATATCTTTTGCTTTGATACCACTATAATGTTCCCAAATGGACTTTTTCTTACCTTAGATGGATTTCCGTAACTTCCAACTAGGGCCAAATCGATTAATCCAATAATCCAAAAATCTCAACTACTATCAAACTGAATATTTTCCTAAAAACCTAGTTTGCTGCCCTAAGCCAACAATTTAGCAAAAATAGATTTTCCACCTCAAAATGCCTCCACAAATTATGAAAAATTGTTTTAAGTAGATAATTAATAATCGAGAATAGGATCTCTAGTTAGATTCGAAAAATACTAATTCTAGAATTTATTAGGGAAAAAACGCAGCAGAACTTGTAAATTCAATAACTTACAAAATACTCCAAATTTAACGGGCAAATGATAGCTCATAGATCGAAGCTTGAAAAATAAGCTTTCAATGAACCCAAAATTAGAATTTTTCAATGGGGGAAGACAACTAAAACGGATTCGCAATATACGGAACAATGTAGATAAACCCTAGCTGTAAGTGAAAGATGGAAATGCAATTTCACACCACTTGGGAAAGAACAAAAACACCTCAAAATTGATCAAACACTTCAGATTTGATCTCCAATGAATTTAACTTGAAATCGATGCCCTAAGCAATGCAAAAATGAAAATGGATGTCTCAAGAACACTCCCAAGAAACATGCAATATTCAACCCTTATAGGTCTTCAAACCACTCACAAACCGGCAACAATAAGTCTTCAACAATTCTTTGGAAAACTACTAGAAAACACATAACACTTTGATCCTCAATGGAAATCTCTAAATGGAGAATCCTCACAACATAGAAGAAGAGTTTTCATTCTCCTTCTAGATCTCGAGAAGGTTTTCGTCTCTTGAGAGATAATCGCTAAGGTTTTCGTCTTGAAATTATTTTGCAAAGCTCTCAAGCTCGAGACAAAAATAAGGATTCGTATAAAATAAAAGAGATGTTTTTACAAAGCCAAGAACCCTTGCTTTTATAAACAATCTTGGCTTAGTAGCCATCTACAAGCACCAATAACATCTTTTGGCCCACATTTAATTTTTTTGGCCTTGCATTATCCCCAACATGGGTTGCATTTTCTCTATGGGAAAGAAAAACATAAAGTGACCTCTTTCCCTTTTCTTTTCGATTTCACTTTATCTTTTCTTTTCTTTTCTTTTTCTCTTTTATTTTTTATTAAGTCATGAATAAATTAATATAAGTGCTTTTTATAAAGTTCTTTTTGTGCACTTTATAATAATTTATTAAGACTATAATTTCGGTAAACAAAATTGGGCTAAGGTTCTTGATTGGGAAGGAGATATTACATTGTCTCCTAAAGGAAAACACTTAAAAGAAAGCACTAAATCAACTAAAATAAAATTGAAATGAAATACAATTCCTTTCCTTGTTCAATAATTTTTCTTTGCCACGAAGTCCATATCTCGTAATGGCAAGAAGTCCATATCTCGGCCTCGATTCAAAAAAGGGGGCATTACATAGCACAAAGCGTGATTGTACGGGGGTTGTATAGTGACTGCAACAATCATGAAATGCTTGGAATTTCTTCCCAAACAGCTACTATTGAAGGATTGAAGCAAGACACACAGACATTGATAAATACTTTATTCCTTAGGCTTGACAAAGAAAAGGCGGAAAAAGTTGAACTTCAAAAGCAGGTGTCTCAGTTGTGCGAGATTATTGCCAAAGTTGCCAAATCTTCCACTCAGCCAATTTTAGCACATAAGTAGGTGAGTGATCATCTGATGCAGGAAGTGGAAGATGCAGGTAACCAAGTTAAAGCTATCGACGAATGGAAGAATCTAATCATTCGCCAAGCTTCTGTACAACTCAGGGAGGTGTCGGCCCGTCTAAAGGTTATGAAGGATGCATTGGTTCAGCTGAAACAACTAGTGATAAGCACGATGGACATGAACACAATAGCTGAAAGTAACCTGAGTACTTTGGTCGAGATAAATAAGCTGCCGAGGGAGGTTTTGACTGCAAAACAAATTGTGCTCGATGGATCAATTGAAAAGGGAAGCGGCTCGATTTTGCGATTTCTTTCACTTGAAGATCTTCCGAATCATCTTTGAAAAGAATGCGGGCACTTAAGAGTATGGCATCATCACTATCAGACAATGTCATTGCTTTCACCAATGAGGAAGTGGTCAGGAACGTTTCTTCATACAAAAGGACCATTCCTAACAAAGTGCCCGATTCCCTGGAAGGATCTCTTCTGATGGTGTAAGAGAGGATTGATGGAGCTGTTAGGCCTTTCACGATGGACTCCATCAGTAAGCTGGTAACGCTATAGTCAGACATTAAGAAGTTCGGGCCTAGCTTGAAGGATGTGGAAGCATGCATCAAGGTTTTGAACGAAGGCTTGCTACAATTCAGGACAGAAAAAGAAGTTGTGGCTAAAACAGATGGGAAGTTGTTGAATTACATGTTCGACAAGTATATTCAGTATCAAAACAAAAAGAAGATGTAGATGTTATATTTGTGAATCTTTCTTCTTCTATTTCTACGTTCTCGGATGTAATTGTAAAACTTTAAAGTTATTGGTTTGAAAACCATTACTTTAAGTTGTGTGGAATGATTCTATAAGTTAAGTGACAGATGTGCATAATTTTGACTAGAACTCCTGATGCATGCCACTTAGAGAGGAATTAGAGGAAGATGATTTCCAGATGTTATCTTTACTTCATGTTTATGTTCTAGTTCAGTTAAGTTTCCCATTTGTAATTTCCCTTTTACATTCTATAAGTAGAAGAAGAACCTTCGGGTTAAGGATCAGAATTTGTAAGCAGCATTATTGTGTTCTAGACTTTGTGTTGAAACCCCTGATAGCTATTTGAAGTAGAGGAATAGAAAGGAGCATATTTCCGGAGAACTTTGTGTCGACGGTGCATTTTGTTTCTAACTTTTTGTCTTAGATCTATTCATAAACTTTGTGTTATTCTAGATCTAGATCTGAAAGTTCCCTTTGCTTATGATTTTGTATGTTAATATCTATACATGCTTCGCTATGTGCATACAATCGATTCTATAATCTATTGATCGGGTTGCACATCTTCCCTCTTTCTTTCCTGTGTTTTTATTATTTCCTTCATCGATATTTCCTTTCTTTAACAATTGTTTATTTGCTGCAAAACTATACAGCTATGGTTCATGTGTTGCATGGTTAAAGTAATACCCACAAATAGATACTAGCATATTTAATTGACAAATCTTACATGGGAGCCTCACTGGTAAATGAAGGAGATTTATCTCATGATTGCCTAGGTTTTCAGCTATGTAGAAAATCTAGCCAACAAGTAGAAAAATAAATTAAAACTGCTCAAAAATGACTACAAATTTCAAAAATTAATATCTTCCTTAATATTGACTCTTTTTGCATGAAACCAAATGTAGATGGAAGATAAAATTAAGAGCTTTCAAAAGAACCCACAATCAAAATTTTTCACCCACTGAAACCCACTCAAAACAGCCCCGAATCTGCAGAACAAGTCGTTAGGGTTAGGAGAAATAATTAAATTTATTTCAGCTCTTTTCCCTTCACTTATGCCCTTTGATAAATGTAGTTTCAAATCTGCTGATAAGGAAGTTATAATAGCAGATTGAAAAACCTTTCCCAAACACTATTAATAAATGCGCAGATAAGTCGACTTGCATTAAATAAAATCCAGCAGTGTTAACAAGCTCCAAATATCATGAAACAAGTGCATTTACCATAGAATAATGAGCAAGAACAGTTCAGATTTTATTCTTGCAAAAATAACATCAAAAACACCATAAATCTCCTTCAACAAGTCGATTTATATCATGACAAAACCAACAACAATTTTCAGAATTAATTGATCAAATGATAGCTTGAAAACTCTCCAAATAACCTCACAAACTCTCTCAATAATGGCGCCTTCACTTATATTGAATAGAAATGCAAATAACTTATCAATTCAAGTTCTCAAGGGCACACACTTCACAATGGGTGGTGTTGAACACTTTTTGTTTTAGATCATTAGTGGGCATACATCCCTCTTCAAGCATGAAGATAAGTTTGATAAACCGTCAACATGCGAAAAGGAGTGCCCATCTTCTTTTATATCTTTTCCTTGCTCAATCTCCAAAGTTTCTTCTCCATTTTTGGCGCCAAAATCTAGGAGAGAATCTTTATTTTAAAAATTGTCTAGAAATCACACTCAAAACAAATATTAAATGCATGGGAAAATTAAATCAAATGATGCCCATATGAATCGACCCATGCTTAGAATAAATCAATTTATTCCAAATATTAATTATTAAATAATCCCAAGAAAATGCGACTTGCTTGGTTATTTAATTTTACCTCCAAAAATAAATAATTATCATCCCAAAACTAATCGATTTTCTCTCTTATTTTTGATTTGCACACAAAAATATATTTTGATTTTTAAATTCACATGTGCAAATTGATTTTCCCTTATTTTAATTTTTTATCTGAAAAAGGGGACAGTATAGAAAGTAGTAGTTCTCATAGATAGTGGAGCCACCCATAACTTCATCGATGAGAATTTGGTGAAGAAGCTGAAGTTGAAGGCTGAAGATTTCAAGGGCTTCAACGTGACAGTGGCAGATGGATTCATCCTTCATTGCACCAAGAAGATACATAACTCTCACTCACCCTAGGAGACCATACGGTAAGGGATGATTTCTATGTTATCAACATTGGTGAATCTGATTTGGTTTTGGGTGTTCAGTGGCTTCATTCCTTAGGAGAATTCACCCAAAACTACCAAAGTATGGAGATCAAATTCATGGTGGATGGCAAAGAAGTAATCTTGCATGGAATGAAAGGAGGAACTCCGCAGATTATAACAGCAAAGAGTATGGAGAGAACCTTCAAGAAGGGAAAATTACATGGGCAACACATTGTTTGGTAAGAGCTGATTGTACTTCCTCCATTCATTCTACTTTTCATGATGATATTCAGGTATACTTGACAAGCATGATAAGGTTTTCAATGAGCTTCCTCATGGGCTGCCACTAGAAAGAGGTTTTCAGCATGTCATTGAGTTGGAAACTGGTTATAACAACTCCTTACTGCCATCCCGGATATACAAAGAAGAAATTGAGAAGACTATCAAGACTCTATTGGATATGGGGTTTATCAGGCCTAGCTCCAGCCCATATGCTTCTTCAGTAGTGTTGGTGAAAAAGAAAGATGGTACTTTAAGAATGTGTATTGATTACCGACTGCTGAATAAGAAGACCATTAAGAACCGGTATCCCATTCCCAGGATTGATGAGCTGATAGATGAATTACATGGAGCACTCTACTTCTCCAAGATAGATTTGAGGTCCGAATACCATCAGATAAGAGTGAGAGAAGAAGACGTTCACAAGACTGCATTCAGATGTCACTACGGGCATTTCGAATTCCTTGTCATGCCATTTGGTTTGACAAATGCTCCTGCCACATTTCAGTCCTGCATGAACCATATTTTTGGTAAGCAACTAAGGAAGTTTGTACTTGTATTTTTTGATGACATCTTGATTTATAGCAAATCATGGGAGGAGCATCTACAACATCTAGACATAGTGATGGGTATTTTAGAGCAGCAGTCTTTGTATGCCAAGAAATCCAAGTGTGAATTTGGTATGCATGAAATTTTGTACTTGGGACATGTGATCAATGCACAAGGAGTTCACGTTGATCAAAGTAAGATACAAGCAATTTTGGATTGGCCTACACCAACCAATGTATCTCACTTGAAAGGATTTTTGGGTTTATGCTCTTACTACCAGAAATTTGTGAAGGGTTTTTCTCAAATTGCAGCACCATTGACTTCTCTCATGAAGAAAGATGCCTTCAGTTGGTTGGAATCAGCCCAAGAAGCCTTCGAAAGATTGAAGAAGGAGATGTGTTCATGCCCAGTACTTGCTGTCCCAGATTTCTCTCAGCCCTTTGAGCTTGCATGTGATGCTTCAGGTGAAGGGGTAGGAGCAGTACTAATGCAAAACCAACACCCCATTGCATTTGAGAGCAGAAAATTGAAGGAGCATGAGAAGAAGCTTTCCATCTATGACAAAGAGATGCTTGCCATCATGCATGCCTTGACTAAATTCAGACAATACTTGATTTGTGGGAGGTTTATAGTCAAAACTGACCACAACAATCTGAAATTTTTCTTCATTAGAAAGAATTAAATGATCGGCAACAAAGATGGGTGAGTAGACTCCAGGCATTTGATTTCGACATCGAATATGTTAGAGGGAAGCAAAATGTGGTAGCAGATGCATTATCCAAAAAGCCATCATCCCCTTTAGAAGATGAAGACATTGGTACAGAGGCAACAAATATGAGGAGCTTACGATTGCTTGAGGGCAAGCAATCTTGGGGAGGGAGGACTGTCATGTCCCTTTTTCCAACGTAGAAGACCCAGTTCGAATTTTCTAGCCATTCCTTCTTCATGGTTAGAAAGAAAGAAGAGTCAAGGAGAAGAGCAACAATTAATGTTCATCCATTTATATGTATTTTTTATATAAATAATTATATAAGTATGGGTCGGCCATAATAAAACAAAAATGATATTAAAGGGGTCGGCCAAGGCATATGAAAAGACATGTCTTTTGGGTTTTGGCACCAAGCTAGGGAAATCATTATAAATAGGGTTTTGGGATTCATTTTGGCATATCGACTTGACTTGTAATTTCCAAATTTTGAGATAAATTCTCATATCTTCCATTTGGGATGAAAACCCCAATTGAGGACCAAAGTGAGGGACGAAAACCTCTCACCTTTGTCTTTAAACATTTCAGATTTGAAGAATAATATTTTATAGAAGCTCTTTTGGTGCCAATTCTGATTTTACAGTGTATTTTGCCAATTCGACTTGGAAATGATTAAATATTTAATTGTTGTGAGCAAATAACTCCAAATAAATCATCCAAATCAAGTCGCCCCATATTTTCAAGCACAAATCTAAGTTTGCACGGTAATCAAGGCACTTTCATAGGTGAATCGAACCATTTTTCAAGGACTGCGATTTCCAGATTTCATTGTTTGTTAGCAGCAGTTCAATTGTGCATAAAAACAGTTCGATTTGGTCTAAATTCAATTTATAAGTGTTTGATAATTATTGCTAAGTGTTCTTTGAGATTTGTTGAAGGCTTTTGGCACTAATTTCCATAAATTCCCTTTGCTGCCATTAATTATCAGTCTGCTGCAATTATTTTCCAGATTTATGGAAAATTCATTAAATCCCTAAAAAGGGACATTACATTGAAGCTCAATCTCCAGGCAATAATGAGAATATTCAGCTTGCTGGAATTTTTAGAACAACCTATAAGAAGCAAATTAATGGTGTTCATGACTCTAAGAAGAGCTATGGAGGTGCCCCATACATGTATCCACAAAGTATAGATGAAGTCAAAGCAGAGGGCTTCACTTGTTGAAGATGAAAAGCCTAAGAGATAGGAAAATGTTGATCTTAACTTAGTAATTCTGAGTCATGCGGTTGGAGTTGTAGAAGATATCTCAATCATTCTTCATCCGGAAAAGGAAGGTAAACATGTTGAGGACAGCCTAGGGTATGATAATAATGATCATATTTCCAATTTATTGTTTCCTCCTATATCACTGCCATATTTTGGTCATCATGGGAAATATATTAAGAAGTATGTTAGAGACAACTATGGGCATGTTGTTTCTTCTATTCAAGGCCAAGATTGCTTTGGAAGGGGTGGTCTTCAAAAGATCAAGGTAAATATCATTTCTTGCACTTGGATTGAAAGGAAACTTATGAGCAATCATAGAGGGTTTGTTGTGCATTCTAACCACATGGTGAAGGACCAATGCTCTCAATTAATAGAATACTCTTGGGGACTAGGTAACACACATGAAGAAAAGATCATAGGGAATGACCAAGCGTTGAATGCTTAAGGTGTAAAGATGGTAAGCAAACTAGATGTTATTTTCAAGATTGTATGAATCAGTTTGCTATGGACTGAAGTTACTTCCAAGATTGCCACTTTTGGGTGTATGTGAAGGTTATGGATAGTTTATCCACTCAGAATATAAATCCAGTTGCATGGAAAATAAATTCAGCTTGCAACAAGGTATGCAATAATTCAGTTTTCTTCAACCAAAGTGAAATAATGTATCATACTATTCTTTAGGATTGGTTCTCTAAAACACACCTAGCAAGAATGCCTAATGAGACATGGATTCCATGGGAGTTTTGTGGTGTAAGTCATCTTTCTAACATGACTGAGATGAGTTTGGGTAATGTGAATCATGAACACCAAATCATTATGGGAGTTGTCCCGAATCTTATGGCTGTCATTACCAACATGTTCAACTTGTTCCACGCTCTATTTGCAGCCGCCAAGTGGATTACGATCATAAGGAGGAAGTGCTCTTCTTCTAGTGACATTGACAAGGTAAGGGTAACTATCACAAGGTGTTTGTTGGTCACTACAACTTTGAATTTGAATAATGAAATGCAATGCTACAACCATGATGGGATGTTCTTCCCAATTTCATGTGTTGGATTGTGCATATCTTCTTTGAACAACAATAGACAGGTAAGTTTGAAGACATTCTTTTCATTCAACATTGTGTGTAAGAGGGTTCACTCGTTGAGATCAACTAAGGCCAATGTTCCCACATATTTGGTATTGTTTGGGAAGAAATTTCGGGCGAGGTAGGACTGTTATACTTACATACCAGCACTCATAAGTTATGATCTGGACCATAATTTGAAGAGATTAGTTTGGGGCAGCTAGGAACCATCTTTTGTGATGTTCCCTTTTTGGGCAAATAGAAATTTGCAACAACTTTAACACAAATCGAAGCTGTGATGTCCCCTTTTTGGAACAAACCGGAAAATTAGCCAAATCTGAAAATAAAAATCTGAATCTTACATTTCAACCATAAACCCTCAACAAAAGCACTGAAATTTGGAACTTACTATTTTTAGTAAGTTCATCAAAACCCTAGGTTGAAATATTCAAAATTCCATAACTTTTGATTTACAACTCCAATTTGCATGAAACGAAAGGAAATGACAGATATTAATTAGGAACAGATTTCCATACAAGAAAACCCGAAAATATGGAAAACCTGATTTTTAAATCCCGAAATACAGCTACAACATCAAACCCTCATAACTTGCAAAATACTTATCCGAAAATTATGAACCATAGCTCAAAATGAAGCATAAATTATAAGGAAAATTATGAGATCAATTTTAGAATTTTGCATCCACGAATGCCATGCTAAAAAGTCACCTGAAACTCCAAAACAAGTCGCTGCCCTAATTTTGGGAAATTAGGTAAATAACAGAAATCTTCATAAATTCATATCTTGAGCAATACTTGGAATTTTGACACGAAATTACCCTTGTTGGAAAGCTTGGACAAAGATCTTTCCAATGAACATAAATTCATCAAATTCCCACCAACAAAATTTTCTAGAAATGCAACAGAAATTTCCAGCAAAGTCGCCACTTTCCAAAATGGCAAAAATAAATATCAAGTCTTCAAATATTCAATGACAAAGTCTTCAAAATCAGATCTACTTCAATTCCAAATCGAATGAGGGAGAGCACAATGAAAATTTAGGGCATACATCCCATTTCTCCAAGCATTGAGAGACATAAATGATCAAATCAACATGAGTCTAACAATGATCCCAACACTCCTTTTATAAGTAAAGAGGCACAAAATTCGAAATCCCTAAGAGAGGGAAATTATTAAATAAAAGCAATTTATTTCCCCTAGGTGTGGCGTCCCCTTTTCAAAGGGTGATTTTATCAATAAAAACCACTTAAATATTTATTTAATTAATTCCCCATTTAATTTTTATATTTTGGGAATTAAATTAAATATTCTTCACAATTAAATAATTATTGTTTCAGGCAATAATATTTAATTATTTAATAAAATTGTTCCCTTTGCAACATCCCAAAAGCCCACGGGGAAAGATAGGCTAAGGGTCTTCAAAAATGGGGACATTACACGAACCAAGAAGGATTAGATCCTTTTGATTCAACCTCAAATAACCCAATGTCGGCTAATTACAACCCAAAATGGGGTTGGAAGTAGCCAAGGTGGTGGATTAGATGGGCGGATCAATTGGAATTTAAATCCTCTTAATTCTGATTTTTATAACAGCAGTAATTAAATAAATCAGGCTTGCAGTTAGCTGAAAACTTCTAAAATTCATAACTTCATCAATACTCATTTTCACATGAAACAAAGTGCACAATAAACTTGGGATTTTTCCCTTTCCAATGAACTAAAGATTTTTCTGAGCACTAAAACCCCTTCAAAATAACACTTAAATTTTCAAATCTAGGTGCTAGGGTTAGAAGAAATTAATAAAATATTTCCAGCACTTTTCCCGGCCTCCAAACACACTAAAAAGCACCTCCCTTGCTTAGAAATAAAAGATAAATAAATCAGATTTGCAGATCTTGCTTTATGATCACCAAAAAACATGCCAAATAATTCTGGAAATTATTTAAAAACCCTATCTACAACATAACTTCAAAAATTCATATCTTTTTCTAGAGAAGTCCAAACGAGTTGAAACTTTGGATCTTGGGCCACAAAAATATGAAGAATAATATTCCAAAATTAGTTTTCACACAACAAACATGGAACCCTAATTTTGCCTTAAAAAATAGGTCTCACAAACACATTTAGGGCATCAAATCATCTCCAAAAATTATGAAATTAATTGCAAAACACAACAGATCTGAAAACCAACAAGTATGATCCCAAATCATGCAACAATAACCAAATTTGCACCATAAATAAATGCGCTAGGGCAAGGAACTCTTTCTCAAGCAATTCACCACACCACAAATGCAACACACACACTAATGGATCCTTAACAAAATCAAATTTACTTCACTTCCAAATCGAATGAGAGAGAGAGAGCACAATGAAGAGCTAGGGCATACATCCCTTGGGCATACATCCCATTTCTCCAAGCATGGAGTGATATCAAATGATCAAATCAACATCCCTAGTGATGGCCACGCAACCTCCTTTTATAACATAAAGGGTGCAACATTCAAATGGATGACCTCTTCCCTTTTGGAGGGAAAACATAAAACTTAATTAAAATACTTAAAGACTCACTTAATACTTTATTATTTTCTAGTTAAATAATAAAGAGTAACTAACCTATGTGCACATTTTTAAACTAACTAGAGACTCCCACTTGTAGCTAGGCATGCCGAGGGTTCTGAGGAAAATAAAATAGAAATCATCAATAAGCTCATAGTCTCCTATGGAAATGGAAAGCTTGCAAACTCTTCTAGTGCATGATAAAATAAACCCATCAGCTATGGTAACATTAAATCCTTGAAAAACTTCATCATGCAAACCAAGCCTTGTCACCAACCTCTCATTAATAAAATTATGAGTTGACCCACTATCTATTAGAATGATTACCTTATGCTTGTGAAGTCTACCTTCCACCCGGAAAGGAAGATATTTGGGAGTGCCGGAAAGAACTGCAAATGAACCTTCCACTTCTTTTTCTTCTTCCTCATGTGCATGCTCAACAACCTTCTCATCATCCACATCATTAGTATCACAAAAATCTGAATCTAATTCAAAATCTGAATCAATGACTTCAATAAAATGGATTTGCCCTTTACCTTTGCAATTGTGACCTCTTACCCAAGGGGTCTTACAATCAAAACACAAACCTTTCCTTCTTAATTCATCCCTTTGCATGTTGTTTTGGGGCTGATTCCTATGTGGTGGCACATAGGGCTGATTTGGCCTTTTGGGGCCTCTTTTGATGACCCAAGGGGTCTCCTTGCACTTTTGTGGGCTGCTGCAAATCAGACCTTGGCTGCCCTCTAAATCCACTTTTGGACAGCGAATGTGGGACATTAGTACGCTGCCCTTTAGGCCCAAAATCATTTCTATAAGCTGCACATTCCAAATCTAGAGCTTTAGTAATAGAATCTTGCAAAGACATAGGATTAAAAGCTCTTACCAAACCTTTTAGAGGCTCCATTAAACCTTCCGTGAAGAGAACTACTAATCTCTTCTCACTAACATCCGTAACCATAATGCCACCCTCGAAATCTGCCACATACTCAACACCATAGTTAGAATACTCGCCAAAAACTCGGCGAGTTTAGAAAAACTCGCCAAAAATTATGCTAAACGAGTAACTCGCAGGAAAACTCGCCAAAAATGCAAAAAAAAAAGTATAGTTGGAAAAAACTCGCAAAAACTCTTCTTATATAGTTGGAATACTCGCCACAAACTCGCCAAAAACTCGCCAAAGACAACATTTCTTTCCTTTTTTGGATTTTTGGTGAAGAAAACACAAGTATAGAAAAAAATTTGCCATTTTTGGAAAGGGTCCGGAAAGATGTAGCAGCAAAAACTTGCATGTGCCATAACTTTCATTCTGTGGCTCCGTTTCAAGTGTCGTTTTCTCTAAAAGTGCATATTTTCTCGAGCTCCACGCAGTGATGGCAATATTTTTCTTATTTTCATAAAATCCATTTTTGCACCTTTTTGGACCAAGCAACTTCTTGCAATCTTCTGAAAGAATCATGAGCTTTGATCGCCTGTAGACAGATTAGTAATTAAAAATATTGGGTAGCTTTCCAAAACTCGACGAGTATTCTCCCGTGCTCGGACTAATCACACGAAGAAGCGCAACAAGTTGACTCAAAAAAGGCTCAACGACTTGGTTTTTGTGCAATACAATCTCCGGCTTCGCACAAAAAAAGTTGAGGCCACATCAGTGGAGCTCATTGATTTGGATGAGATAGATCCATACAGTGAGTGGACTGGGCAAGAAGAGGAAAACCCTGCGTTCACAACGGACGAGATTGCTTCTTTTGAGAGGGAGGCTATGGAGGGAGAAGCACTAGCAGGACTCCGAGGAGATATTGGACTGGATGACATCTTTGGAGGTGATCTCCAACATGCAGCAGAGGAGCCACCAGCACCATCATCTAGTTCCATGATCGAGCCAAATTCGCAGCCTTCTAGGAGGAGCGTGGAGACGCAGCCGAGTGTGGGGACTAGTATCAGCCGGTTGTCGTATTCGCATGATGATGCGATTTTGTATTGTATTTGTATTCAAATCTAATAGAAAACACTTCTCCAACATTTTATGGGCTCATTTGATACATTTTGTAGCTGTGTTGCTTAAAATTTATGTTTTTTAAAGAAATTTGAGTATTTTTAAGTTGTCGAATATTCCCGAGTATTGGCCAAATATTGGCGAGTTTTAAGCAGTTTTTTTTTGGGGGTCTAGCGAGTTTTTGGTTTTGGCGAGTTTTCCTACTATGCTCAACACTATGCATTTGTTTGAGTTGTGCCAACTCACGAAAGTGTAACTCCGGATCTTTCCTATCAAATCTCTCCATAATCCTTTGGCTAAACTCTTCCATAGTGTGGATCGAATCATGCCCTTGTGTGTGCATCCCATGGAACCACCATTCATGTGCCATACCCTCCAAATGAAGTGTGGCAAACTTAAGGGCCTCTTCTTCGTGCATGGGGTTAAGTGAGAAGTAGGTCTCCATCTTTTGCATGACCAAGCCCTCACCGAAATCTTGCTAGATCCATCATAACTTGGTAATGAGACTTTCCCCAATCTTTGTTGGAGGTCCTTGGGGAGTTGTTTATGGGCTTCTTGGCCTTGATGCCCATCTTCAAGGCACAAAACTCGTCAAAAGTCAATATGGCCCTAGTGGCCGGATGCAAAGAGCCAAAGTCCATGTTGCATGCTTCAATGGTTTCTACCATGGATGACTCAACTTCTCTATGGGTATCCATAGGTAGGAAAGTCCCTTTGAAGAAGTTAGGAGGGGTTGTGTTGACCCCTTTTCTCCACTATGTGAGCTCCCTTCTCCATTGGAGTTTGGTGATTTGCCATTGCCCAAAGCTTCCTTGATGAGCTTGGTCATTTGTTCACTCATAGTTTTTTGAAGCTCCATACCACAACTTTGCATTAACTCTTGTAGGAACTTCACTTGATCCGAAGTGAAAGCATCGTCATCCATTGTCACCTTATTTCTCCTTTTGTAAAACAAAAACTCTTTATTACCTTGCATCCACAAATGATCCCACAAGAATAGAGGAAAGAAGCTCTGATACCACTATAATGTACCATTTTGGGATATTATTCAAATCTACAAATTAAACTTATCTAATCGATGTTAGAAGGACTAAACACTCCTAGTTCGACCTCAAATAACCCAATGTTAGCTTCAATACAATCCAAATGGGGTTGATGTGAGCCAAGGTGGTGGGTTAGATGAGAGAACCAAAATCAGAAATTAACCACTTAGCAATGAATTAAATAAAAATGCACCAGAACAGCTGAAACTTAGAAAATTCATAACTTGCTCAATATTCCATATTTTGCCCTCAAATAAATTGCAGAATTTTCTATAAATCAAGAGTTTTCCAAAGAGCTATCAATCTGAATTTTGAACCACTGTAACCCCTCCAAAACAGCCCCCAAAATCATAAACCCAATCACTAGGGTTAGGATAAATTTATTAAATTATTTCCAGCACTTTATAACCCTCCAATGCACCCCAAATAATTGCTCAAACTCAGAAAAACAAGCCAACACAGATCAGATTATGAATATAGTTGATTCACCCTTGAAACATGTTAGAATAATGCCCAAATCAAGTCACCATAGCTGGAATAAATATACCAAAATAGACCAGATTGATTAATTACTTAAAACATCATGCCAACTAATCACGTCCTGCAAGTCACTAGAACTTAAATTTATTAAAGCATTAACAACAGATCATTAAACACTCTTAATGTTGGCTAGATTTTCTGCATAGTTAAAAACCTAGGCAATCATGAGATAAATCTCCCTCATTTACCGGTGAGGCTCCGTGTATGATTTTTATCAATTATGGATTTGAGTAACTGTTTGTGGGTTTTACTTTAATTGCAAAGCTCATGAGCCATAACTAGGCAATTCTGCAGCAAGTAAGCAGCTGTAAAGAAATATTTGCAAAAGGGGGAAATAATTGAATCCGGGAAGAAAGCAAAGAAGATGTGCAATCCAACCAATAGTTCGCAGAGTTGGTCTCATGCACATAGATGAAACAAACAAATCTCACAATACAAAATTTAAAGAAAATGAAAGTTTCAAATCTAGATCTGAGATAACACAAAGTTTATGCAAAGATCTACACAGAAGTAAGAAACAAATGCACCGTTGACACAAAGTTCTCCGGAAATCTGTCTCCTTTCAATTCCTTAGCTTTCAGAAAAATATCAAGGGTTTCAACTCAAAGTCTGGAACACAAGAATATTGATTACAAATTATGATCCTTTAACCCATAGGCTCTTCCTTTATTTATAGTGTATAGAGGGCAATTACAAATAAGAAGCTTTCAATGAATTGCCACATGTGGAAGCTATGAAAAGGGGAAGCAGCTGACAGTATTCTTCTGGAATTCCTCTTTGCATGACATGCATGATTTATAATTGAAAATAGAACCTTTTATTTTGCATGTCTGCCACCTATTTCCAAGTAATTGACTTCTTCTAGTAACTTGAAGTAACAACTTTTAAACCAATCACTTAAGTTTTACAATTTAATTGATTACTCAATTACTTTGTCGGAGAAAATAAGAGAAAGAAGAAGAAAGAGGAGAAGAAATTAGAAGAAGCTGCTGCAACACTCCTAGTCTTGTTCTTCTTCCATACTCTGCATGGTGATCCAGCTTGTATTTCACTTCTGCTTCATGAATGATCTAAATGATATCGCTGTCTTAAATCTGAGATGTTTTTTCTCTCATATGTTGTTGAATCCTTTCCTTTGATTCTCACCAAACGGAATTTGGAAGCAGCTGACTTTGATTTTGCTTGCGGGTGTTGCCTCTGACCTATTTTCTCTCTTATCTTTAAAACTTTTGCAGCTTCTTCTCTAGAAACGTGTACAAGTGTAATGTTTTCTATAAACAATTCAGACAAAACTCATCACCTTTTATTTTTAATTGCATATGAGCAATTTTAAATTTTGGAAAGTAGTCCGGTTGAATGAAAATACAAGTAAATTCAATGAAGGCTTCAACTGGAAGATTGGGAGCACATGCACAAGCTCCTGAAAGGAATTTTCCATGCAATGAATTCCACATGGGCTGCATTAGAAACAAGAGAATGAATTTTTGCGGAAGCCTTTGCAATTATGAGAGTGGATCTATTTGTGCAGAACCTACAATTTCTCCTTCTGATTCTGAAGATATATTCAATGTATCTGACATTGACTTTGCCTTCTTTTCACCAATATGAGCACCAGTGAAGTATTCCTGCAAATAATTCAGACAAACATGGAATCCATGGCATGAATGCTTAATTCCTTCACCAAAATCTGATTATAAAGTTTGTTGCCCTCTATTTTTAGACTTTGTTTGCATGCCAAGCGAGCTAAAAATATTATTTTATTCACTTGTGCACTCACATCAACATGCAGATGCTCTGAATAATAAAAGAAAGTTTCTCCAACCCTAGGTGCCAAAACTGGATGCTTCGAAAATTAATTAAAAAAATCATCTTTTAGGCATTTAGCTATGCCAGAATGGGTCGTACTTTTTTGGCAAGAGGAATTGCTAAAAATAGGAAGTCAAAGCATTGGAAATTTTTATCCTACAAGGTAGTTAAGAAATTCCGCTTTTCACTTAAGTAACTTGACTTCCATAATGAGAATTTTTACCCTGCAAGGAAGGCAAAAATTCCCTCTTTTCACTTAAGTGACTTAACTTTCATAATTAGAATTTTTACCCTACAAAGCAGGTAGGAAATTACCGTTTTTCACTTAAGTGACTCGACTTTCATAATGGGAATTTTTACCCTGCAAGGGGGAAGAAATTCCCGCCTGCCTGCCACCTCTAAAATTCCCATTGGCAACTTAAATCCTTCCTTCCAAAAATGCGACTTGCATGGAAGAAAGCTTCTTTCCAAAAGTGTGACTTGCATGAAGAAATTGTTCTTCCCAAAAAGTGCGACTTGCATGAAGAAAGCTTCTAAAGTCGCATGAAAACTCATCAGCAACATTTTATTTCCATTTTTGGATTTTTGGTGAAGAAAACACAAGTAAAGAATAAAATTTGCCATTTTTGGAAAGGGTCCAGGAAGATGTAGCAACAAAACTTGCATGTGCCATAACTTTCATTCCGTGGCTCCGTTTTAGGTGTCATTTTCTCTAAAAGTGCATATTTTTTGAAGTCTACGCATTGATGGCAATATTTTTCTTATTTTTCATAAAATCTATTTTTGCATCTTTTTGGACCAAGTGACTTTTTGCAATCTTCTGAAAGAATCCTGAGCTCTGATCACCTTTAGACAAATTAGTAATTAAAAATACTAGATAACTTTTCAAAACCCTAGGCCTGGGGAAAGATCTGGCAGGAAAAATGAATAGGCTACAGGAATTGCCGGAGAAAACAAACGAGAACACGACAAAAAGAAATAAAACAAAATAAAAGACGCTAAGCAATCGCTTGAAAAATTTCTCCAATTAGCTAATCTACAAAAATTCTTCCCCCTGGGTGAATGTTCAGTGGTAATAATGATGTGGTGAAGTGTTTTATAACCTAAATCCTCCAATTTTAGCTCAATCTATTTTTAAAAGAACTTTATTTATTTAATAAATAAATAAATAAAACACTTTCAGACAAAGGTCTAGCGAAGGGATTGAGTGAGCTTTGACATGTGGGTATTTGTCGAATTTGGCTTTTATGACTCTCAAGATATCTTAGAGCAATGCAAACAACTGCAGGCAAAACAAACACAAAACGACACGTTACTTGAAAAGAACGATTTTTTTTTAAAAAGGGGTAGTCCCAGATTTTAGGGTGAAATCTTGGGGACACCACTTAAACTCTCCAAAATTCAACAACATGCAAATATCCTTCTCAATTAATGGCGCCACACATAGGATGAATATATAAGATGATATCCACACAATGCAAGCTTAGAAGGTCTCACACACTCCACAACAATGGTGGTGTTGAAGAACACCTTTGTTTGTGATCACAAATGGGCATACATCCCTTCTCCAAGCATGAAGAATTTTTAATAAAATCATCAACATGCCAAAAAGGGGACGCCACTTCTCCTTTTATAGATTTTGCATTTCAAATCTTCAAGATTCCCTCCTTCCTTTGGCGCATTTCTCTAGATAGGAGAGATATCATTTAAAAATAGCCTCTTTATCCGAAAAGGTCAAACTCCAATAAAATATTAATTCCCTCCAATTAATATTAAATATAAATTCCAAAGCACATGGAGTAATTCGACTTGTCCCAATTAAATTAAATATTAATTTAAAAGCACATGGGATGGTCAATTTTCCCCAATTAATTCCTTTAATCCAAGGGGAGTGGATTAAAGGTCTTCCATAATTATTTTCAATTAATGCCCAAAGAAGGGGACATTACACTTTATATAATGTTTTGTATAAAATTATTACCAAAGTTATAGCAGAGAGACTAAAACCCCTTCTTCATAAAATTATTTCTCTGAGCAAGGTGGATTTGTCCTTGGTCGCCATATCCATGATGAGATTGTGTTAGCATAGAAAATTTTGCATTCTATGGAAATTCAAAAACCCGGCAATGTTTATTAGATTGGACCTTTCCAAAGCTTATGACAGAGTGGACTGGGGTTTCCTTTGTAAGGTTTTGGCTCAATTTGGTTTCTCTATGGAATGGATCAAATGGATAGAGGCCTGTTTCTCCTCTGTTTCCTTTGTTGTTTTAGTTAATGGCTCTCCTTCAAAAAATTTTGGAGCTTCCAGAGGTATCAGGCAAGGAGACCCCTTATCCCCTTTTTTATTCATTATTCTGGCAGAATGCATGGGGAGACTTATCAATAAAACTGTCAGAAAAAAGAATTCATGGAATACAACTGGCTAAAAACAACCACCCGATTTCTTGTCTCCAATTTGTTGATGATTCCACAATGCTTGGAAAAGCTACGACTCTAGAATCTACACAAATCAGAAAACTCTAAGTACCTTTTCTGCTGCCACAGCTCAATTGATCAATCAAGAAAAATCCAACATTTTCTTTTTTGACAGTTGTGGTAGACAAGAAGAGCAAATTCTGAATATCTTCCACTTTAAGAAGGGCATGCTTCCTCTTCAATATCTGGGTGTTCCTTTGGCCTCAAAAAAGTTAAAAGATTGGCATTGGTTAATCAACAAGATTGAATCAAAATTACAAAAGTGGACAAACAAGTGGCTTTCATTAGGAGGGAGGATGACGTTGATTAAGTCTATCCTTCAAGCTATGCCGATATATGTTGCCTCTGTTTTAAGTATTCTTGGCACTATTTTGAAACATGTGGACTCTATTTTCCAGAAGTTCTTATGGAGCGGAGTTCAAGATAAGAAGAAATGGTCCTTGGTTAAATGGGAAACTTTGTGCCAGCCAAAAAAAGGAGGATTGGGATTTAGATCTTCTCCTAAGCAGAATAAAGCCTTAGCTGCTAAGTTATACATTGGAGGCTGCTTGCTCACCCTAATGATTTGTGGGCTGCCACTTTCAGAGCAAAGTATGCTGAAAATAACCCCGAGAGGCAATTATTAGATCTACCCTTCCTTCTAAGGGTTCTCCCTACCTTGACGTTTATCAGAATGGGAGAAGAAATGATAAAAACAAAAGCTCTTTTGGATTGTTAACAATGGTCAATCAACTAATTTTTGGACTGATTCTTGGGATGGTCAGCCCCCTCTCATTCTCCAATTTCCTCAGCTCAAGCCTATTATGGAGCAAATGCAGGACATAGGTTGGGTTAAGGTAGCCCACTATGGTAAAATTGTTTGTCATCCTTGGGAAAGTGGAAAAGATTGGGTTCCGTTTCGAATGGCCCATTGCAATAGGTCATGATGATCAGACTTTGCTTCACAATGCCTTGCAAGCTCGCCCTCTTTCTTCTTCACCATTACCAGATAAGTTGGGATGGGGGCAGGATGCTTGGTTATGCCTCCTTGATGACACATAATCCTCATCCACTTCGGTTTCTCTTTAAACACTTATGGCAACCAAGTATGTGGCCTAAAGTTAGTTTTTTTGTTTGGCTCCTTATTCATAGAAGAGTTCTAATAGGGGACCGTCTTTTGAAGAGAGGTATGTATGGCCCTTTCAGATGCACTTTGTGTTTACAGGATGAAGAATCTTCTTCACATCTTTTTTTCCTTTGTCCTTGGGTTATTCCTATATGGCAACATCTCTCTTCTTTGTTTAATTTGCACTGGAATAACTTTGGATCCCTAGAGGAGACTTTCAAAGCTTGGTAGCGGATTCTTCCTAAAGGCCAAAATCTTCTTCCGATGCTTTGGAATGGCATCTCTCTTACTCTATGGAATATTTGGAAAGAAAGAAATAGAAGAATTTTCCAGCAAATTAGTAGAGAGAGTTCTTTTATCGAGAGAAAACTAAAATTAACATAGCTGAAAGTTTAAAACACAAAATATCTTTGCCCCAGATTTTGTCCCCGAAGTGGGTGTATATCTGCAATCAGTTATCTTTGGATCCTAGGGATGTCACTCTACCCCGGTTGCAAATTAAACATAGGGCCATAAGAGACCTCCTTTGGGTTATGGAAAATTGAATACAAATGGAGCTTCTAGAGGGAATCCAGGAAGAGTTGCTATAGGGGGCATTGGTAGAGACAATGAAGGTGATGTGCAGTTCTTTTTTGCAGAGAATTTGGGTACTACTACCAATAATTTTGCGGAGGTGAAAGCAGTCCATAAAGGCATGCAAGAGGCTCTAAAAATTGGATGGCAAAAATTCAAATTGAATCAGATTCCCAAATCATTATGAATTTGTTATCCGATTATAGAACTGACTCTTCTCCCAATTGGCAAATTGCTAAAGAGGTATGGAAGATAAAATAATTGAAGCAGAAATTTCAAGAGGTTCAAGTACACCACATTCCCGTGCAAGAAATAAAGTTGTTGATGGGTTGGCGAACTGGGCCTTAGATAATAAGGATCTTCTTTGTTATGGCATGCCTCCTGCATGGTGGTCCAACAAGCTCCAAGAGGACATCAGATGTATTCTAAATCTTGATTATTTCTTCAGCTCTTCTTTTGTATAATGCTCAAGCTTGGGCAAATAGCTTTCAGGCTTGGCATAGTCAAATATGTAATTTTGATTCCCATCTAATATAATCTTTTGTTAGAGTTTTTCTTTTTTTTTTTTAAATATTACAAGTAGGCTAAACATCTTTTTTTGTATTCATGTTGACATAATATTCGATGACTTATCATATGTATGACAACCACATGATCAATGAAAATGTAAAGTCTTAAGTATATTGAATGTTTTTACCATTGGTCCTACTATAATTTTCAACTTTTGTATTTCTTATGGACTAAAAAATGAGTATATGTATGTGTGTGTGTGTAATTCTTAAATATATATGTACGGACATATCCAAGACATATCATACCCAAGGTTTTTTAAATTGATGTATCGTGTATCGAACCCGTACCCAAACACGAAAGCTGCACCGTACCCGAACATGAACTGTTCCCGTACTCGTACCTTGGCAACATAGTTTAAAACCCTTACCAAAATAAAATACAACAATATAAAATTTCACTTTATTTATCAAACTACCCACAACCCACAATACCTGAATGCTTAAAACATCTAGGAGACCTCTAGTAACATCAACATGGAAGAAAATAATTTTTCTAACAAGGATATGAATTTATTTTAATTTATTTCAAACCTGGAAATAGCTGAAACTTCAAAATTTCATATCTCTTGGAATACTTGGAGTGACAATGCAAAGGATAGCTCAAAATGATCACAAAATAGTAGCTATCAATTAAAGCAAACCTTAGATTTTTCCACCCACGGGAAGACCCCAAAAATGATCCCAAAATCTCCAAATGTGTAGATCAAGCTGGAAATGGATGTGAAAGCCATGAAAATGGTTGCCACATACAACCCAAAACTGTCACAAGTGAATCTCAACTGATTGTTGGCTGACCCAACACAAAATAACCTTGAAAATCAGACCTGGAGATGATGCCCTAGCTTGTTATAAATTTGAAATCTGATCCAAAATGTGCCCAAATTTGTTCCAACTACAAATTGACTTGAAAATAATCAAGGTTTTGCTAATCCAAACCTCACAAACTCACAAATTCATACCTGTCTTGAAGATCAACTGAGAAAATGGTGAAAACAACCAACAAAATGCCCTAGATTTGAATTATATCGTTCCAAAAAACTGCAAATCTGAAGCATAGCCCAATAGTAAACCCTGGGTGGATTCACCTCACAAAGTTGAGCAGTTTTTCGTTCCCAAACCTTCAAACCTTGGAGGTTTTCATCCCTAAAGCTCCTTCTCCTCAAGGGTTTTCGTCCTTAAGAGATTTGATGCAAGAAAATAACTTAACATGCAATGATAGAAAATAGATTGGTAAAAAAAAGGTGATTTCAAATGAATACTTGAACCTCCTTTTATAACTTTTCCTTGCCTTTTTCCAAGTTGGGTGCTCCATGTGGGACTAAAAGTGATTTTTAATTTATAAAGTGACTTCCTTATTTCTATTTTATCTTTATGAATACACTTTATCATAAAGTCACTTTAATAATAGAAAGTCCCCTTCTAATTAATCGTTATGACTTAAAATTTCTTTTTCTATAAATATTACAAGTCTTAATAAAGCAACTTAAAAATATAACGATAAAATACTTCCCTTGCATTTCCCTTTAAGCCCCTGAGAAATCATCTAGGGCAGAAAGGGTCTCATGGTGAACTTGGGTTAAAGAGGGGACCCATTAGCTTGTCCTTTGAGAACCACTTCCTTGCCATCTTTGAAGAATTTCAGCTCCATAGTCCTATAAATTTGAGTGAAATCTCCTAAAGCATGCAACCATTGAACACCCAACACAATGTCAATCTCGCCAATATCAACAACATAGAAATCATCAGTTACCTTGTGCTTCCCAAGAGAGAGGGGAAGTTGTTGGATCTTTTGGAGCATGGAATAGAAGACCCATCCGCTATAGTCACATTGAAAGCCTTGCAATCCGTGGTCTTCAAAGCCATCTTTCTCACCAAGCCCCCATCAATGAAGTTATGAGTGGGTCCACTATCATCCAAAGTAGTCACCCTTTGTCCTTTTATAGTGCCTTTAACCCGGAATGCATGGTATTTAGGAGCTCCAGAAAGAGAGGCAAGTGTGCTACCCACTTCTTTGACTTCTTCTTCTTCATGTACATGCTCATCAACATCTTCTTTTGACACATCATTAGTACTATCAAAATCAAAATCTGAATCATCATCAATTACCTCAATGTAGTGGATTTGACCCTTGCCCTTACAATGATGACCTCTAGTCCAAGGATCTCTACAATCGAAGCACAAACCTTTCCTCCTTAACTCATCTCTTGATTCTTTTGAATGGCTGTTGTGGGCTGCATTTTGTGAGGTGGCATATAGGGTTGGAATGGCCCACGAAAATCAGACCTTGGCTGTCCCAGATCTCCACTTTTGGGCAGCGAATGAGTGGCCACCACTCGCTGTCCTCTTTGCCATTCTCTTTCTCTATAAGCTGAACATTCTAGATCCAAAGCTTTAGTTATTGCATCTTGTAATGAAATAGGATTAAAAGCTCTTACCAAACCTCTCAAGGGCTCAATCAAACCCTTGGTGAAAAGGACAACCAATATTTTCTCACTAACATCCGTAACCATGACTGAAATCTTTTGAAAATCAGCAACATACCTTTCCACATCATGATTTTGTTTGAGCTGAGCCAACTCACGAAAGTGAATTTCCGGATCCTTCCGGTCAAATCCTCCAAGGTGTGAATCGATCCATGGCCTTGGGTGATCATGCCATGAAACCACCATTCATGAGCCATACCCTCCAAATGAAGAGTGATGAATTTGAGGGCTTCATCCTCATACATGGGGTTGAGTGAAAAATAGGTCTCCATTTTCTCTGACCATGATCGAACAAGATGGTTTCCCAGCATTTGAAAAAAAAATCGTTCTTTTAAAATAACGGGTCTTTTTGTGTTTTTATTGCCATAAGATGTATGTATTATGTTAGGATATTCCCAGTGAATCATATGAGCCAATTTCGACAAATACCTAGATGCTCAAACTCATTTTATTCCTCCACCAAGTTTTGTCTGCTGGAAATTTTTATTTAATTATTTATTGAATAAATAATGCCTCGTTTGAAGTAAATTGTGCTCCGGTTGAATCCTGTTGAAGTTTTGCATGCCAATATTCACTCATCTCATTAGGGTTTTCACCAGGAATGAATTCAGGGCATTATCTCGTAACTCTCGCAACGTTTTCGCTTTTATTTTATTTTTTGTGTTTTTCTCTGGTTTTCTCCTTAGTTTCTCTGTGAAATTCCCCTAGGTCAATTCCTTCGCCAGTATAGTCTGTTTAATTGCTGAAGCATCTGGAGATCATCTACCGACACAACACCAAAAGGAATCAGCCTCAAAATGCAAGCCCATGAACCAAAATGATGAAGTCATGCACAAAATGCCTCTCCAGACAAGTCACATTTTCTGGAATTAATGAGTGTAAGCTGCAATGGGATTTTTGGTAGCTACAAGCAGGCGAGAATTTCTTACCTGCCTTGCAGGGTACTTTTTCCCATGAAGTCAAAGTCACTTAAGCTGCGATGGGAAAATTAGAGGCAGCAGAGCGAAATTTCTTACCTGCCTTGCAAGGTGAAAATTCCCATTATAAAATAAAGAAAAATCACTTAAAGCACCGGTGGGAATTTTCTGTTTGCCTAGCAGAGCTAACTTTTCCCATGAAAAGGTTTTATTCACCCATACAAGTCGCACTTTTTCAAAAGAAGTTATTTTCAATACAAGTCACACTTTTTGGGAAGTCACTTAAGCTACAGTGGGAAAATTAGAGGTGGCAGACAGGTGGGAATTTATTACCTATCTTGCAGGTTAATAATTTCCATTATAAAAGTCAAATAACTTAAGTGGAAGAAGGGATTTTTAGAGCTGCGGTGCAGGGTGAAAATTCCCACCAGAAGTTGACTTCTTAATTTTAGAATTCACCCTTGCCAAAAAGTGCGACCCATTTGGGCATTAAACAAAAATTTTAATGATATTTATTAATAGTTGCTTTGTCTAATTTTGGCGCCAAGGATGGAGGAAAAGTCAATGCATGGAGATAAGCCAAAGAGAACTGAAGGAACATTGTAAAAATAAATAAAATGAATTTATTTAATGGCAGCCAACAACATGCAAAAATAGGCGCCCAATTTGGGTGAATAAACATGTTTGTTTATTAATTAATTGCCAGAATAGGATGGACAATTATTAGAAATAGAATGTTGAGGGTTATATAAGCATGGGCTGCCATAATGAAGAAGCAATTAATTCTTTTTGCTAAGGATTGCAGCTCGAGACAGTTTTGGCGCCAAAGAAAGGAGGATTTTTGCATCTGGAGGTGTTTTTCATTGGGAAGCTTCAAGGTTTGGCGCCTAGGGTTGGAATAGCTTGATTTATGCTATGATAATTATCTACATGTTGCTATAAGTGCCCAGGTGAATTTAAAAATATTTATGTTTGTTTTGCATGCAAGCAAAGCCTCAAATTTTAGGGCAGCGGGCTTCATATGCAGATTTTTGGTGACAGAAATCAAGTATTCATGCTCTAGACTTCATCTTTGTCTTAAATAATTGCAGGTATTCATTACGGTGAAAGGAAGTTCAAATCAATGTTAGGTACATTGAATATATCTTCCGAATCTGAAGAAATTGATAGATTTGCGTGAATTGATCCAGTTATAAAGAATTCCGGTAAGATTAAAAAAAAGGAACACAGACAAAGATTGCTCCAGCCATGATGAAGCATGATGATAGAGAGGGATCAAGTAGAATCATGCATAGCTTCTAGATTTGTTGATATCAATGACACAGACATGGGCCCAGAACCCATCTCTGAAATAATTAACAGATCCAAGGCTAGAAAGACATTTCTCATGCGGGCAATGAAAAGCAGTGGAATTATTCCAGCATCAACATTCCCAGTCACAACTCAGTTGCCCGAATTTGTCATGGAGTGTGCGAGATCATATCATCCTCTTTCCAGAACAATCCGGGATGCTATGGGAAAGACAATTATTAGGCTGGATGCACAGTTTATCAATTATTGTCTGAAGATTCTGACACAAACGGTGGTGATTGCAATCAAGCATGCTGGATGCAGGTAACAGATGGGAGAAACACAAAGCAGATTGCGTGAGCATAATGAACAACCGATATATGAAGAAGCCCAGGTCTCCATCAAAGTTCCCGAGAACTCTTCCGCGATCCAACTTGGTGCAGGAGGTGGATGATATCACTAAATTGCTTTGCAGGATAAGTGGAGAAGCCAATACTCACAACTTTCGCTCATGGATGTATGCTTTCGTGAGGACTATCGAGATCAACAGAGTTGATTCGATAATCAATTGGGCAGAGATCATCAGTGATAGCATCGGTGAGCAACTTCGGAGTGTGAGGCGGACTTACAACTTCAAAATGACTTCATACCTAGTATATGCAGCAGCCTCGCAGGGCATATTTTCCAAGCTGGATAGATGAGGCGTACTGGCAAAAGATCCTATCTTTGATTGCTATCCACAGTTGACAGTTCCTGAGTGCCACAAAGATTACAAAGCGGTCAACGATGGGTTCTTCTATGAATTCATCTGCAAACTAAATGGTGATTTGAAGACCAACAGGGTGAGTAAAGAAGCTTGGGAAGTTGTATCTCAACATGGCTGCATTTTCATCTTATCTCAGGGTGACTGGCTTTTCGGGAGAACCAATAAAGTTGTCGAGGTATCCAAACGACAAGTGGGTCATCATGGAGTTGTGCAGACAACTCATGGAGATGCATGACTTACAATCAAAGCAGCACAAGTCTACGGGTTTCTTTCTAGTCACAGTGGGTTATTACAGCTGCCAGAGCATCCACAAAGCTAGAGGAGTCAAAGCTGAAATGTTTTATGAGTATGAGCTTGAGTTCTTTTCCAAGATGGCTAAACTTTGACCCATATGGAGTAGCGAAGAAGACAATCTCCCAGGAATACTCACATGTGCCTTCGTTGGAGGACTTTTGGATGAAGTGCAGAACGAGTATGAAGTCAGAAAGAAAGACTTCAGCAGGTTATTCGGCGCAACAAGTGTCTAATTATGGTTTGGCACGGATACCTGCAGATCTTGCAGATGATGGGCATGTGATACTTGACTCGTATCATCAAATGGGAGGAGATAGAGTTGCTCTTCAAGAAAACATTGGTGGCTGCCAGACAATTGAAGAAAGATCTTCCGCAGTTCTGGTTAACACTTTGAACTGGTTGTTGACAAAGGGGTATTGCTGGATGAAGCTTTGATGAATCAAATCACATGCAACTTTACCACAAGAGATTCCAAGAAAAGAAAGCACGAAGGTGAAAGCAACAGAAGGCCGGAAAAGCTTAAAGTTCACAAGAAGTCTCACATACAGGAGAAGGCCAAATCTATGGCAATCATTCCAGTTCTAGTTTCTCCAACATCAACTCATAGCACTTCAGCAGCCCCGGAACCTCAGAGAGATCTTGTTGTTCCTCCTTTGAATCCAACGTCATTTGTATTTTCTCCTCGACCACTCAGGTCTTCACCTATCCATGTGGAGAAGTTAAAATCACAGATGGCGGAGTTTGAAAAGGAATTATCGTTGGATAATTCAGAGGGTAGCAGTCATAACACGGTGGAAAATTATGATAGAGCGGAGTCAGAGCATGAGATGGTGGTGCACTCGGCTTCTCATTCCCCAAGAAGCAACTTTTCATCATGGTTAGCTTTGCAGACAATCCCAAAATCCAGAGAGGAGATCAATCATGGAAGAACACGACTTTCAACTGCTCCTGAGTTTGGGAGGAAGAGATAGAAGACCTAAAGTTGCCAAAACGACTTCTAGGTTGATTATTGAGGAATCGAGACAAAAGTTCGTTGAGTTATCTGTTCCAGCAGAAGGAAAGCACAAGGGAGAGCTCACGGTAGCTGATATAGCAGTGACCAAAGTGCCAATAGGTCAAACTACCACAGAAGGGTTAAAGTAGGATACACAGACGCTAATGAATGCTTTATTCCTTAAGCTTGACAAAGAGAAGGTTGAGAGATCCAAGCTTCAGAAGCAGGTGTTCCAGCTGTGCGAGATCATTGCTAAGGTTGCCAAACCTTCCTCTCAGCCCATTTTAGCACATGAGCAGGTGAGTAATCATCTGATGCAGGAGGTGGAAGATGCAGGGGATCAAGTCAGAGCTATTGCCCACTGGAAGGAGCAAATCATTCACCAGGCTTCAGAGCAATTCGAACCAATACCGGCTGAATTAGAGAACATGCACAGGGCAGTGTCTCAGCTAAAGGATTTGATGACACAGATAAAAGATGAGAACATAGTGGCTGAAAGTCATCTGGATACTTTGGCTAAGATACACTCGTTGCCAAAGGATGTGCTGATTGCAGAGAACAGATTGTGCCTGGCGGATTGGTGGAAAAGGGGAAGCAGTTAGAGATTTTAGTTTCCTTCCGCGTAGAGATCCTCAAGCTCATGCTGAAGAGGATGCAGTTGCTGGAGAGTAAGATGGGAGAAGTGTCGGAGAGCATCCCAGATGAATTACCTGCTTCCCATGAGGAATTTATGCTGGTTGTGTGGAAAGAAGTTGATGAAGCCACCATACCTTTCATGATGGATTCGATTGGTAGACTCATAAAGCTTCAGGCAGATATTGAGGGATATGGGCCTGGTTTAGAGAAAGTGAAGGCTAACGTTGTTGCTTTGTCCAGAGGGTTGTTACAGTTCAAAACCAAGAGAGATGCTATTGTTAAAACAGATGGGAAGATGTTGAATTACATGTTTGACAAGTATATTCAATATCAAAACAAAAAGAAAGTATAAGTGTTATGGTGGCAGATCTTCTTCCTTCTCTTCTTCTTCTCTTATTTCTTATATTCCCAGATGAAAATGTAAACTTAAAGTTATTGGTTGAAAAACCACTATTTTAAGTTATGTGGGAAGATTTTTTAAGATAGGTGACAGATGTGCACAATTTTGACTTAGACTCCTGATGCATGTCACTAAGAGAGGAATTCTAGGAAGATGATTGCCAAATGTTCCCTTTACTACTTCTTCATGTTCTAGTTCAGTTGCAGTTTACCATTTGTAATTTCCCCTCTACACACTATAAGTAGAGGAAGAACCTACGGGTTAAAGGATCGGAATTTGTAATCAGCATTCTTGTGTTCCAGACTTTGAGTTGAAACCCCTGATTTCTACAAGCAGAGGAATAAAGAAGAGATTTCCGGAGAACTTTGTGTCAACGATGCATTTTGCTTCTTATTTCTTTCTAGATCTATTCATAAACTTTGTGTTATTATAGATCTAGATTTGAAAGTTTCCTTTGCTTTGAATTTTGTGTTTAATGATCTATTTGTTTTAATCTATGTGCATGCAATCAACTCTGTAAACTATTGCTTGGGTTGCACATCCTCTCTACTTTATCCGTTTCCTATTATTTTTCTCTTCTGCAATTTTTTCCTTTCTTTTGCACTGCTTACTTGCTAACGCTTGAAGCTTGTCTAGCTATGGTTCATGAGCTATATAGTTAAAGTAATACCAACAAATAGATATTAAGACATATAACTGATCCGTAAACTTCTACTTTGGAATTCTACGAATCACACAATTATGCTGTCCTACTTTCGACTTTGGAAAGTGACAGTTTTGCTTGAAAAATTAGAACTTAGTGAGTGATTATCTAGTGCTATAGAAAGGAAAATGCAGAGTAGGAAAGAATTCAAACTGAAACACCAACAATTTTATCCTGGAAACCTCCAATGGAGGAAAACCAGTCGGGAAGGGAAATTGCTCTCTTCCCACTTTTATTGGTCTAATATAAACAATTACTGAGACTAATAAGTATGAAAAGAAGCAACAATGTAAACCTTCTCTCTAATTACTTGCTCTGTTTCTACACATTGCTCCTACAATTCCATTCTAAAGCTTGAAGATCTTGCTCACTACTCTCATTAAACTCTTCTTCTCGATCTCTCCGGATCTTCCCATGTTATTCTCTTGCTCCTTTTAGCATTTATAGACCTTCCCCGTCCTCACGTGCACTTTGGTGGATGTGAATGGGCATGGAAGGGAAGAGACGCGACTGGGCGTTTCAAATTCGCGTCCATTCGCGCTTCATTTTTGTTTTCTGTCCGGAAGTAGCAGGATCGGCCTTATGTGTAGACCGAGCGATCCCGGGACCGACAATCCATTTACCTTGTTTTGTTCACTTTTTCCTGTTTCTTCTTCTTGGTGCTGATGTAACTGATGAAGTGGTGTGTGTTTCTGGATCCCTATGGATCAATAACTGACAAAATCTTGCATGGGAGCCTCACCGGTAAATGAGGGAGATTTATCTCATGATTACCTAGGTTTTCAGCTGTGCAGAAAATCTAGCCAATATAGGAATTTTATTAGTACCATCAAAAACCAGAAGTGAAACCTTACCCAATTTTTGTTGTAGATCTCTATGGGGCTGCATGTTTGCTCTCCTTGGTTTGGCGCCAATCCTCAATGCACAAAATTCATTGAAGGTCAATATGGCCCTTGTAGCCGGATGTAGGGTAGAGTACTCATGCCTTTGTGTATCAAACAAATCCCCCACTAATGGCTCTTCTTCTCCAATTGGCTCTTTGTGCAAGAATGTGCCCTTGAAAAACTTGGGAGTGGGTTGGGTAGAAACCCTCTCACCTCCATGCGAACTTCCTTCTCCATTGGAATTATGATTCTTGCCAAAATCTAGGGCATCCTTCAACATGGTTGCCACTTGTTCGCTCATGGTGAGCTGCAGATCCTTGTGGCTCTCTTTGACCAACTCTTGGAGAAATTTCACTTGCTTCAAGTAAAACCTCCAACCTCCATTTTCTTCTCTCTCCTTTGATAATACAAGGGTTCTTGTCTTCCTGCATACAATCAAGCTTCACAGGTGTAGAAGATCGTGGCTCTGATACCATTGTAATGTCCCCAAATTAGGGCAATTCAATATTCACCCAAATTCAATGAAACCCTTATGCAAATTATCTTTAAGTATTCCAATGTCTACTATTCCTAACCTAGAATGGGGTTAAAACTAGCGGAGGTAAGTGGAATAAATCGGAAAATAGCTAGAGCACACTAAATTAGCACCAATCTGATTATACACAGTTGAATGTAATTAAATAATCAAACCCCAGACTGCTGCAATTTTCTAAAATTAATTCCCGCTCAACCAACCATGCAAAATACTTCAAACTTTGGATATTGGGGTTATAAAATATGAAGTTTATGAATGTAAAATCATAATTAAACCAACTACCACCAAAAGTCCCTCCTATTTCACCCAACACATTTAGAGCTAGTTATGCATGCAACAACACCCCACTGATCACCAAATCTTGTGCACAAGCTCATAAAAATATATAGAATCAAATATGAATCTTCTATGCAAGTTTTATGCACCCAATATGTTGAGCATACACCTTTATCTAGTCGCCTAGGGCACAAAAATACAACAGCAGCTTAAAGCATCGAATCAATACCAAGACAAGTGAGATCCAAACTTGCTTGGGCATAATGTAATGTACTGTTCCTTCACCGAGGGCCTAACGACCATTTTTAGTCTTAGCCTTGGTCATACCCGAGGGGCTAACAATGCTAGAGGCTATTGGGTATGGATGTTCGATTACCACCTTGTTTTATGTTATATTTTGTCGTTGACATTAGTATTGGGCAACTTGGTGGGAACTGTTGTTATATTTTGCCGTTGAGGGGAACTCATGGTACTTTATTATTTTATTCCTTCGTTGGGGTCACTTGAAGTCACTTTTAACGCCTAAGGGAAAAAAGTAACTTAAGTTACTTTATGTTCATGTGGGGTCTTCCCTAAGGGGTCGATTAGGGTTTTTTGGGCCCTTTGTTGCATTGGAAGGTTATTAAAAGTGGTGTTGGGAGAAGGGCATTCTTACACTCATACATATTTTGATATTGGAGCAACTGTTGTTTGCATTTTCCTTAACTTGTGGAGTAAAATCCCACAGGAACCCTAGCTTCGGTGCTGAGAGATCCACTCCTAGCTAGTAGGGAACTCTTTAGTGGTGAAAGATCCACCCTAGTTTGCTATTTTAGAGCCCATGTAATGCATATTTTCAAGCAAATTCTACGGGTTTTCAGACGTTATTTTCAGAGGTTGTGGAAGATCATTTTCCCATATATTTCAGCCACTTGTATTTCAGATTTTTCCCAACGCTTAAGGCAAGTTTGGCGCAACTTTTGGAGGAGTTTCAGAGGATTTCCAGCCCCTTTCATAGGGTGACATCAGCCCTAGGAGATTGCAGCTGATATTTCTAGGGTTTCCAGTGCCCATTTTCAGATCTGGAGGTTGGGATCATTTCTATATATGTTGTAGATGTTATTTCCAGAAAATCATATTTTTATCAGTTGTATTCAGGTAGTTATGAATTTTTAAAATATTTCAGCAGTTTAGGGCATTCTGAAATTTATTGGCAGTTATCTATTATTCAGAAAAAACAAAAATATTTTTCTAGTGTTTGTTATCATCTCAGCAATCTCTCTATAAAATTTCGTGTGATTTGGACAAGTGGTTTGCAAGTTATCATTGTTTTTAGTTCGCTGCCCTATTTGGGTTTTATTCCAGAAAAATCAAAATATCATTTGCTGCAAATTTTTATTATTTGTCAAGTTGTAAGTAATATCCCACTAGGGATATTTCAATGGTATCAGAGCCGACTTTCCTCTAGCCTGTTGGGTGTGAATGAAAGTTTATTCTAGGAGAAATACACCGCAAAAAGAAGGGCAGAAAATGGGTGACAATGATGAGCTGAACGAAGAGATGATGAAAAAATTATTTATCAATATGGTTAAACAACAGGAGACCACTAATCTTTATTTGAGCCAGCTCACCGAAAGATTAGCGCAAGGAAAAGTTGAGAATCATGCGGAAAAAGGAGAAAACAGTAACACGGGGCAACCGGGTCAAAGAGGTGAAAATAACAATTCAGGGCAGCACACTCCCCGTTCCCATAATACACATTCAAGCATGCATGAGCCCGCATTTTTGAAAGATCCGGAAAATACACAAATGGGACAACAATCAGAAATTTTGATGAGGAGACTTGTTGGCTGAAATATGAATCCTTGAGTGAAGGGTTTAAAGCTAACATGCCTTTTACCGAGTATTGCAAGATGAAGATCGGTAGTAGGCCCAAGAGGGATCACACTACTCAGGTTCCAGAGTTACAGAGGAGATTGGGGCAAATTTCTATTCCACACTTCGATGGGTCCAAGAAGTGTACAACACAATCTTGGATTCAAAAGTTGAAGACATACTTTGACTTGAATCCCATGCACGAAGAGGATGCAATTAAGTTTGCAATCCTACACCTTGAGGGAGATGCACATGATTGGTGGCATCATGGTCTTATTACACAGGGGCACATGCATATTGGTACCTATGCGGAGTTCACACAGAGGTTGATGAGCAGAGTTTGACAGGAGGGATCCTGACAGGCATTTCAGAGAGTTGACTCATTTGAGACAGACAGTTCTTTAGACGTATACATTGCAGACTTTCAGAGGTTATCAGTCATGGTTCCTGATGTTTCAAAGATGAGATTGACTTCACTCTTCATTGTAGGGTTGTGGATGCACTAGCAGGAGTTGCGAGATTATAGATGGCATTATATAGGATGATAGATACAAGATCTTGGATGAACTCATATACTACAAGGACAGGATTTTCCTTGTACCAGAATCCAAGATGAAAGAGAAGATCCTTTGAGCAATGCATGATACACCCCTAGCGGGACATCTTGGGTATTTCAAGACCTACAGGTATATCAGGGAGAGATTTGCATGGAAAGGGTTGAAGGATGACACCTTAACCATATTAGAGAGTGTGTGGTTTTCCAGCAAACCAAAGCCGAGCATTCTTTTCCAACAGGACTACTACTGACCTCTTCCTATTTTGGAGTAGAAGTGGGAGAGCATATCTATGGATTTTATCACAGGGCTTCCCTCAGTACACGGGCATGATTGTATATATGTGGTGGTTGATAGGTTAACCAAGTATGCCCATTTCTTTTCTATGCCTAAGGGGCATAAGGCACCATAGGTGGCTCAAATATTCTATATAGGTATTTTTAGGCTTCATGGTTTGCTTAAAAACATTGTCAGTGATAGGGACAATCTTTATGAGCACTTTTTGGCAGGAGATTTTCAGACTTGCAGGTACAGAATTGACTCCTTGCACTAGTTATCATCCCGCACCTACGGACGGGCGACGAAGATAGTCAATAAGTGGATAGTGGACTTTTGTGTAGCTATGTGACAGAACATTAGCGTGCATGGATTAAATGGCTACACATGGGTGAGTATTGCTACAATACCACCTACCAAATGAGCATTGGCATGACTCCTTTCTGGGCATTGTATGGGTATGATGCTACATCATTCATGAGACTTAGTATTATCAGATAGTCGAGCTCCCAAAGCTCGTGATTGGTTAGAGGAGAACCAAGACATTTTGAAGGCCCTCAAGGAGAACCTTCAGAAAGCACGAAACAACAAAATATTTATGCAAACAGGCATAGGGTAGAGAGGTCTTTTGAGGTGGGAGATTTAGTCTTCCTACGTTTGCAGCCCTACAAGAAATCCTCACTTAAGCAGAGCGGTGCTCGAGAAGCTAAAACCATGATTCTATGGACCATACAGGATAGCACAAAGGGTTGGGGTAGTTGCATATGAGTTGGAGCTTCCCGAGCACAACAAGATACACAATGTTTTTCATGTTTCCTACCTCAAAAAGGCACTAGGGCAGCATATTGTGCCTTCGGGAATTGCCCCCATTGGACGATGAGGGGAAGCTGGTTTTGGAACCTGAATCTATCATTGAGGTGAGACAGAGGAAGCTCAGGAATAGGGTGATCACAAAGTACTTAGTGCGGTGGAGAGACTTGCCATTGGAGGATGCTACTTGGGAGGGAGAGAATATTTTACAACATCCTAGTTTGCATTTGCTTGGGGACAAGGAAATTTCGAGAAAGGAGGACTGTAATGTCCCCATTCCTTCACCGAGGGCCTAACAGTCATTTTTTCGTCTTAGCCTTGGTCATACCTGAGGGGGCTAACGACACTGCAAGCTAGTGGGTATGGATGTCTGATTACCACCTTGTTTGATGTTATATTTTGTCCTTGACGTTAGTATTGGGCAACTTGATGGGAACTATTGTTATATTTTGTCGTGGAGGGGGATGCATGGTACTTTATTATTCCATTCCTTCGTTGGGGTCACTTTTGGCGTTTAAGGGAAAAAAATAACTTAAGTTCTTTATGTTCATATGGGGTCTTCCTTAAGGGGTCGATTAGGGTTTTTTTGGGCCTTTGTTGCACTCGAAGGTTATAAAAGGTGGTGTTGGGAAGAAGGACATTCTTACACTCACACATATCTTGATATTGGAGCAACTGTTGTTTGCACTTTCCTTTGCTTGTGGAGTAAAATCCCACAAGAACCCTAGCTTCGGTGGTGAGAGATCCACTCCTAGCTAGTAGGGCACTCTTCGGTGGTGAAAGATCCACCCTAGTTTGCTATTTTGGAGCCCATTCAAAGCATATTTTAGGTAGATTCTTCAAAGTTTTCATGGACGGTTTTCAAAGGTTATTTTTAGAGGTTGTGAAAGACCATTTGCCCATATATTTCAGCCACTTGTATTTCAGATTTTTCCCAACACTTAGCGTGTAATGTCCCTTTTTCCCACCTAAGAGTTGTAAATTGGTTTTCTTGCCATCCCTTCTCCATGGAAAAGAAAAAGAAATGAAGGAAAAGACCCTTGAGCATCTCTTTAATATATTTTATCTAATATTATTATGTTTTCTTTAGTGTTTTATTGCTTTACAGAGTTGGCCTTGTCTAAATGAGTTTTGGTGCCAAAGGGAAGATATAAAAGGAGAAGAGAGACTTCATTTGCATCTAGCTTGGCGCATTTTTACTATACCTTGGCAAAGAGAGCTAGTTACTCCTTAGTCATCCACTTGAGGATGAAAACCCTCTTGTGAGGCCTCATTGAAGGACGAAAACCCTTCATGTTGCTTGGGGAAGGACGAAAACCCTTCATCATCATTTGGCATTGAAGAAGAGAGTTGATTTGAAGATCCTTTTGTCATTTCTAGTTGTCATTGCATTTATCTAGGGTGGAGCGATGTAATGCCCCCTTCTTGGGACATTATTAAAATGAAAGAACTAAACACCCTCAACCCATTTTGTCTCTTCATGGGTTCGAGGAGGGAGGTTGAAGATGTTCTAAAACGTCTATTATTTGCATTGTAACCCCTTGGCATGCCTAGCACTACAAGTGGGAGTCTTATTTAGTCTTAAGATGTGAACATAGGTGAGTCACTCTTTATTATATAACTAGAAAATAATAAAGTGCACATTAAGTGAGTCTTTTAAGCATTTTAGTTAAGTTTTATGTTTTCTCTCCAAGTGGGTCGATCCCTTTGGGAAGTCTATTTAAGGGATGTGAGGGGGTCATTTCACCTTATGTTGATCTGATCATTCGATATCACTCCATGCTTGGAGAAATGGGATGTATGCCCAAGGGATGTATGCCCTAGCTCTTCATTGTGCTCTCTCTCTCATTCGATTTGGAAGTGAAGTAGATCTGATTTTGAGGACTTTGTCATTGAAGATTTGAAGACTTGATATTTATTTTTGCCATTTTTGGAAAGTGGCGACTTGGCTGGAAACTTCTGTTGCATTTTTGGAAAATTTTGTTGGTTGAAAGTTGATGAATTTATGTTCATTAGGAAGCTCTTTGTCTAAGCTTTCCAAAAAGGGTAATTTCGTGTCAAAATTCCAAGTATTGCTCAAGATATGAATTTATGAAGATTTCTGTTTTCCAGAATTAGGGCAGCGACTTGTTTTGGAGTTTAAGGTGACTTTTTAGCATGGCATTCATGGCTAGAAAATTCTAAAATTGATCTCATAATTTTCCTTATAATTTATGTTTTGTTTTGAGCTATGGTTGATAATTTATGGATGAGTATTTTGCAAGTTATGAGGGTTTGATGTTGCAGGTGTATTTCGGGATTTACAAATCAAGTTTCCCGTATTTTCGTGGTTTTCTTGCATGGAAAGTTGCTCCTAATTAATGTCTATCATTTCCCTTTTGTTTCATGTAATTGGAATTATAAATCAAAAGTTATGGAATTTTGAATATTTCAAGTGCTTTTGTTGAGGGTTTATGGTTGAAATATAAGATTCAGGTATTTATTTTCAAATTTGGCTAATGTTTGGAGGCCGGGAAAGTGGTGGAAATATTTTTATTTATTTTTCTCAACCCTAGCGCATAGATCTGGAAGTTTGGATGCTATTTTGGTGGGGTTTTAGTGCTTAGAAGAATTTGATCTTTAGTTCTTTGGAAAGAGAAAAATCCCAAGTTTATTGTGCACTTTCTTTGGTGTTAAAAGGAGTATTGATGAAGTTATGAATTCTAGAAGTTTTCAGCTGTCTACAAGCTATTCTAAATTAATAGTTGCTGCTAAAAATCGATCTGGAAAAGGTGTGAATTCCAATTGATTCTCCCATCTCACCCATCACCTTGGCTACTTCCAACCCCATTCTGGGTTGTAATTAGCCGACATTGGGTTATTTGAGGTTGAATCAAAAGGATCTAATCCTTCTTGATTTGATTTGTGTTGAAATTCGTTAAAATTCTCATTTGCTCAAAAAAGGGGACATCACATGCTACCTACCTTGGATAGGGTTTGGTGACATTAGCGAAGAATTTTATAAATCTAGTTCACAATATTTTTAAAGGCCGGAATCTAGAGTTTGGTAATTTTTGGGGCTTTTGTGCCCTAGATATATATTTTTATTGTGGCTGCAATTTCCAGAGTTTATTTAATTTCCAGCAGTGTGTTCTCTTGCTTTCCTTGGTTGATTTGGCTTCTAAAATTCAGTAAATCATATATAAAATATTGGTGAATTAATTGGTGATGTTTTATGGTGATTTTGGTAATTTTTGGTGCAAGTAGAAGTCACTGATTTTATTTTCCAGTTTGCTGCAATTTATTTCCAAACTGCATATTTATTTGAAACCCTCAAAAGGGTTATTACATAGGGAAAGTTTGGCACAACTTTTGGAAGAGTTTCAGAGGATTTTCAGTCCCTTTCATAGGGCAACGTTACCACTAGGAGATTGCAGCTGATATTCCTAGGGTTTCAAGGTGCCCATTTTCAGATATGGAGGTTGGGATCATTTCTATATAAATTGTAGATGTTATTTCTAGAAAATCAGATTTTTCTCAATTGTATTCAGGTAGTTATGAATTTTTAACATATTTTAGCAGTTTAGGGCATTCTAAAATTTACTAGCAGCTATCTATTATCCAGAAAAATCCAAAAATATTTTTCTAGTGTTTGTTATCATATCAGCAATCTCTCTATAAAATTTCGTGTGATTTGGACAAGTGGTTTGCAAGTTATCTTTGTTTTTCAGTTCACTGCCCTATTTGGGTTTTATTCCAGAAAAATCAAAATATCATTTGCTGCAAATTTTTATTATTTGTCAAGTTGTAAGTAATATCCCACTAGGGATATTTCACATAAATACACTACCAAATTAACCACCAAGCAATTCACTACCAAAGAAAGATAAGATTAATGCACAATATTTGGATTTCACATTCACATCAAGTCACTAGGGCACTGAGAGAAAAGCAGGACCAACAATGATGCATGAATGGATCCTTCAACAACTAGCTTAGGTCTTCAATTTGCCAATAACAAGGTGGTGTTGTAAAACAACTTTAGTAGAACATCAATGGGCATGCATCCCTTTTCTTTAAACATGAAGAAATAACAATAATCATAATCAGCATCCCCCACAATGGAAGAGGTGATGTGACTTTATATTCCTCCCTCCAAGAGTGGCGCTCCAAATGGGCCCTTTCTTTGCCCAATGCTCCCTTAGAATGGCGACTCATTTTAAGGGTAAGTGATCATTAAAAAGGGGTCTTCATAATGTAGAACATATCTCCTGTTTTTTAATATTTAATTCACCTATTTTAACTTAATGATTAAAATCACGAAAGGTAAATTTAATTCTTTTTTAATGAGCTCGAAGGAGTTAACAAATTAGTGGTGAAAACAAATTTTATAAGATTTTCCCTAAATGTATCCTTTAGTCCATGGGGAAAGAATGGACTAAAGGTCTTCAAGATTCTATTTAGAAATGTCCCGAGAAAAGAGGACATTACAAAGACCCCCAAAATGATCCCAAAATCTCCAAACGTGTCGATCAAACTGGAAATGGATGTGGAAGCTATGAAAATGATTGCCACATACAGCCCAAAACTGTCACAAGTGAATCTCAATTGATTGTTGGCTGACCCAACACAAAATAACCGTAAAAACCAGAACTGGAGATGTTGCACTAGCTGTAATAAATCTGAAATTTGATCCAAAATGCGCCCAGATTTGTTCCAGCTGTAAATTGACTTGAAAATAATCAAGGTTTTTCTGATCCAAACCTCACAAACTCACAAATTCATACTTGTTTTGAAGATCAATAGAGAAAAGGACGAAAACAACCCACAAAATGCCCTAGAATTGAATTATATCCTTCCAAAAACTGCAAATCTGAAGTGTAGCCCAATGGTAAACCCTAGGTGGATTCACCTAACAAAGTTGAGTAGTTTTCATTCCCCAACCTTCAACCTTTGGAGGTTTTTGTCCCCAAAACTTTTTCTCCTTAAAGGTTTTCATCCTTAGAAGATTTGATGTAAGCAAATAGCTTAACATGCAATGATAGAAAATAGATTGGCAAAAAAAAGATGATCTCAAATGAATACTCAAACCTCCTTTTATAATGTTTCCTTGCCTTTTTCCAAGTTGGGTGCTCCATGTGGGACTAAAAGTGACTTTTGATTTATAAGGTGACTTCCTTATTTATATTTTATCTTTATGAATACGCTTTATCATAAAGTCACTTTAATAATAGAAACTCCCCTTTCTAATTAATCGTTATGACTTGAAGTTGCTTTTCTATAAATATTACAAGTCTTAATAAAGCAACTTAAAAATATAACGATAAACTTCTTCCCTTGGATTCCCTTTAAGCCCCTGAGGAATCATCTAGGGCAAAAAGGATCTCATGGTGAGCTCGTGTTAAAGAGGAGACATTACAATGGTATCAAAGTTAGAACCCTCTTGAGATCTAGGAGAATGAAAACTCTTCTTCTATATTGTCGGGATTCTCCATTGGGGTTTTCCATTGAGGATCAAGATTCACCGAGTTACCTTTGTTTTCCAAGACTTTTCTCGACAGTTTTGAAGACTTATTGTTGCCGATTCGTGAGTGGTTTGAAGACTTACAAGAGCTGAATATTGCATATTTGTTGGAAGTGTGGTTGAAACTTCCATTTCCAATTTTTGCATTGTTAGGGCATTGATTTCAAGTTAAATTCAAGGAGAGATCAGATCTGAAGCGTTTGATCAGTTTTGAGGTGTTTTTGGGCCTTTCCAAAGTGGGGCGAAATTGTATTTCCCACTTTAGCTTACAGCTAGGGTTTATCTACATTGTTCCGTAATTGCAAATCTGTTTGAGATGTCTTCCCACCATTGAAAAATTCTGATTTTGGGTTTCATTGAAAGCTTATTTTTCAAGCTTGAAGTATGAGCTATCATTTTTCCAGAAATTTGAAGTATTTTGCAAGTTATTGAATTTACAAGTTCTGCTGCATTTTTGCCATAATAAATTTCAGAATTAATATTTTTCGAATTTGATTAGATATCCTATTTTGATTATTCATTATCAATTTGCAAACAATTTTTCATAATTTTTGAAGGTATTTTGAGGTGGAAAAAACTATTTTTGCTAAATCGCTGGCCTAGGACAGCGAACTCGAAAGCTTTTTGAAAAATATTCAGTTTGTGGACTAATTTCATTTTGAATGAATGAATGAAAGATTTTAATGACGTCCACAAGACTATAGAGTCTAATTGAGATTTTTGGCTTTCAATTTTGAATGAATGAATGAAAAATTTTGAATTTCAATTTGATAGTAATTGAGATTTTTGGTTTTTAGGATTAATTAAATTTGGCCCAAGTGGGAATTGCGGGAAATCCATCTAGGGTAAGAATATCTCCATTTGGGGACATTACATTTTTGTGATCGGAGATGAGTATCCAGCCACGAGGTTGAAGTGTTTCCAATCTACTATCATCATTGATGTGTTTTCAGCTGTCATGAGAAAGATTCCAGCCACTATTTTTCTGATTTTGGGGACAAAAAGCATGGATACAACTGTGTTTGGGATAGCATGGTTGGATTTTAGGATTCCATCACTTGAAAGAAAATCATGAGGAGAATGCAAGTCTTGGAAGAGAGCTAGCTTCCATACTTACGAGGCATGAAAAAAATTATATTAGGAGCTCCTGTTTCTTTTAATGTGTTTGCTCTTTGTGTAGGATGAAATGTCCCGTTGGGGACAAAACTAAACATTAAAGAAATTAGCTCAAACTCCAATACAAACAAGTCCAATTTTTATAATCAACGACTGAAATAAATCTGAAATCTGCAAACTACCAGGGCAACGAACTGTTTAAGGAATTCAAATTCACCTTTCACCATGCAAATCAACAAATAATGCCACAAAACAATTACTCTATCCACGGCAATATTTATGAATCACAAATACATCAAAAGATGGATGGAATATCAAATTACACAGCTGGAATTAATTATTCAAATCAGCAGCAGACTAGCCAAATCCGAGGGCTAGAAAAAATAGCTAAACTTCTCCAAAAATCACCAAAATGGAGATTCCGGCCTTATAAAATATGACAAATCAGATTATGAAATGAAAATGCAATTTTATGTTCACCAAACACTTAAACCCTATGCCAAGGTAGGTCGCTTCACGTGTAGGAAGCAAATAAAAATTTGAAAGTGAATGTTTTCTCTACAAATCTGCTCTTTACTTCAAAACCAAGCAATAATTAAGGGTTTTCGTCCTTCACCCTAACCACAAGAAGGGTTTTCATCCTTTTAGGAAGCCACACAAGAGGGTTTTCGTCCTCAAGTGGATGAACAAGGAACAACAAACTCACAATGCCTAATATTAGGAAATGTGCCAAAACCAGATACACAAATGATGCCGTAAGACTCCTTTTATATTCCTCCATTGGCGCCAAAGCTTGAAAAGGTAAGGCCGACCCATAAGAGATGTTATTTTCCTTCATTAGCTTCCTTTATTTGACTTTAACTCAGCCGACCTGCTATAAGAGGGAAAACACTAAAAAGAAAATATAAAAAATTAGAAAAACAAAGCAAATGGAAGCTCAATGTTCTCCTCCAACTCCTTTACTTCTTTGCCATGGAGAAGGAATGACAAGAAGTCCAAATAATAGCTCTCAAGTGGGAAAAAGGGACATTACAGTCCTCCCTTCCCAAAATTGTTTGTCCTCAAGCAATTGCAAGTGCTCGGATCCCAAACAAGTTTCAGCTGCTCCCTTTTTGTATAATCACCATCCAAGCATTGGTGACCCACCATCTTTTTCCTGCTGTCCCAATCACCAATATAATCTTGCTCTTCTTCTTCAAAATTCAGGATGAGGGGAACTAGAATCCCACCTTTAATTGTACAAAAAATAGTGCAAAAGTGTCATTTCTATGAACCAAGACTTCAAGAAGAACAAACTGAAAATGAATAAATCAGCAGACCCCTTTGGTGGAACCATCTTCAATTTGACCCTTGGGTCAAGGTATTTGCCATCCCATCTTTCTCCCATGTTTAGGCCATTGATTCCTTGAGAGAAATAGCACCATAGTGACTGAATGAGGGTTGCATAGTGACTACAACAGCCATGAAGTGCTCGGTACTCTTTTAACCATGTGATTAGAAGCTCGTTGCTAATAGTTGAAAAATTTGTGAACAGCAGTAGAAAGGAGAGTACAACAGATGTAATCATGACATACCTTCAAAGTTTCCCCTTTCTATCCATGTTATGGGGGCTGGCCACAAGGTTACAACTGATAAAAACTTGGAGAAAGGGCTGGAAATGCTTACATAAAAGCTTATGGCAGCGTACTTGGAATCCAAAAATATGGTAGTCTTACTACCTTCCTCCAAACCAACAACCTCAAGACCATTACCCCATGATTTAGTAGCTTCAAAAGGAACATTCTTATCACTGTTCGGAATTGTAAATAACTCATAATCTGATTGAAACCAAACCAGCAGCTTAATTTTTCTTCTAAACTTATGGGGTGGTTGAATTTGTACATGCCCAACCAAAATAAGTTTTTCCAAAGGGTTGATATGTGAAGAAGAGTATCATCATGAAATTTTCCCAAAAATTGGAACCATTGCATTCCCAAGCAACATTAACTTCAGCTGGCTTAGTTTCAAAAAAGACATTACATACCTTGCACCTTTCCATGAAATTTGACAACATGAAGATGCTATGGGTGACCTTGAAGCCTTTGAAATCATCCTTGCTTGACCCCAACCTTCTTTCCAATTCTCCTTTGACAATTTGATGCATATGGCTGCCCAATCCTCCCAACTCTTCCATTTTATGGATCCATGGGTTAGCCACATAAGAAATGAAAAGTTAGGATCATCATTATGACCCCCACACTTCATGATAGAGTTCTCTTTCATACTGATTTTAAAATCAGATATTCCTCCCTTTGAAGGACTCATCATAGCACCTATATGCCATTTGTGAGAACACCATAGAAATTGAGCCCAAGTGTCTATATGTTCTTTGCAAAAAACAACACTTCTTACCTCCTTACCCCATGAAGTATGATGTGCACAAAGGTGTTCAATCAACGGTGACAAAAGAGGATACAACATACATGAAACATGAGTACTCCTAACCATCCGTCCATGGTAGAAAATCTGAAATGATACATAGGCAAAAACTGAAATACCTTCATACCGTGGGCTGCCCATAACATTCAGAAATTCTGAGTTTAAATCAGCATTCCTTCTTGACATGATTTTCTTTCTCGAGATGGGATAATTTCTTCCTTGCATTCGTTCCCAAGTTGTTGGTGCTTGTCTTGGTGAATCTTGGCTTCTTGCTTGGGCTGTGATATCCATCAAACAAACTCCCATTGTCTGTTGTTAGGAACAGTCCAACCCCTTCATCTTGTTCTTTATGGGGAGTTTCCTTCCATCTCCATGGCCCAAAAGGGCTTGTTGAGGTATTATCAACACAACTCCAAATTAATCTTTCAAACATAAGTATATCAAGCGGATGGCCAACCAAACTAAAAGAGGAAATGGTTACCTTAGTATGCAAACCATGGGCCTTGGAAAGAGGGTTACCTTTTGTTACTTCAATCTCAGTCCTTGTGCCTAAAGTGACACTTGTCTTGATACATGCATAATTTGGGGTTTCCGGAAAGGATGTAAGTATCCCTTATCACTCAATGTGCACCTCATTTTGCCCATATTTGTATCAAACTGATTATGATGATGATCAGCTCCATATGATGGTGAACTAGGGAGCAATAAATCTGAAATGTATTCGATCCTCGGACTTGCAACAAGACTTTCATCCTCTTTTTCCTTAGCCTCTTCGATACTTGGAGCTTTCTCCCTTTGCACAACCATCGTACCTTGTTCACATGTACTTGGGATATCTTGGTGGCTCTTACCCAAGTTTAGATCTTCATCCTTAGGCTCTTTATTTTCTGTTGTCATAATCAGACCAGCAAGCTTGTTGTCCTTATATCCATGTGGACAAAGGTTTCCTTCTTTTCCCACTTGCTCAAGCCTGAATTCATCATGTGCTAAAAGAAAATTAGTATTAACCAAATCATGATCCAAAATTACCTCATATTGTTGAATATTTGGAAAAGGAATGGGAGTAAGGGCTGCAACTTCATCCTTCCTTGGCTCGTGCTTCATTATGTCATCAAACCCTTGTGTCACCAAGGTGTTGTTAGAAGACCTAGCCAAGAGATCGATTGTGACAAGAGGATTGGAGGTTTCTAACCCTCCCAAGGGTTGTTCCCTCTCAATAACCAGCTACGGCAAAACACTATCTTCCTCATCCTTAGGGGAATAGACATGCCTCTCCTCCCCTAGCAAACTTGGGGTTTTGGCCCCTTCTTCAACAAGCTCCATAGCCACTCCTTGTTTTGCCAACAAGATGGGGCTCTTTCCCACAAGGGTAGGGATATTTTCCCATGACCCTTGTGCATGGCTCGAGGCTTGGACCAAGTTCCAATGCCCACTCTTTCTGTTTCCAAATTTATGAATTTTGAAAAGGTTAGGGCATCACGGATCTTCTCCAGAAGAGCTTGATATTCCTCAAAGCAAGTTGCCACCTTGTTGACCTTTGAAACCCTAGGCTCTTCCTTGAATGTCCTTCCTCCTTGTGGGCTTTGCATGGTGGAGGCAAAAGAATCCATGGTACCTTCTAGTCTTTCTTGCATCTTTATTAATCTATCCATTAAAACCTAGGCCTTTGAGAATTCGAGTAACGCTTTACCATCGAAATATTCCCTTTGGGGACAAAACTGAAAATTAAGGAAATTAGCTCAAACCTCAATACAAACAAGTTTGATTTTTATAATCAACAACTAAAATAAATCTGAAATCTGCAAACTACCAAGGCAACGAACTGTTTATGGAATTCAAGTTCACCTTTCACCATGCAAATCAACAAATAATGCCACAAAACAATTACTCTATCCACGACAATATTTATGAATCACAAATACATCAAAAGATGGATGGAATATCAAATTACATAGCTGGAATTAATTATTCAAATCAGCAACAAACTAACCAAATCCAAGGGCTAGGAAAAATAGCTAAACTTCTCCAAAAATCACCAAAATGGAAATTCCAGCCTTATAAAATATAACAAATCAGATTATGAAATGAAAATGCAATTTTATGTTCACCAAACACTCAAACCCTACGCCAAGGTAGGTCGTTTCACATGTAGGAAGCAAATAAAAATCTGAAAGTGAATGTTTTCTCTACAAATCTGCCCTTTACTTCAAAACCAAGCATAATTAAAGGGTTTTCGTCCTTCACCCAAACCACAAAAGGGTTTTCGTCCTCAAGTGGATGAACAAGGAGCAACAAGCTCACAATGCCCAATATTAGGAAAATGCACCAAAACTAGATGAACAAATTATGTCTTAAGACTCCTTTTATATTCCTCCATTGGCGCAAAAACTTAAAAAGGTAAGGCCAACCCATAAGAGATGTTTTTTTCCTTCATTAGCTTCCTTTATTTGAATCTAACTCAACCAACATGTTATAAGAGGAAAAAACTAAAAATATAATATAAAAAAAATTAGAAAAACATATGAAGCAAATGGAAGCTCAATGTTCTCCTCCAACTCCTTTACTTCTTTACCATGGAGAAGGAATGCCAAAAAGTCCAAATAATAGCTCTCAACCTGGGAAAAAGGGACATTACATAGGCACGAGAATAAAGAAGAAAGAGCAGCTGAATTTTTATCCACCCAATCATATGGTGAAGAGTATGGGACTGCAGTTAAAGATGAACACACCATAATGGAGGATGGCAAGTTTGTGATTGCAAAAGGTATCATTTTGCAAAGAAATAGAGTCCCTCCAATACTTGGATTGGGAGTGAAACACAAAGGCTTTCGGAAGGTATAGCCCAACCTAGGACAGTAGGAAGAGGGTAGCCTAGACCACCTATTAGGCAACCAAGGAGGCCACTACAATAAGGTAACTCTAGGTGTTTGACTTTGGATCAGTTTTGCATGATGCTCGAGTTTGTCTTTCTGAGTTTGCTGTTGAGTGAAGAATGCAATCAAGAGTTCGGGAATGAGGTATTATGTAATGTCCCTTTTTAGGCTGAAATCAAAGAAAAGGGCTTTACCGGATATCATGAACTAATCAGATCTGAAAACACCTTCAAGCGCACACACAACTGAAAATAAATGATAATATCTTAAAATGATCAACCAGCACAAAATCTACAGCCTCCTAGGGCAACAAACTACCTATGAGATTTGAATCAACTTTTCACTACACAAATCAATGTAGAATGCCACAAAATAATTTATCTAACCACTGCAATATTTATGCATCACAAATACATCAAAATACTTGAGAAATATCTAGTAATCACAGCTGAAATTAAATATTTATGACAACAGTATTTCAGCCAAACCGAGGGCTAGGAAAAAGAGCAAATTTTCACTAAGATTTTCCGTAGTTCAGATTACGGCCTTATAGGTTATGTCAAACAAGAATATCAAACCAAAATAGTGAAATCAGCCTTGGAACATACCAAACCCTCCACCCATACAAGTCGCCTAGGGTAATAAGGGGGAAAACCAGCAATAAACCACTTTGAAGCACTAGGATTCCCCTCAAGCTTGAGGAGTTTTCGTTCCTCAATCTTACAATAACGGAGGTTTTCATCCCTAAAGTTGAGCCACACTAGAGGTTTCGTCTTTAGTGGAGAGTAGGTCACACTCTGCACAAACCTGTAATGTTCCCTTTTTCAAACATAAAGAAAGTCAAAGACCTTCAACCCATTCCATTCCCCGTGGGTTCAAGGAGTAAGCTAGGGGACTTCTTTGAGATATTTGTTGCATTATTTTCTTCCATTATAAACCCTTGGCATGACATGCGCTAAGTGGGAGTCATTAGTAAATAAGAAAGTCATAAAGTACACTTAAGATTAGTACTATTATATTTTAATTATGTTTTCTAATGTTTCCCTCCAAGGAGGGATTAGGTCACAACGCTTTGCTTTTGTTGCACCCGTTAGCTTATAAAAGGAGGATGCATGGCCTTAGAGAGTTATGTTGATTATGATTATTGTTATTTCTTCATGCTTGAAGAAAAGGGATGCATGCTCATGATGTTCTACTATAGGTGTTTTACAACACCACCTTGTTATGGGTAAATTGAAGACCCAAGCTACTTGTTGAAGGATCCATTCATACATGATTGTTGGTCTATTTTTCTATTGTGCCCTAGCGACTTGATGTGAATGTGAAATCTGAATATTGTGCATTGATCTTATCCTTCTTTGATGGCGAATTGCCTGGTGGTAATTTTGGTAATGTGTTTATGCCATAGCAAGTTGGATCTCTATTGTCTATGTACTGGGTAAGGGTGTATTTTCAGCATATTGGGTGCATAAAAGATTCAGATCTGATTCTATATATTTTTATGAGCTTGTGCACAAGGTTTGGTGATTAGTGGGGTGTTGTTGCATGCATAATCAGCCCTAATTGTGTTGGCAAAATAGTAGGAGGGTCATTTTTGCACTTTTGGTGAAAGATGGGTTAATTCTGATTTTACATTCATAAACTTCATATTTTATAACCCCAATATCCAAAGTTTGAAGTATTTTGCATGGTTGGTTGAGTGGGAATTAATTTTAGAAGATTGTAGCAGTCTGGGGTTTGATTATTTAATTACATTCAGTTGTGTATAATCAGGACTGGTACTAATTTAGTGCGCTCTAGTCCCCTCAAGCTTCGACGAGTTTTCATTCCTCAATCTTTCAACAATGGAGATTTTTGTCCCCAAAATTGAGCCACACTAAAGGTTTCGTCTTTAGTGGAGAGTAGACACTGCGTGCACAAATTGTAATGTCCCCTTTTTCAAACATACGAAATTCGAAGACAACCCATTCCATTCCCCGTGGGTTCAAGGATTAACCTAGGCGACTTCTTTGAGATATTTGTTGCATTATTTTCTTGCATTGTACCCCTTAGCATGACCATGCGCTACAAGTGCGAGTCATTAGTAAATTAGAAAGTCATTAAATTGTTAGGATTAGTACTTTTTATTTTAATTATGTTTTCTTATGTTTCACTCCAAAAAGGGATTAGGTTGACCATTGGTTATGTAAACACCTTAGCTTATAAAAGGAGGATGCATGGCCTTAAAGAGTTATGTTGATTATGATTATTGTTATTTCATGCTTGAAGAAAAGGGATGCATGCCCATTGATGTTCTACTAAAGGTGTCTTACAACACCTTGTTATTGGCAAATTGAAGACCCAAGCTAGTTGTTGAAGGATCCATTCATGCATGATTGTCGGTCTGTTTTTCTTTGATACCCTAAAGAACTTGATGTGAATGTCAAATCGAAAGATCTCAAACCCCTTTTTCCTAAATATTTTTTTTATTTTTATATATTTCTCAAGCTCGGATTTGAACTGATAATGTCAAAAAAAACCATAGAACACCAAACTCAAACTACATAGATAAATTAAATAAAACAAACCCCGCAAACAGGGTGAATATAGAAAAGGCGCCTAAGGTTTAAACAAGCAGATTTTTTTATAAACAAGCAGATTTTTTTATAAACAATTCAGCCATGTATTGAATAATGATTTCGATGTTAAATATTTACGGCAAACAAGTATAAATCTACAGATAGTTTGATAACAAAAGATTGTCCAAAACCCGGTTGTAAATGATTCAAACCAAATCGATTTGATATATTGGTGTCCCTGATTTCATCCTGAAATCTATGACTACCCTATCCGAAAAAATTTCGTACTTTTAAAATAATGGGTCGTTTTGTGTTTTTATTGCCAAAAAGTTCTTGTATTGCATCAAGATATTCTCAAAGAGCCATATTAGCCATTTTAGCCAAATACCGGATGTTAATTATTTTGAGCCTGTTTGAGGCAATTTGCACTCCGATTTAACTCTGTTGTGATCGTACATATCGTTATTCCCATATACCAGTAGGGTTTTAACCAGGAATGCATTCTGGACTTTATTTGTGACTTTTGGCAACGTTTTGTGTTTTTGTGTTTTTCCCGTTTCATTTTCTGTGAAATTTCTCTAGATCAATTCCTTTGCGGTTTGGCCTGATTCTTGGCCTGGAGTATCTCGAAGATCATGACGCACATTGTGCCAGAAGGAAGTCGCCATCGGAGGTCTAGTTCTCTGGGAAAAGGCGAAGTCGTGCACCAAAAAGCCTCTTTTAGGCTGGCCGCATTTTTGGAAAAAGAAGAATTGAAGTGAATCATGGGAAAATTAGAAGCAAGCAGGCAGGTGGGAATTTTGTACCTGCCTAGCAGGTACTTTTTCCCATGGAGGCAATGCCACTTAAGTGACAATGGAAAAATTAGAGGCAAGCCAGGCGGGGAATTTTTTACCTGCCTTACAGGGTAAAAATTCTCATTGTGGAATAAAAGAAATATCACTTAAGTGAATCATGGGATTTTATTGCCTGCCTTACAGGGTAAATAATCCCATTATGAAAGTCAAGTGACTTAAGTGAATCATGGGATTTTCAGGGCTGCCTTGCAAGGTAAATAATCCCATTGTCATGTGATTCTTAAAAATAGAATTCTATATGTCAAAAAGTGTGCCCCCTTTGGAGAAGTAAAGGCAGCCTTTAAATTGATTAATTTAATTAATTATTCACCCAAAATAGGCACCCAGGCTTGTGGAAAAGTCAACAAAGGCAAAGGACAAAAGGTGGTTGAAAATAGATTGCTCTAAAATTAAATAAATTAATTTATTTAATGGCAGCCCCTTCATGTCAAAAAGTGCGCCCCTTTTGGGAGAAAGATAATACTTTTTAAAGTATTAAATGATTAAATTAATTCCTATTTTCAGTGGCTAAGGTTAAAGCACACTGTGAAGCTTAAGTGAAGTGAAGAGTGGATGATTAAATTGAATAAATTTAATTTATTTGATGGCTGTCCTTAAACATACAATTTTAGCACATCAATTAAAAAGAAAAACATGATTTTTAATTAATTAATTGTCAGGAATAGGAGGGGCAATTATTAATTATGGAATTATGAGCGATTATATAAGCATGGGCTGCCATAAGGATGAATTAATTAATTCACAAGTAAAGAAATGCAGCTCAGAGGAAAAGTGTGCCCCATTTGAAGAGGATTTTTGCTCAAAAGAAGGTGAAATCAAGGCTAAAAGCTTCCAATTTTGGCGCATGCATTGAAGGAGGTTGATTTGTGTTTGCATAAGTGATACAGGTGCTCAGGTGAAGTTGGAAAAATTCATGCTCACTTTGCATGCAAATAAAACATCAATTTTTGGGGCAATGAGGCTTGAATAGTGCAGATTTTTATGATTAAAATTCACTGTTCATGTTCCGGTTGCCATCTTTGTCTGAATTAATTGCAAGAATTCATTACAGGTGCTTTACAAAAAAAAATGAGCTCTAATCAATGTCCAATACATTGAATATATATTCGAATCGAAGAATTATCTAGATCTGCACCAGTTTTGAAGAATTCCGGCCGAGTAAGAAGAAAAAGAATCGTTCAGACAAAGATAGACACAACCATGGCAAAGAAGGATGAAAAAGAGAGCACAACGGAGTCATGCATCACTTCTAAATTTGCAGACATTGGAAACACAGATCTAGGTCCGGAACCTCTTTCCGAATTGATTGACAGATCCAGAGCTGGAAAGACTTCCCTCATGCGTGCAGTCAAAAGCAGTGGAATCATTCGAGCTGCAGCATTTCCATTCACATCCCAGCTGCCAAAATTTGTTATGGAGTGTGCTAGATCCAGATCCAGATTCAGATCCATAATTGCAAAGGCTTCATCCTCTTGTTTCAAATGCAGCCCGTGAAGAAGTCAGTGCGTGGAAAATTCCTTCCAGGATCTTGTGCATGTGCTCCCAATCTTCCAGTTGAAGCCTTCATTGAAGTTGCATTCACCGAGTGCTTTCTAGAATTTTTAACTGTTCATATGCAATTAAAAATAAAGAGTTATGGCAAACATTGACCGATGCATCTTGGAAAAGAAGCTGCAAAAGCTTCAAGGCGAAAGGCAAAATCCCGGCTCGCTTCCAGATCCGGCTTGCTTTAGATCCAACTTCTCCCAGATCCGGTTTGGTGAGAATCAAAGGCAAAAAAATCAATTGCATGTAGAATATGAAGGACAAGACTGTAGTTTTCCTCTTTCTTCTTCTTTTGCCTCCAATAAAGTAATTGAGCGATCAATTAAATTATACAACTTAAGTGATTAGTTTAAAAGCCATTACTTGAAGAAGTCAACTACTTGGAGATAGGTGGCGGGCGTAAAATAGAAGGTTCTATTTTCAGTTGCAAATCATGCATGTCATGCAAAGAGGAATTCCAGGAGGGAGATTGCCAGTTGTTTCCTTTCCGACTTCCACATGTGTCAGTTCAACTAAAAGCTTCCGACTTGTAATTGCCCCTCTACATTCTATAAGTAGAGGAAGAACCTTCGGGTTAAAGATCAAAATTTGTAAGCAGCAACCTTGTGTTCCAGACTTTGTGCTGAAACCCTTGAGAGCCACTTGAAGCAAAGGAATATACATGAGCAGATTTCAGAGAACTTTGTGTCACGGTGTATTGTGTTTCTTGCTTTTTATCTTAGATCTTTTAATAAACTTTGTGTTATTTCATATCTAGATCTAGAGCTACCTTTGCTTAGAATTCTGTGTTTATATCTATTGGTTTCTTCTATGTGCAAGCAATCAACTCTGCTTTATCTATTGATCGAGATCCACATCTTCCCCATTTCTTCTTTGTGTTTATATAATTCCTTTCTTCTATAAATATTTCATTTCTTTAAACAAAGAAAGCTTACTTACTTTGCAAAACTATCTGACTATGGTTCATGAGTTGAATAGTTAAAGTAAAACCCCATTTAGATATTAGCATATTATAAATTGACAAATCTGACATGAGAGCCTCACCGGTAAATGAGGGAGATTTATCTCATAACTACCTAGGTTTTATGCTATGCAAAAAAATCTAGCCAACATATATAATTGATGTTGAAAGGTACAATAATTATCTAGTATGAAGAATACCTCGAATCTTGCATAAAACAAGCGTAGAATAAGTCGCCCCACTCTAGAAGAAGTCGAATGCCCATTCTTGTATTTTATTTCTCTTTGAATCTGCTTTGAAATGATAAAAACTTGTAATTACAATGAAGATCCCTAAATAGGAACTCCTCTCACTTTGCTCCTAGGGTTTAGTCCACAAGAGGAATAATCCAGAGGGTTTCTTTCCTTGGATTTTGTCTCAAAAGCTCGAGCTAAGCTGTCAAGAAAATAATAATAATAATCTGCATAGTGCCAAAGACAAGTTGCACTTTTTTTCCCTTATAGCCATAATTAATTTTTAAAAACCCTTCCATTTTTGGCTTAAATTGCTCCCCAAAGTCGCACTTTTTGCCTAGGAAAGGACATTAAATCATTTATTCATTTATTTTCATGTACTTTCCTAAGTCGAAGTCACTTATTAAGTCTATTAATTCATTATATGTGCTTTAGTGATACTTTATTTTATTTTAAGCATGATACAATAAAATTAATAAACCGAAGACACCCTTGAAATCACCCTTTGGTCGTCGGGTAGACAAAAAGGGCCAAAGGTCTTCGATCGAACTATTCAAGGAATAGGGACATTACAATCCTTCCTTACGAGATTGCTTGTCCCCAAGCAATTGTAAAGGCTGATCTTTGTAATATAGACTCACCCTCCCATGTAGCATCCTCTATTGGCAACCCTTTCCACCTCACCAGGAACTCCTGAATAAATAACTCTATTCCTCAATCTCCTCTCTCGGCTATCCAAAATCTTCTCTAGAACTAAATCCAACCTCCCTTCCACATCCAAAGGTGGTAACTCTGCGGAAGAAACAACCTGCGCCCCAAAGCCTTTTTCAAGCAAGATACATGAAAGACATTGTGTATCTTGCTCTCGAAGGTAATTCTAGCTCATATGCCACTTCACCAACTTTCCTCAACCGTAATGTCCCAAATGAACATATTTGACCCAAGTTGGATTTTGGGCAAATCCAAACCCCAGAAGCAATATAATAAATTACTTATCAAATCAAACACTGCAGATCTGAATTTTATATGAGAAGTGCGACTAGGGTGGAGTGAAATACCACCACAAATCAGCCCCTAAATCTATATCATTCCACGCAAATCTGATACCACTAATTTATAAAGCCCAAATATGTATAAAAATGCAGATTTCTGATATAAACAATGCTGCAATAAATTATTTAAAAACCATGTCTGCAGATAACTTCAAAAATTCATATCTTTTGCTAGAGAAGTCCAAATGAGCTGAAACTTTGGATCTTGGGCCACAAAAATATGAAGAATAATATTCTAAAATTAGTTTTCGCACAGCAAACACGAAACCCTAATTTTGCCCTAAAAAGTAGGTCGCCCAGCACATTTAGGGCATCAAATCAGCTCCAAAAATTATGAAATTAATTTATTTTGATTCCCAAAATTCAGTACAATAAGCAACAATAAATTTCAGACCTGGAATGTCTCAAATACACTGCAAACCAGCCAAAAGATGGATCGCTCCAACTGGTACAATGAACATACAACTGCTGCAATTTTATTCTTCAACACCACTGAAAATAGTAGAAATCTGTGAAAGCCCAATAGAATTTCCTGAATGGAAATTCCTCTCAAACTCTTGGGGGTTTTCGTCCACAAGAGGGAAATACTAAGGGTTTTCGTCCTTAGATATTTTTATGCAAAAGCTACAAGCTTAAGACACAAATAAGAAATTATCAAGTGAATATCGAATGCCTCTCAAGCAAGTCTACTTCTCCTTTTAAAGGAAGAAGAGACCCAAAGGAACCTCCAAAATATCCAATCAGCTTGCATGATTCTTTCAATGCATTTTCCACCCTCCATTTCTCTTAGGGAGAATACAAAAGGCATTTAATAATTATTTTCTTCTCCCAAGTCTGGTCGCTTTTTCCCTAGAGGGAATACAAAATAGAAATGTTTTATCCTTTCTAAGTTCCCATTATTCCCCCAAGGCAAGTCGCCATTTTCCCTAGAAAATACAAATTAAATAAGTGTTTTTCTTTTTATGCACTTTTCTAGGTTCTATTTTAATGTTAAGTTTATTAATTTATTATATGTGCTATTATATTTTAATTTTTTTGCACAATATAATAAAATTAATAAAACTTAAGTCACCCTTATATTTTTCCTTTGGCCGTCGGGTTGACAAAATAGGCCAAAGGTCTTCGATTGGGAAGGGGATATTAAATCAACACCTGTATGGTCCATAGAATCGTGGCTTGAGCTTTTCAGCTCCACTCTTCTTGAGAGTACTTTGTCTGTAAGGCTAAAGACGTAGAAATACCATGTCTCCTACCTCAAATGCTCTCTCTACCTTGTGCCTATCTGCATACATCTTTTGTTGATTCTGGGCCCATTGAATATTATCCTTAAGTACCTTAAGGATGTCCTGACTATCCTATAAACTCTCCTGAGCCTTGGGAGCTCTATTGTCCCCAAATGCCAAATCAACAAAAGATCTCGCATCATATCCATACAATGCTCGGAATGGAGTCATACCAATAGACATATGGTAAGTGGTGTTATAGCAATACTCACATAAATACAACAACTTTACCCATGCCTTATGTTGTCCTACAACATAGTTACATAGATAACCCTCTATCCACTTGTTCACAATCTATCTACCCATCAATCTGAGGGTGATAACTAGTGCTCGGAGTCAACTCAGTGTGAACCAAACGGAAAAGTTCCTGCCAAAATATGCTCATAAACATGCTATCCTGATCACTAACGATGTTCTTTGGAAGTCCATGCAACCTGAATACCTGACGGAAGAACAAATCAGCCACATGAGGTGCCTTAAAGCTTATAGGGACAGCGAAAAAAGTGTGCATATTTTGTCAAAAAGTGAGCATATTTTGTAAAAAAAAGTGTGCATATATTTGTGCCACTGGCGAGTTGGATCTCACTTGTCTCTTGGTATTGATTTGATGTTTTAAGTTGTATTTTTTTTGTGCCCCTGCGATCGGGTAAGGGTGTATTTTCAACATATTGGGGCATAAAACTTACATAGAATAAATAGATCTGATTCTATATATTTTTATGAGCTTGTGCACAAGGTTTGGTGATCAAAAGTGGGGTGTTGTTGCATGCATAATCAGCGCTAATTGTGCTGCTTGATAAAATAAGTAGGAGGGCCATTTCTGCACTTTTGGTGAAAGTTGGGTTAATTCTAGTTTTATATTCATAAACTTCATATTTTATAACCCCAATATCCAAAGTTTGAAGTAGTTTAAATGGTTTGTTGAGCAGAATTAATTTTAGAAGATTGCGGCGGTTTGGGGTTTGATTATTTAATTACATTTAGTTTGTGTATAATCAAATTGGTTCTAATTTAGTGTGCTCTTATCTAATTTCCGATTTATTCCACTTACCTCTACTAGTTTTAATCCCACTCCGAGTTAGGAATAGTAGACATTAGAATACTTTAGGTTAATTTGCGTAAGGGTTTTTCTTTGAATTTGGATGAATATTGAATTGCCCTAATTTGGGGACACTACACAAACTCAAGATATCAATCTTCAAAATAAACATGCATAACCCTTCAAATGAACCTTCATGTCCTTATATATCATCAAGTGCCGCCAACATCAAAATAGAAGCCCAATACATAGGTCAGCGTTCAAGTAATTCTATTTCTTCATTAACCTCTATGTGGGTACTCTAATCAAGGCCGACCCATAAAGATTAGAGTCTTTGAACCAAATATGAGGTCTTATGCGCAACTCGTTGTTAAAAGTATTTAAAAATACTTTTACGCCATTACATCAATGTAATATCCCTTTCAAGGGATGAAACTGAAAAAGAGGAACCACACAAACCCAATTGTAGTAAATTCTGATTTTTATAAAGCAGATGTGTAGTATTTTTTAAAACCTAGTAGCGAATCTGTATAGGGACTTAAATGCACCATAAAACCATGCACAACACCTTCGCAATTACTTCTAAATAATCATTTCAATTATGACAACCAATATCCATCCAATTTACAACAAAGAAATGGAGAAAAACTAACGACGATACAATGTTGTAATTAAATTTGTGACAACATGGTAAAATTTGTGACAACAACATGGCAGACCACAAACAAAGGCTGAAAACAATAGATAAACTCCTCCAAAAATAGCCAAATTATGGATTCTAGCCTTATAAATTATGGAGAATCAGAATATCAAAGAATATATGAATTATGTGCCCTAGAAGGCACCAAACCACCACCAAACCCTAGTCACTCCCCTAGGAAGAGCTCCAAAAATCATGCAAAGCTTTTGTAATCTTTCTTCTTAATGTCCTTGATCCAAATCAGCAAGCAAGTCTTCAAGAGATGTCTTCAATTCACCAACATGGAGAGTTTTCATTCTCCACCAAGCCACAAGGAAGGTTTCCGTCCTCCTTGGATGCCACACAAGAGGGTTTCATCTTCAGTGGAATGGTATTGAGCAACCAGCCCAACAAACCAAGTGTAAGTGTAAAAATGTGCCAAAGATGATCTCCAAATGAGGTCATACAACCTCTTTTATACTCCTTGCTTGGTGCCAAAGGCCAAATAGATGAGGACTGACCTCTAAGCTCACTTTAATTTTTAATTCTTTGTTGGGAAAATCCCATGCCCAGCTGACCAACCTTCCTGGAGCAGGTCAACACTAAAGAAAAACATTAAAAATAGTAAAAGAAATCAGAAACAAAGCTCACTTACTTCCCTTGTTCACTTAATCTTCTTGGCCATGGGAAAAGAATGGCAAGAAGTCTTCTTTTGGCCTCAATTCGAAAAAAGGGACATTACAATCAAGTAGAATTCATCAAACAAATACATAACGGGAACTAGAAGAAATATGAATGCAATTCTCATTATGTCCCATTTAAAGGATCTGTAATATCCCCTTTGGTATATTATCCAAATATGCAAATTAATTTATTAATCACTTCAAATCTCAAATTAATTACAACAGTAATTAATTAATAAATGCACTAGATTGTTGCAAACTTCAAAAATTAATAACTCCTTCACTGTCCAATATTTTTCTATCAAACCAATGCCAAAAGATTCTTAATATTTTTAGCTTTCCAACAAGCTATAGATCACAATTTTTGGATAAGTAGAAGGCATGCAAATCAACCCACGAAATCTGAAACTGTGTAGATAAAACCCTAGCACAATAATTAAATATTGCTCACAAACAGCTGAAACTTGGAAAATTCATAACTTGCTCAATACTTTGTCTTTTGCTGTGAAGTAAAGTGCAAACTAATCTATAATTCAAGAGTTTTCCAAAGAACTAAAGATCTGAATTTTTATCCCACCGAAAAACCCTCCAAAACAGCCCCCAAAATCCTAAACCCAATCGCTAGGGTTAGCATAAAATATGTAAATTATTTCCAGCTCTTAGAAATCTTCAAAAACATCCCACAATGGCTGCCCACACTTAGAAAATTAAGCCAACTCAGATCAGATTACAAATATCGCTTATTCACTCTTAAAACATGTCAAAAGATGCTCAAATCAAGTCGCCATAATTAGAATAAAACCAACAATAACCAACAGATTATAAAGCACCATAAAACCCTTCACAATATTCAATAACATGCAGATTTTACTCTCAATAAAATGCGCCAATACTCTAGACAAGTCGCCAAAGCTAGAAAGGGAATCACCAACAAGTAGATTTGCAAATCTCATGAAAATACTTCAATTGAATATCAAACCAGCACAATAACTCCCACGGAAGAGAGAGAACATTAATGGACATGCATCCTAGTGTCCCCAAGATTTCACCCTAAAACCTAAGACTACCCCTTTTTAAAAAAATCGTTTATTTTTAAATAACGGGTTTTTATTGCCAGAAGATGTCTCTATTACGTTAAAATATTCCCAGTGAATCATATGAACCAATTTCAACAAATACACAGATGTTGAAACTCATTTTATCTCTCTGCCAAGTTTTGTCTCCAGGGAATTTATATTTAATTATTTATTAAATAACTAAAGCCCCATTTGAAGTAAATTATGCTCGGTTGAATCTTGTTGAAATTTTGCATGCAAAGTATTCACACATCTCAATAAGATTTTCACCATGAATGAATTTAGAGCATTGTCTACAACTTCTAGCAACATTTTTCGTTTTTATTTATTACTTTTGCATTTGTTCTCCGGTTTTCTCCGTTGTCATGCATTAAATTCCACTTGATCCATTCTTTGTTCTGTATAGTCTGTTTAATTGTCCTGGAGCATCTAGAGATCATTTATGGCCTCTCAATGAATGGAAGAAGTCAATCTTAGAAGGCAAACTTCCGACAAAAAAAAATGAATTTAAGCGAAAAAGCCTCTCTTAGGCAAGTCACACTTTTGGGATAAGCTGCGCAGCGAGAATTTTGAGGTGTCAGGGAGACGATAATTTCTTACGCCTTGCAGGTACTTTTTCCCATGAAGTCAAAATCATTTAAGTTCTGAATGGGAATATTAGAGGTGGTGAGCAAGCAAGAATTTCTTACCTACCTTGCAGAATAAAAATTCTCATTATAAAATAAAATCACTTAAAGTCTTCGACGAGAATTTTTACCGCCTTGCAGGGTAAGAATTCTCATTATAAAAGTCAAATCACTTAAGTGGAAGAGGGGATTTTTGGAGCTGCAATGCAAGGTGGAAATTCCCATCAAGTTGACTTCCTATTTTTAGCATCTACCCCTGCCAAAAAGTGCGACCCACCTTGGCATTAAACAATGCATTTAATGATATTTATTAATGGCTTTTTTATCCAATTTTGGCGCCATGTATGGAAGGAAAGTCAATGCAAAAGGACAAGCTAAAGAGAAGTCAAGGATGCATGCTAAAAATAAATAAAATAAATTCATAAAAAGCAACCAGCAACATGCAGACTTGGGCGCCCAAATTGGATGAATAAACATGGCTATTAATTAATTAAATTACCAGAAATAGGAAGAGACAATTATTAAAAATAGCATCGTTGGAGGTTATATAAGCATGGGACGCCATAAGGGAGAGAGTTAATTCTTTTTTATGAGGATTGCAGCCCAGACAGGTTTTGGTGCCAAAAGGAAGATTTTGCTTTTAAGTTAATTTTCCACTGTCTGGAAGCTTCTAGTTTTGGCGCCTAGGGTTAGAATAGCCTAATTTTGGTCATTCGAGCATTTGGATGTTGGTATATGTGCCTAGCGAATTAAATAATATTTTTGGTTGCTTTGCATGCAAGCAAAGCCCCAATTTTAGGGCAGTATGCTTTATATGTAGATTTTGGTGATAAAAATCAAGTATGCATGCCATGGACTCCATCTTTGTCTGAATTAATTGCAGGTATTCATCACAGGTGCTCATATAAGTGAAAGGGAGTTCAAATCAATGTCAGGTACATTGAATATATCTTCCGAATCTGAATAAATTGCGAGTCTGCACAAATTGATCCAATTACTGAGGAATTCTAACGGGATTAAAAGAAAAAGATCTCGAGACAAAGACTATTTCCAGCCATGATGAAGCATGATGAAAGAGAAGGATCAACAGAATCATGCATAGCTTCCAGATTTGTTGAAGTCAATGATACAGACATAGGCCTTGAACCTATCACCGATTTAATTGACAGATCCAGATCTCATAATTGCAAAGGCTTCCGGCAAAAATTCATCCTCTTGTTTCTAACGCAGCCCGTGTAGAAGTCAGTGCATGGAAAATTCCTTCCAGGATCTTGTGCATGTGCTCCCAATCTTCCAGTTGAAGCCTTCATTGAATTTACTTGTATTTGCATTCACCCAGAGTGCTTTCCAGAATTTAAAATTGCTCATATGCAATTAAAAATAAAAATGATGAGTTTTGTCTGAATTATTTACTGCAAACATTGCACTGGTGCATGTATTGGAGAAGAACTGCAAAAGCTTCAAGGATAAGAGGGAAGACAAGTCAAAGGCAATACCCATGAAGCAAATCACAGTCAACTGCTTCCAGATCCAGTTTGGTGAGAATCAAAGGCAAAAGAGTTAACCGCATGCAGAATATGGAAAAAGAACAAGACTGGAAGTGTTGCAGTTTTCTTCTAATATCTTTTCCTCTTTCTTCTTTTTCTCTTATTTTCTCCGACAAAGTAATTGAGTAAACAATTAAATTATAAAACTTAAGTGATTGGTTTAAAAACCGTAATTTGAAGAAGTCAATTACTTGGAAATAGGTGGCAAACATGCAAAATAGAAGGTTTTATTTTCAGTTATAAATCATGCATGTCATGCAAAGAGAAATTCCAGGAGAGAGATTTTCAGTTATTTCCTTTACAACATCCACATTTCTCAATGCAGTTATAGTTTCTTATTTGTAATTTCCCCTCCATACACTATAAATGAAGGAAGAACCTACGGGTTAAAAGGGGGATCAATATTTGTAATCATCATTCTTGTGTTCCGGACTTTGAGATGAAACCCTTAACATCTTCCTAAAAGCTAAGGAATAGAGAGGAGGCGGGTTTAGGAGAACTTTGTGTCAACGGTGCATTTGTTTCTTATTTCTTTTTAGATCTTTGCATAAACTTTGTGTTATCTTAGATCTGGATCTGAGACTTTCCTTTGTTTTGAATTCTATTTTTCAAGATCTATTTGTTTCGCCTATGTGCATGTGGCCAACTCTCGACTATTGGTTAGGATGCACATCTTCTTTCTTTCTGCTCGCATTCAATTATTTCCCTCTTACGTATATATAGTCATTTCCTACAGATTGCTTACTTGTTCTGCAAAACCACTGGCTATGGTGCATGAGCTACGTGGTTAAAGTAACACCAACAGATAGATACTAGAAAATATAATTGACAAAATCTTACACAGGAGCCTCACCGGTAAATGAGGGAGATTTATCTCATGACTGCCTAGGTTTTCAGCTGTGCAGAAAATCTAGCCAACACATCCCGACTCCAAGCATGGAGTGAAAATCAAATAATCAATCCAACATAACCCTCTAAGGAAATGCGACCTCCCTTTTATAGAACTAAGGAGTGCAATATCCAATAAAAACCGACCTTTCCCTTTTGGAGGGAAAACATAAACTCTCATTAAAATATTTAATACTAAGACTATGTGCACTTTATTTATTTTTTAATTAAATAAATAAAAGTAACTAACCTATGTGCACATTAAACTAACTAAAGAGACTCCCACTTGTAGCGTTAGGCATGCCCGAGGGTTCTGATGCAAATGAAAATAAGTATTAATAATGTCCCGAAAAAGAGGACATTACGGGGACATTACATATTATCTACCCCACGTGAGAAAGGAAGTGTCTTTATGGCAGCCATGAGCCAAATTGTCATCATCATTTCTAACAGCCCCCACCTAATTTCAGTTGTAATTATGTTTGGGATTATGGAGTGTTCTTCCACCTTAATTGACAAAGATGGAGCGAAGAATAAGGATGCCCATTGGGACATGGATTAGCTTGTCAACCTACCGATTATTCATTAATTTCTTTCTCTATGACTGAGATTACAACAATTTGGAAGGTTTTTATACAACTAAGTATGCAAAGGAAAAAGTTGTTACTATTGTTTTTGAAGTTGAAGATGACGAGGAATTTAATGAAGAAAGGGGCAGGGCGTGTTTGAATTTGTTTGGGAAAAGGCTCCTTCATTTGATAGGCACGTGATCCAGATTATGGAAACACTATAGCATGTTCCTTCACCTTGATATGATGGCTCTTGGGCATGAGAGTTTGCAATTTCTTATAGGCAAGCAATTTTGGGAAGGGAATACTTTGTAATGTCCCCTTTTTCAAGCTAGTTTGTTTGAGGACTTTTAGCCCATTCCACTACCCATGGGCAAGAAGCAATTGAACAAGAGACGTACTTGTCACATTTTTAGTTATTTTTAAAAGCATTTGCATTCTTATTAATAGAGTTTCTACACAGGACATGTCAGCTGGGTCAAGAAGGTGAAAAGCCAAAGATAAAATACAAAGCAAGCATCCTTATGAGGTTGGTCATGGTTGGAGAGTCCCTAATTGATTTTGGCGCCACAAAGGAGGTATAAAAGAAGGTTCATTTGGGATCATCATCTTGTCAAAATTATACTTGCATGGTTTTTGGGCTGAATGCTCAATTCCTTCCACTAAGGGGCGAAAATCCTTTGGTGTGGCATACAAGGAGGACAAAACCCTTCCTTTTTCAATTGAACAAAAAAATTTCAATTGGTGGTTCCTAAGTGCTTCAAGGAGAGTGATGTTGCTGGTTTTCAGCTAGGGTTTGATTGGAGAAGAGCTGCTAAGGTTTGAACATCAATTTTAGACCCTCTCCTAGGGTAGCGACTTGCTTGGAGGAGTTGGGTGCCATCTAGGGCACATTTCTTCATTTGGAGCTGATATCCATCTTCCTCATAATTTTAGAGGCTGATTTCACACTTTGATGATATTTTTGGGGCTTATAACCTCTATTTTCAGCCATTATTGTGGGCTGTATTTCTGTTGTCATTAATTTAATTACAGCTGTATATATCTTCATAATTTGCACATATTTTGGAGTACTTTGGCTTGGTATTTGTTCCATTTATTGAATATAGAATTTTGGAGAATTTGTACACCCATTTTCAGTTTGTTTGGATGGTGTTTGAGACCCTAAAAGTGCAAATACAGTTTGCTGCTAGGGTTTCTAATATTTTCTGATTGACTGTCATAAAAATCAGATTACTCTCAATTGGGATTGGTGTTATTTCTTTGTTTTTCAGTTTCAGCCCAGAAAGGAGCATTATACTCATGCTCAACAATTTGCTCCTCCACTGTTTGGTGCTGTTCTAATTCCTCATTTCATAACCAACCTCTTCCTCATTTCAAAACCAACCTCTTCCTCATCAGATACAACCTCAATGTAATGGAATTGTATTTACTCTCGAGGGCAATTTACAATCATGCATTTGTAATCCAAGGATGGAGATCCTTTAATTACATTATATTAATATTTTACTTGTTAAAAAATGTCACCATACATCCAAGTTCATGAAGAAATAATTGCCTTAAAGTCTTTAGAAAATATAAATATTTCCATCTTCAATATTTACTATTACCAATTGAATCAAAACACTTGGTTTCCATTTTCAGTATTAGCTACTACTGACTGAATCAAAACACTTATCCATAACCATGCAAACAGTGAGCAGAGCTACAAAGCAAGGGAAGAAACAGCTACCTCTCCAAGTCAAATAGTGTTCCTTCATCAGTTCCTAGAAATAGATCATCAATGGATGAGGCAGCAGTACAAATAAGTCGACAGTGATGATTGTAGAGTTCATCAACAAGGGTAATAAACCTTCTTGCCTGGAAAGGAAAAGATGAATATTGTTAAAAAACCAAAGGAACAGGCATCTATACTAAATCTTGCCATCAATGCTATGAAATGCTGTAACACTTCTTTGGGTTGGACACTTGCAGCTAAATTATACTAAAAATGACCACATACAACAGATACTATTGTTTTCATGGTATAGGATTGCCCCATCTGAACTGTCAAATTACTGAGCATATAAAAAGTTTTAAGCATTTAAAAATAAATCAAAAAGAACAAAGCAATGGGGGTTACAGAAATTTGGTATTAAGAGCTTCCGAATGTAAACATAAAGCACCAACAAGGATGAACATCCTTCTAACAATGAGAAGGCAAACAATACTGCTATAGCTAGGCGCCTAAATCAAAGTAATGTTGCACAATAAGATAACGAGGAAGTCTATCTAGAAATGTTACTACTTTTGATGTATAGTAAAAGGTACTCAACAAAAAGCTGCCTTACAAAGAAAAGTTTGATAGATTAGAGATGAAAACCAGGATAATAAATTATATTAGTTTGTTTTTGGTTGCATGTCCATTTCATCCTTAGCTAGAACAGTGGTAAATTAGTTGGCAAGATGCATGCATTTCTAGAATATACATCACAATATCATCATAAGATGCAAGTACTCCATCATGATACACATCATTTCTTCTAATTGTGGTGGTTTCATTTAAGGTAGATAAATCTTGGACGGAGTTGTTATGGTTTGTGAAATACTACATTCAGTCATGCTCAAAAAGAAGCTGCCATGAAGATATCATCAAAAATTGGACATAAACAAGGCTTATGATCGAGTGGAATGGAGGTTTCTAATCAACATTCTTGAGTGGATTGGTTTCAAAGTAGATTGGGTTGCATTGATTGAAGGTTGTATCTCTTCACCTCCATTCTCAATTCTTGTGAATCGATGCCTAGTGCACTTTTGAAGCTTTGTGAGGAAAAGGCTAGGTGATACTAACTATATCTCTTTTTGATAATGGTATAAATGCTTGGTAAATTCTATCAATAGTGAAGGAGCTGGGAACAATTTTGGACTGAAAAGTGCCTCTCAATTCACATCTCAAACCCACCCTCACTTTGTGGATGGTGCGATCTTGTATGGACAGGTGCTTCTACTAGATAAGATAAGATAATATAATGTTATTAATGTCCGACAAATGACCACAAAAGTAGGTCAATGGGACTGCAGAGTACAAAGCAAAAAGAACCCAGCGAGAGGACCCAAACGGGTCGCCCGAAATACAAAAAGAGATGGAGAAGAGGAGAAGGAAGCAACAAGTGCGGAGAACCCAAAAAAGGAGAAGAGGATAACGGTGTGGGGGTGAGTGGAAGAGGGAGCAACACCCCCAACACCATCACCAAACAAACAAGGTTGGCTGGAAGTAACTCGCGAAGCCCCGATGCCCAATAACTAAGAGTCTGAATAACCCACTGCATCCTGTAGAAGACCAGGCTAGGACCAGTAAGACCTATTTTCCAATCCAACATGACATGGAAATACCCTTGTTATGACGCCACTCCCAACGAGACCGTCAATTGGGCCTGAGGAGCCCAGCCAGAGGGAAAGTGTCTCGAATCACTGGTCTAAGGTTTCGAATCACCACCCATTTACCCGCCTTCCTAGCTGCCATGACTACCTCTCGGGACTGTTTGAGTTACGTCCCTTTGGGCTCTAGTGAGATCTTCATCAAGGAAGATTTAATCGGGAGTGAGAATAGTCTCCGTTTATCCTTAAGAGCCCGAAGCCCGTCATCTGTTGATTTGAAGTGAAGGAAGAGGGTAGAATCAAGACCAAGCCATGCCCTATCAATTTGCACTTTGCAGCCCCAACTTATTTGTGATGAAATCAGAAGCGATGGCGAAAGGATCAGAAGGAGGTGTGGGCAGCCCTCTTACCTTGAGATTGAGCTCTCTTGCTCGTTTGTTTCTTTCTTCCACAAGTTTTGCTCCACAACGGTAAGAGGAGAGGTGTTTTGGTCTCTACCTTTCACTATTTGTGCCCATGAATCCGATTGTTTCTTGAGATTTTCATGTTGGGTTTGAATCTCTTCCTGTTTGTGCTTCAAGTCTGAAATTTCTGCATGTAATTGGTTGTTGGTACCTATAGGAATGGCCTGGGTCGTGATATCTGTAAGTTCCTTGTGCAATGTGATGTTGTTCACTTAAGCTCTCTCCATTCGGGATTTCATTTCAAATACCTCAGTTCATAGCATTTTGTTAGATGATTCCACAACCTCAAGCGTGCATAGTAATTTCACTATGATGTTGGGTAAATCTTTCGCCCGTTCGTTTTCCCAGCTAAGGGGGTTCTTGTAGCGGCGGAAGTGGAAGGAGAAATTGCTAGAGGATGAAGCGCAGTAATGGTGTCAAGAGGCGAGGGGAGAGCTGGGGAATCCCCAATTCATTCGTATTATTGGTGAGTACTTGTGCGTTTGCATACAATTTGAACCAAAAACTCGGACCAAGCAAGGGTATTTGAGCCCGATAAGCCCGAACAAGTCTTGAGCCACAAAGAGAGTCCACGAAAAAGCCAAAACACAAGCCAGAAATTAACAAGGACTAGTGAAAAACAATAAGAACACTCCCACGAGCTACGAGTTAGGGAGGCCACAGATTGAGCTAAAGAAACGCCATGATTCAAGCCCACAAACCACGAAGTTGTGGAAGATCCAAGTAAAAGCCACGAGCCCTGGAAACACGAGCCATAAGGACCACGAGCCCACGAGAAAGAAAGAAACCGTAGAACCATCTCACCTCGTAGAAGGCTCATTCCCTTGAGTGGAGAAATGTGTAATAGGAAATGCATAAAAGGAAAGAAAGAAAGAAAGAAAACAAGTTTGAAACAGGTATGGATCCACGAAAATGGGCTCCATGAAAATGGGCTCACAGGAACCCTAAACGAGCTGCAAAAAGAAGTGTGACCTCATGCACAAAAATACAAGCCACAAATAGCGAAAAACTAGAGAAACGTGCCCTTACGAACCAGAGCCACGAACCAAAGACAAACATGAGCCATTCCCGAACCATTACGAGCTGTAAACAGAAAGTAGCGCTCTTAGACTGCAAAAGACCCTTTGACAGGTTACTGCGAAAATGCAAAAGACCCTTTGACCCTCAAGAGGTGAAATAATAAGAGGAGAGTCTCGGGTCCCCCAAAATGCGTGGCTCTGTGCATAGAAGAAACCAGCAGCCGTGAACAGCCAAGAGAGCCCACAACGCCACTGTTTGTGAAAACGTGAGCCCTCGGCCACGAGATCGAGCAGCAAACGGAGACCACAAGCCAAAGAAACCCTGTGGATGTTGTGAGCCACGAACCGTGAAAAAGGAGCAATGAACCCTGCTAAACTTTGAGGCCACAAAAACAAAACCCGTGAAACCACAATTCTGTGAAAAACGTGACCACAAAGCCCTACGAAAAACGTGACCAGGAGCTGCGAGAAGCTAAGAACCCCCTCAAGAAGCTAGAGGACGCCCTACTAGAGCCATATATGGAAATCTTATGAACAACTATGCGGTGGCCTTTGGGCAACATATAAATCTGGGTAAGTCAATTGTCCTCTTCTTGAATGTGCTGGAAAGATTGCAGCTAACACTGGCACGAGACCTTGGGTCCGAGAGTGGCTCACTTCCAAGAAAATACCTAGGAATTCCATTTTTCTCGGTATGGCGCAATCAATTTTTATGGAGAGATCTTATTCAGCATTTTGAATTTTGCTTGGAGGGTTGTAAGGAATATTTCTAAGATACAATGGAAGGATTAAGCTTTTAAAATCAGTTCCTCAAGCCTTAACCATTTACCTATTATCTTCCTTAAAGAATCCAAAAGAAGTTATCCATAAAACAAATTGTATCATAAGGAATTTCTAATGGAAAAGTGTAATGTCCCCAAATGGACATATTCTTACCCCAAATGGATTTCCCGCAATTCACACTAGGGCTAAATATGAATAATCCAAAAGCCGAATCTCAATTACTATCAAACTGAAATTCAGAATGAAATTAGGCCATAAACTGAATATTTTCCAGAAAACTCTAATTCGCTACCCTTGTCAACGATTTAGCAAAAATAACCTTTTCCACCTCAAAATACCTCCAAAAATTACAATTTTTTTTTACAAGTAGATAATGAATAATCAGAATAGGATCTTGATCAAATTCGAAAAAAAAAAATCTAGAATTTATTAGGGCAGAAAACGCAGCAGAATTTGTAAATTCAATAACTTGCAAAATACTCCAAATGTTTGGGCAAATGATAGCTCAAATTAAAGCTTGAAAAATAAGATTACCAATGAACCCAAAATCAAAATTTTCAATGGCGGGAAGGCATCCAAAATGGATCTGCATTTCAGAACAGTGTAGATATACCCTATTTGTAAGTGAAAGCTGGAAATAAAATTTCTCCCCACTTAGGAAAGGCCCAAAAACACCTCAAAACTGATCAAACACTTCAGATCTAATCTATCCTTGAATTTAGCTTGAAATTGGTCTTCAACAACTGTTGGAAAACTACTGGAAAAATAGCTAACTCCTTCATATGCAATGGAAACCCCTATGTGGAAAATCCTCTCAACTAGGAGAAGGGTTTTCGTCCTCAACAGATTATTTCTAAAGGTTTTCGTCCATAGAAATATTTTGTAAAAGCTCTAGGCTCAAACAAAAATCAGATTCATGTAAAATAGAAAAGCATATCTTCGACAAGCAAGTAGACTTGCTTTTATAGATGAACTTGGCCAAATAGCCACCCTCCTCTTCCAATCAGAGATTGTACCCCCACATTTAATGTTTATTTTCACGCTTTTCATCCTCTCAAAGGGGTGGCACTTTTCTCCTAGGGGAGAATAACAAATATAAAGTGACTTTACTTTTTCTTATTTTTACTTTATCACTTTATATTTTTAATTTGACTTTATCATTAATAAATTAATATAAAGTGCTTATAATGTTATTTTATATTGCACTTTTATAATTAATTTATTATGACAAGTTTCCCTTTTTAACACCCTTTCATTGTCGGAAAACAGAATTGGGCTAAAGGTCTTGACCAAGAAGGGGATATGACAAAAGCCTGTATAAGGGAAAAAGTTTTCGCTTGTGAGATGGAAAAAGGTTTTCATGCCTAGGTCTTTTGGAGGTGTAAGCATTAGCACTTTGGAGCTCATGAATGAAGCAACAAAGGACCAAACTTGTGTGGAGGATTTATGGGGATCACAAGCAACTTTGGACCAAGATGCTCCATGCAAAATGCCTTGATCAAAATATGATCCAAGTGCATTCTCCAAATACAATTATAGAGATCAACCAAACAAATTTTCATGGCTTGCAGTAGTGACGGATTCGCGTTCTATGGTTTGCAGTACCTCCAAACAACCTTGAGGACGTTCGTGGTTACTAATAATTTCTCTTTTTGCAAGTGATGTTGCATCAAACTCACTCCTTGATTTGTAGCACCTTGCGAGAGATTGTTGTTTGTGGATCACGAGAGGATAGAAGAGGACCAAACTTGGGGACTCAAAAGACTAAGGTAGGCCTTGATAGCAACAACTCTTATTCCATGTAATGCTAATAAATTTGTCGTGTCCCTTTTTGGAGATTAACGGAATTGAAGACCTTAACCCATTCTCCTCCCCGTGGGTTTAAGGAAAGAAGTAAGGGGAAAACTTGGATGACATTTTCTAAATAGATATTTTCATTATTATCATGTATTCCTATTGCGATGACAAACACTCCAATAGATGAACTCATTTAATTAGAATATAAAGTATTTTGAGCATGTAGGCTCCAAATACAAATTAGATAATTAAAAGGTACTTATTATAAGGTCATCCATAAGTTATGATGTAGAACCCCTTATTGTTATAAAAGGAGGTTGTTTGGTCATTTGATTATAATGTGAATTCTACTATCTCCTCGAACAATTGCTTGTGAAGCAACTTTCTACCTCTTTTAAGGGCGAAAACCCTTGGAGAGTCTTGTGCGAGGATGAAACCCTTCACCAAGTCTAGGAAAGACTTCAACACGGGAGTCTCCCCCCCTGAAGGATTTCTTTGCTTCTATTATCTTAATTTCAGCCTTAGTGTTGGCTAGATTTTATGCATAGCTAAAAACCTAGGTAGTCATGAGATAAATCTCCCTCATTTACCGATGAGGCTCTGTGTATGATTTTTATCAATTATGGATCGAGTAGCTTTGTTTGTGGGTTTTACTTTAATTCTGAAAGTTCATAAGCCATAGCTAGGCAATTCTGCGGCAAGTAGGCGCAGATGTAAAGAAATATTTGCAAAAGGGGGAAATAATTGAATCGGGAAGAAAGCAAAGAAGATGCGCAATCCAACCAATAGTTAGCAGAGTTGGTCTTATGCACATAGATGAAACAAACAAATCTCATAATACAAAATTTAAAGAAAATGAAAGTTTCAAATCTATATCTGAGATAACACAAAGTTTAAGCAAAGATCTACACAGAAGTTAGAAACAAATGCACCGTTGACACAAAGTTCCCCGGAAATCTGTCTCCTTTCAATTCCTTAGCTTCGAGAAAGATATCAAGGGTTTTAGATCAAAGTCTGGAACACAAGAACATTGATTACAAATTATGATCCTTTAACTCGTAGGCTCTTCCTCTATATATAGTGTATAGAGGGCAATTACAAATAGGAAGCTTTGATGAATTGCCATATGTGGAAGCTATGAAAAGGGGAAGTAGCTAGCAATATTCTTCCTTGAATTCCTCTTTGCATGACATGCATGTTTTATAATTAAAGATAGAACCTTCTATTTTGCATATCGCCACCTATTTCCAAGTAATTGACTTCTTCCATTAATGACTTTTAAACCAATCACTTAAGTTTTACAATTTAATTGATTACTCAATTATTTTGTTGGAGAAAATAGGAGAAGAAAAAGCGAGGAGAAGAAATTAGAAGCTCTTCTGCTGCAACACTTCTAGTCTTGTTCTTCTTCCATACTCTGCATGGTTATCCTGCTGTATTGCACTTACGCTTCTTGAATGATCTAAATGATATCGCTACCTTGAATCTGAGATGCTTTTTCTCCCATATGTTGTTGACTCCTTTCCTTTGATTCTCACCAAACGGGATCCGGAATCAGCTAAGCGTGATTTTGCTTGCGGGTGTCACCTCGACTGTTTTCCCTCTTATCCTTGAAACATTTGCGGTTCTTCTCAGTACATGCACTAATATAATGCTTGCTTTGTAAACAATATAGACAAAACTCGTCACCTTTTATTTTTAATTGCATATGAGCAATTTTAAATTCTGGAAAGTAGTCCGGGTGAATGAAAATACAAGTAAATTCAATGAAGGCTTCAATTTGGAAAATTGGGAGCACATGCACAAGCTTCGAAAGGAATTTTCCATGCTGATGACTTCCACATGGGCTGCATTAGAAACAAGAGGATTTTTTTTGCGAAGCCTTTGCGATTATGAGAGTGGATCTATTTGTGCAGAACCTGCAATTTTTCCCGATTTGAAAATATATTCAATGTATCTGACATTGACTTCGCCTTCTTTTCACCAATATGAGCACCAATGAAGTATTCCTGCAAATAATTCAGACAAACATGGAATCCATGGCATGAATGCTTAATTCCTTCACCAAAATCTGATTATAAAGTCTGTTGCTCTCTATTTTTAGACTTTGTTTGCATGCCAAGCGAGCTAAATATATTATTTTATTCACTTTTGCACTCACATCAACATGCGAGATGCTTTGAATAATAAAGAAAGCTTCTCCAACCCTAGGCGCCAAAACTGGATGCTTCTCGACAATTAATAAAAAAAAGTCAGCTTTTAGGCATTTAGCTATGCCAGAATGGGTCACACTTTTTGGCAAGAGGAATTGCTAAAAATAGGAAGTCAAAGCAATGAGAACTTTTACCCTGCAAGGCAGCTAAGAAATTTCCACTTTTCACTTAAGTTAGTTGACTTTCATAATGAGAATTTTTACCCTGCAAGGCAGGCAGGAAATTCCCGCTTTTCACTTAAGTGACTTGACTTTCATAACAAGAATTTTTACCCTGCAAGGTAGGCAAGAAATTCCCTCCTTACACTTAAGTGACTTTGACTTTCATAATGGGGATTTTTTACCCTACAAGGCAGGCAGGAAATTCCCGCTTTTCACTTAAGTGACTTGACTTTCATAATAGGAATTTTTACCCTACAAAGCAGGCAAGAAATTCCCGCTTGCCTACCACCTCTAAAATTCCCATTGGAGACTTAAATCCTTCCAAAAATGCGACTTGCATGGAAGAAAGCTTCTTTCCAAAAGTGTGACTTGCATGAAGAGATTGCTTTTCCCAAAAAGTGCGACTTATATGAAGAAATTGCTCTTCCCAAAAGTGCGACTTGCGAAGAAAGCTTCTAAAGTCACGTGAAAACTCATTAGCAGCATTTTATTTCCATAGAATAAAATTTGCCATTTTTGAAAGGGTCTAAGAAGATGTAGCAACAAAACTTGCATGTGCCATAACTTTCATTTCGTGGCTTTGTTTTAGATGTCGTGTTCTCTAAACGTGCATATTTTCTCGAGTTCTACACATTGATGGCAATATTGTTCAGGAGACCCGTTCTTGCTTTGTATGGTGCAGTCCCATTGACCCACTTTCATGGTCACTTGTTGGAAATTTAATATAATTATCTTATCTTATCTTATTTTATCTTACAAACATTAGCCCATCGCTCATGCGAGGCAAGTTCTAGATATACCATCATCAAATAAATGGCATGTTTCCCTGGTCCAAAAGAGAGAGATATTTCATGGTTTCTTCTCTTCTTATCTTTGAACAACTTCAAACCCTCAGTCTCCATCCCCGTGGCCTCTACAATATAGTCTTGATGACACGAGATTCCATGCCCCTCAAATTAACATTCCCTTTGTTCAAGTAGTAGCAAAATCCCATAAGAATGACAGCCATTTTATAAACTTAGTAAAGCCCCCTTTCCTCATTAATCTCCAGTTGTGGCATCTGCGCATGATGGCATGATAGGACGTGGGCTCGGACCTTACTCTCTCCCCCATCTTGTTCTTGAAGGAAATCTCCCACTAGTTTGAGCAGACCTACAAACAAAAATCCAAATGGAAATAGCAAAAAACCAAAAGAACACCGACTCTCTCCCAACATTAACTTCTCAAATCAAGGCTCCCTGCATATCTTTCCTCAATCTACGTTGGCTCGTGCGATAGTTATTATATCTTTTTTTATTTGTGATTAGTTCAATCACGTGTCTCAGTACCACCTCTTGCCATTCCTTCCACCCGAAAAATGATTACCTTGATTTGCCGGACTATCGCGCAAGCATTGGACTCACGATAAGCGGGGCACACCTCCACATCATCAAAGGATTTAATGATGGATGGGGCTTCATTAATAAGGTTCTTGATATTCCAACTCGTTTTATAATTTCCTTTGATAGCCATGATCACGAGAAGTGAATCTCCTTCAAGGATAATTTTGTTAATATTAATCTTCCTTGCTAACCTTAACCCTTTAACAATTGCCACCATACGCATAATTATTTGAGGTATCTCCCGGAGATCCTGCGTACACCATTATACAATTTCCGAGGTGGTCCTAATCAATCCTCCTCCAAAAATACTCTCCCTATTTTTCATCGATCCATCAAAGTACAACAATATGACAAAATAACAACAATATGACAACCCTTGTGACAAAATAACAACATGATTTTCTACAAGTAAAACCTTGTAATAAAAAGACAACAGCCTGATTTCTTTTATTTATTAACGCAAACCTTCAATAAAATTACCCGGATATTGGAAAACATTGATAACACCTCCAAAAATATGGATTTAATTGAAAAGATCATATTTACATCAAAACTGATTTTTTTAACTTTGAGTTCTCTACGGTTGGTGTGGTCATCCTTTTGGGTGATTTCGATGCTCGAACCAAACACATCCAAGTTCCATTGCATGACAGGACCGTTGATGCGCTTTGTACTTCGGAGGTGGACCCGGTTACTATTGGTCTTCAGAGGGAGTCTGAAGATGTGGCAGCGCCCTTGACGACATATGGCCAACACCTTTTACAGATGGGGGAATCTCATGACTTGCTGATCCTTAATGGTGTATCTTGTTTACCGGACTCCAAGTTCTTCACCTGCAGACCCTCAATGTGGTGGTGCTAGTGTTGTTGATTACATCATGACTACCCCTGACCTTCTTCCCTTTATCCACCACTTTTCCGTCTCCCCCATTCCCCTCGTTGACCATGCAACCCTCTCATTCTCCTTGGAAACTACTCCCCCAGACCCCTAGCCCCCTCACTACCCTCCACGTACCACTCTGAGACTTGATGAGGGTGACCCCATAACCTTCTCCTTTCATCTCCGTCAGCTTCTCCCCCTTATCCCAATTTACTATGTTCCCCACTGACAAGATGTACAACATTCTTGCCACTGCTATCCACGAGGCTATCCTGCTTTCCTACCCCCATTCCACCTCCAGGCCCCTTTGTACGAGGACTTGCCCCATGAACCAATGGTATGATGACGAATGCGAGAACCCTCCTCCACTTGACTTCGTATGGCCTTTACCCATGACCTCCCATCCTTCCCCTCCCTCAAAATTGCCTATCGTAATCTCCTCCGCCACAAGAAACGTACCTTTATTGCCCACAGAAGAAGGGATCTCCGCACCTCACTTTTGCATTCCCTCAAACGCTTTTGGCGTACCATCATTCCCAAAGCCTCCCCTTACCCATAGACCTTGAACCCCATACTATGTTCACCCACACATCCACCCTTTATGATATCCCTGGTCAGCCCCAGACCTAGGTTGTGTCCCCACCCTCCACCTGCCACATCTTCACTAACACAAATGTTAAGAAGGCCATTTCGGTGATGAATTGCAGTAAAGAAACAGATGAGCAAGGCTTCCAGACAGAGTTCTTCAAGCATGGGATCAACATCATCAACAATTATTTGGTAGACCTCTTGATCAAGTGGTGTGTCTTTGGCTTCCCGTAACCTTGGTCCCACCACATTATCCACCCCATTCACCAATCCGGTCCTAATTTTGATCCTAATAATTATAGGACAATTATGGTGGGTCGCACTTTTTCCAAATTGTACACCATTATTCTCCATTTGTAGATATCGAGTTTTAGAGTAGTACCGGTGCGAGCCGGAGGACGGGCTAGTTTCGGGACAGGTACTGGACTCATCGATCACATTCTTACCCTTTGCGTTATCATTGAGGAAGCACGCCATTGTTCGTCGATTCTTATCTTGCTTTGTGGACTTTCAAAAGCCGTTCACTTTGTTCCGCAAGAAGCACTTTTCCCGAGACTTAGAGACATTGGTATTTTGAAACCCTTCTTGTCACCACTACTTGGCTATATAAGGTCTTGGGCCGCCTTAAATGTACTATTAATGGGCTTTCGACTTCATCGGGAGCCCCATCGTGAGTCAAACAAGGTTGTCTCTCTCTCCTACCCTATTTGGCATTTATATTGATGAGTTGGAGGAATTTCTCCAAGACCACATACTGAGGACAATACGGTTATCTTCTTCACCAAGTGTTGGCTAGATTCCCTGCATAGCTAAAAACCTAGGCAGTCATGAGATAAATCTCCCTCATTTACCGAGTGAGGCTCTGTGTAAGATTTGTCAATAAAGTATGCTAGTATCTATTTAGGGGTTTTAATTTAACCATGCAACTCATGAACCATAGTTGTATAGTTTTGCAACAAGTAAGCGATTGTTTAAATAAAGGAAATATCTAAAGAAGAAGGAAGTAATAAAAACACGGGAAAGAAAGAGGGAAGATGTGACCCAATCAATAAATTACAGAGTTGATTACATGCACATAGGACGGGATCAATAGATATTAACACTCAGAATTTTAAGCAAAGGCGGACTTTCAAATCTAGATCTAAGATAACACGAGTTTATAAATAGATCTAAGATAATAAAAGCTAAAAACAAAATGCACCGTGACACAAAGTTCTCAGAAAATCTGCTCCTTTCTATTCCTTTGTTTCAAATAGCTATCGGGGGCTTGACAAAGTCTGGAACACAAGAATGTTGCTTACAAATTTCGATCCTTAACTTGAGAAGGTTCTTCCTCTACTTATAGAATGTAGAAGGAAAATACAAATGGGAAACTCAACTAAACTAGAACATAAACAAGAAGTAAAGATAACATCGCGATCATCTTTCTCTAATTCCTCTTCAAGTGAGATGCATCCGGATCCATAGTCAAACTTATAAACATAAGTCACTTAACTTATCTGAATCGTTCCACATAACTTAAAGTAATGGTTTCAAAACCAAAAACTTTAAAGTTTTACAATTTTCATCATGGGACCGTGGAAAAAGAGAAGAAGAAATATTCATCATTGTAACATCTACATCTTCTTTTTGTTTTGATACTAAATATACTTGTCGAACATGTAATTCAGCAACTTCCCATCTATCTTAGCCACAACTTCCTTTTCTGTCCTTAATTGCAACAAGCCTTCGTTCAATACCCTAATGCACGCTTCCACATCCTCCAAGCTAGGCCCGAACTTCTCAATATTTGACTGCAGCGTCACCAGCTTATTGATGGAATCTATCGTGAAAGGCCTAACACTCCATCAATTCTCCTTGCACCATCGGAAGAAATCCCTCCATGGAATCGGGCACTTCTTCTAGGAATGATCCTCATGTACGAAGAAAGCGTTTCCGACCACTTCCTCATTGGTGAAAGCAATGACATTGTTAGGAAAAGATGATGCCATACTCTCGAGTATCTGCATCCTTTTCAGCATAATTTTGTAGATCTCCACACGGAAAGATACTGCAAACTCAAGTTGCCTCCCCTTCTCAACTGATCCATCGGGCACAATTCGTTCTGCAATCAACACCTCTCTCGGCAACTTATTTATTTCGGCCAAAGTACTCAGGTTACTCTCAGCAATTGTGTTCATATCTATTGTGCCGTTACGGTTGCTTGACTGATCGATGCATCTTTCATAACCTTTGGATGGGATGGCACCTCTCGGAGCTGTACAGAAGCTTGGCGAATGATTAGACTCTTCCATTCGTCGATAGCTTTAACCTAGTTACTTGTATCTTAAACTTCTGCATCGAATGATCACTCACTGCTTTTGTCTTTGGCCCTGGTGAGTGGAAGAGTTGGTAACCTTAGCGATGATCTCGCACTGGTTGAGATACACGCTTACGAAGTTCAACTTTCTCTGCCTTTTCTTTGTCAAGCCTAAGGAATAAAGCATCTATCAACGTCTGCGTGTCCTGCTTCGATCCTTTTGTGGTGGCTTGACCTATGGGTACTCTGGTCACTATTATATCTGTAAGTGAGCTCATCCTTCCTCTTCCCTTCTGCTGGAACTAACATCTCGGTGAACTTCGCCCCGTCTCCTCGATGATCAACCTTGAAATTACCTTAGCAACTTTAGGTTTTACTGTCTTTTCCGTCTAGATTCAGGAGAGTAGGCTGCAAGTCGTGTTCTTCGAGTTGATTTCTTCTCTAGCCTCTGGAACTAGCTTGCTGAAGCAAACCATTCAAGAAATAACTTCTCGGAGAATGAGAAGTTGCCGAGTGTACCACTATCTCGCGCTCTGATTCCTCTCCATCTGAAAGCTGCCTTTCTGAGTGTTGTAGGTTGTCGTGCCCCTCTAAATTGTCCAAAGACAAAGCTCTTTCAAATTCTGCCATCTATGACAGCGTTTCTTCGAGGAAGAGGTGTCGAGCGGAGTGGTAAGGAGAAAAGACGAATGTTGCGGATTGACGGAGGAACGCAGCGTATCTTGCTAAGGTGCGGTAATCGGTGTAGTACTTCTACTCTTTGGAGAAGTCGGAACTAACACCATAGCAGTAGAAGTGATCTTCTCCCTCGAATGAGACTTTCTGTGCACTTTAATCTTTTCAGGCCTCCTACTGCTTTCTCCTTCATGCTTCCTCTTGAGGGAATCTCCTGTGCCGAAGTTGCCCATGATTTGATTCATTGATGCTTCATCAAGGCAATATCCCTTAAATCAATGACGTTTGAAGTATTGACCGAACAGCAATGGCGGAGACCTTTCCTCGATCGTATAATGACCACCTATGCTCTCTGAAATACTGACTTTATCTCCTCCCATCCGATGGTATGCATCGAGTAACACGAGCCCATCATCTTTAAGATCCGCAGTATCCGTGCTAATCAAAGTCAAACACTTACCGTGCGATAACTGCTGAAATCTTTCTTTCTAACCTCGTACTAAACACGCACTTCATCTAGAAATCTTCCAGTGAAGGCACATGTGCATACTCCGGGAGATTGTCTTCCTTGCCACTCCGAATGGATCGAAGTTCAGCCGTCTTTAGGAAGAACTCTGCTCGTACTCGGAGAACATTTCGCTTGATTCCTCGGCTTTATGAATACTGGTAGTTGTAATAGCCCACGGTGATCGGAAAGAAGCACGTAGACTTGTGTCGTTTTTTGTAGATCATGCATCTCCACGAGTTGTCCGCTCGACTCCATGATGACCAATCTGTTACTTGGATATCTGGGCAACTTAACTAGTTCTCTTAAAAAGCCGGTGACCCTAAAGTATGTAAAGTCTACAAGCTGGATGAAGAAGCGCAAATCTTGGACACACTTCCCAAGCTTTCTTGCTTACCCTATTGGCCTTTAGATCACCATTCGGCCTACTACACATATCGTAGAAGAATCCATCGTTGACCACTTTATAATCTTTGTAGCATGCGGGCATAGTAAGCTGTGGATAGCACTCAAAAATAGGATCCTTGGAAAGCACACCACGTCTATCCAGCTTGGAGAAGACACCCTGTGAAGTTGTTGCATATACCAAATACGAAGTCATTTTGAAGCTGTAAGTACGCCTCACATTCCGGAGCTACTCACCGATGTTGTCACTAATGATTTATGACCAATTGATTATTGAATCTGCTTTGTTGATTTCAATGGTCCTGATGAAAGCATACATCCATGTGCGGAAGTTGTGAGTGTTAGCTTTGCCATTTATCCTGCATAACAATTTGGTAATATCATCCACCTCTTGTACCAGATTGGATCGTGGAAGAGTTCTCGGGAACTTGGATGGAGATCTGGGCTTCTTCATGTATCTCATTGTTCATTATGCCCACACAATCAACTTTATGCTTTTCCCATCTGTTGCCGGCATCTTGTATGCTAATAGTAGTCACCACCTGTCGTGCTGGAATCTTCAGACAATAATTGATGAATTGTGCATCCAACCGGATTATTGTCTTCCCATGACATCTCGGGTGATCTAGATAATGGATGGTAAGACCTAGCACACTCCATGACGAATTCTGGGAATTGGGTTGTGAATGAAAATCAGTAATGCTCGAATGATTCCACTACTTTTGACTACATGCATGAGGTAAGTCTTTCAACTCTGTGATCTGTCAATCAATTCGGAAAGAGGTTCTGGACCTAGATCTGTATCTCCGATGTCAGCAAACTTAGAAGTGATGAATGACTCTGTTGAGCTTTATTTTTCATTCCGTTTTGCCATGGCTGTATTTGTCTTTGTCTGAGCAATTCTTTTTCTCTTTATACGGTCGAGAATTCTTCTGACCGGTGCAGATCTGGAGATTTCTTCATATTCGGAGGATATGTTCAATGTATTGGACATTAATTTAAGCTCCCTTTCTCTTATAAAAGCACATGTAATGAATTCCTACAATTAATTCAGACAAAGATAGAACAAAACATGAACACTTGATTTTAATTATAAAAATCTGCATATATCAAACTGCTGCCCCAAAATTTGATGTTTTATTTGCATGCAAAGCAAACATAAATTTTGTCAACTTCACCTGAGCACTGTACCACTATGCAGACAATTAATCAGACACAAATCAAGCTCCTTCAAACCTAGGTGCCAAACTTTGAAGTTTTCTGGCAGTGAAAACGCCTTCTTCTGAGCAAAATTCCTCCTTAATTGGGCGCTAAAATTGTCTAGGCTGCACTTCCTTGCTAAATAATTAATTAATTCATCCTTATGGCAGCCCATGCTTATATAACCTTCATCATTCTATAATTAATTATTGCCCTCCTATTCTTGACAATTAATTAATTAATTAACATGTTTTTCTCTTCGATTTGGGCGCCTATTTTGTGCATGCTCATGGTTGTCATTAAATAAATTAAATTTATTTAATTTTAGCTTTCTACTTCCAGTCCACTTTGACTTCACAGTGTGCTTTGACCTCATGCACCAAAAATAGGAATTAATTCCATCAATTAATACTTTAAAAAGTATTATCTCTCCTCCATATGGGTCGCACTTTTTGACATAAGAGGGGGCTGCATTAAATAAATTATATTTATTTAATTTTAAAATTCTATTTCTAAATTCTTTATCCTATTCTTCCTTTTTGACTTTTCCTCATGCTTGGGTGCCAAATTTGGAAATAGAATTAATTAATTAATACATTTAAAGTTGTCTCTCTATTATAAATGGGGTTGCACTTTTGGCATAGTCCATTTCTATTTTTAAGAGCCAATTTTTAAAGGAATTATTCACCCTGCACCGCAGCTCCAAAAATCCCATGATCCACTTAAGTTGTTTGACTTTCATAATGGGATTTTTATACCCTGCAAGGCAAGTAAAAAAATCCCATCAATGCCTTAAGTGATTTTCTTTTATTTCACAATGGGAATTTTCACCTGCAAGGCAGGTAAGAAATTTCCGCCTGCCTGTTGCCTCTAATTTTCCCATTGTGACTTAAGTGGCTTTGCTTCCATGGGAAAAAGTACCTGTTAGGCGAGGTATAAAATTCCCACACTGCTCGCTTACTACCAAAATCCATTGTAGCTTAAAACCTTCCTTTCCCAAAATGCGACACACTGATAGAGACCTTTTTGTGCACTTCTTCTTTTAGAGAGAACCGGACCTCTAGTGGCAAATTCCTTCTGGCATAACATCCATAGATGATCTCCAGATACTCCAGGCAAGAAATCAGACTAAACCAGACAAAGGAATTGACCTAGAGAAATTTCACAGAAAACAAAACGGGAAAACACCAAAAATGCAAAACGTTGCCAGAAGTCACAGATAAAGCCCAGGATTCATTCCTAGTTAAAACCCTACTAGTATATGGGAATATTGACATGTAAGACTACATTAGGGTTAAAGCGAGCACAATTTACCTCAAACGGGGCTCGGAATAATTAAATAAAAATTTTCAGCGAAGCAAACCCAGATGTGACAAAATATAATAACGATTTTGGGCATCTGGGTATTTGGCAAAATTGGCTAGTATGACTCTCTAGGAATATCTTGACACAATACAAACACTTTACGGCAATAAAAACACAAAACGACCCATTACTTTAAAAGTACAAAAAATTTTAAATAGGGTAGTCCCGATTTAGAGGTGAAATATGGGGACACCACCAAGTTTTAATCTACATTCTTCTTTTCGCGAGATGATGTGGTCTTTTTGGTCTCTTCGGCAGACGGGTTACAGAGACAGGTTAGATGCTTTAGCCCTCTTCGCGATCATAGACAACTTACAAACAAACAGGTAAAACCAAGGTTATGGTTTTCAATGTGTTGAAGACCTTCGATTTCCATTTCTTATATAGAGGGGAGGAGCTATAGATCACCAACTCTTACACCTATCCTGGGGATTCTCTTTTCTAGACCTCGCTTGATCATGCCCAACTATTCAACCACACCTCAACAAGGGCTTCGCCACCACTTTTAGGACACGTTGTCCAAGATGTCTCTCTCGGACTATTTTGTGAGACCCACAATTCTTTATGGTTCTGAGGTTTGGGGTCCCTCCCTGATCAGGTCAGATTGGGCTTCTATTGAGCGATTTCGAGATCCTTTTACTCGGAGGGATCATCGGATGTAAAGAGATTGTTCCTCATAATATCATCCTAGTCGAGTTTTGGGCTCACCCTTTCCAACTTGAGGCCATCTTTGGTCTCGTCTCACTTTGCACGGCGCATCCAAAGACTTTACGATTCTTCCATAGGCGAGAGATAGATACATCTACCTTGCTCACCGTTATTTTGAGGCTATTGCTTTTCTCGATCGTAGTGGCCATGTTTGGTGTTGGTATGTCGGGGTCTCTCGTCTCCTTAGATCCTTGGGATCAATATGGACCATCTCCCCCTTTAAGGTACTTCATGGATGCTCCTACTCATCTCCTTCGAACACGCGCAAGACTGCGCTGAAATTATCGAGGCGATATATACAGACGGTTCATCAAGATTATGTGGACTAACACCGGGGCGAGCTACGCCCGAAAATGGCCTTCCACGCCAATCACTTCTGGAGTCAACAATGGACTCGTCACTGCCCACCTATATCTCATGGCATTGGATGCATGCTCTTCACATATCTCTAGGCGGTTCATAGTTGGCTCCCACAAACTTCCGGCCGAGAGTGATCACCGGTTGGATCGGTGCGAAAGGATCTGCCAACTTTGCTCCCTCCAAGAGATTGAGACAAAGGAACACTTCATTTTCTCGATGCCCCATCTACTATGAGATCAAAGGGAGGTTTCACTATCTTTTCCGTGAACACCCAACATTCACGACCTTCTTCAGGTATTATGATCAGAGGTGTCTCGCTCTCTATTTATAGGAAGCTCTCAAGCTCCATGACGGGCTCCTCCATCCTCCTTCCAGGGAAACTACTACACGACGCATCACATCTTTCTTTGTTGTGCTCCCGGGTGAGAGGGGCACCAAGTAAGGACCTAATCCTAGTGATGATCTTCAGATTAGATCCGTCAAGACTAGAGGAGCTTCTTCCTAGACCATAGGTATCCAGACTCAGATGAAGCCAAGGGCCCCCTCTTATAGGCGACAGACCACTAGGTACACCTAGAGAACTCGACATTCCACGGATCATAGGCGTCTTAGATAGCTTACAATCCCTGACACCAAACATCACCACATCACCAGATTCTTTTCGATGAACTTGGATGACAATCGTGAGGGTTGGTGTCCAGGCATTTCCCTCCACCTTCTCCCCTTCTTTGTACACTTCTTCTTCTTCTTGTTGTTTTTGGAGACCCTTTTGGGTTTTCCTGCCGCTTCAACTTTACTTTGTACGCGTAATGTCCCTCTTTCTCGAATAGTTCGATCGAACACCTTTGGCCCTTTTGTCTACCCGACGGCCAAAGAGTGATTTCAAGGTGACTTGGTTTATTAATTTTATTATATCGTGCTAAAAATAAAATAAAGTATCACTAAAGCACATATAATGAATTAATAGACTTTTTAAGTGACTTAGGAAAGTACATGTAATTAAATTAATAAATTATTTAATATGCTTTCTAGGCAAAAGTGCGACTTGCTTTGGGGAGAAATTAAATAAGCCAAAAATGCGACTTGCTTTGGAGAGGGAATAAATTAATTAAAAATTAATTATGCTCTTTTAAAAAAGTGTGACTTGCATTTTGGAAGGGTTTTTTGGCTATAAGGGAAAAGTGCGACTTGTGCCAACACTATGCAAATTATTATTATTTTTCTTCCCGGCAGTTAGCTCTGGAGCTTTGCAGACAAAATCCAAGGACGAAAACCCTCTGGATTATTCCTCTTGTGGACGGAAACCCCAGGATAAGTGAGAGAAGTTTCCATATAGGGATCTTCATTGTTGACACAGGTTATTTATCATTTCAGCAGTTTCAGAAAGAGAAATAAAATTGCAGCAGTGGGCATTCAAACATCTTCTAGAGTGGGGCGACTTATTCTACAGTTGTTTTATGCAGTTGATTGAGGTATTCTTCATGCTAGTTTATTGTTGTATCTTTCAGCCTCAAATAAATATCAAATCGATTTGGTTTGAATCTATTACGGCTAGGTTTTAGACAATATTTGTTATCATTCCATCTGCAGATTGTGTTTGCCCTAATTATTTATCATCAGAAATCAATATTGAATTTACGGCTGAATTATTTATGAAGAAATCTGCCATTTAAACCCTAGGCGCCTTTTATGTATTCACCCGAGTTAGTAGGTTTTGCATTATTTAATTTGTTTATGCAGTATGAGAGTGTTGTTCCATGGTTTTGCTTGATGTTGAGTTCGGTTCCACGCTTTGAGCTATATATATATATATATATATATATATATATATATATATATATATATATATATATATATATATATATATATATATTCAAAAGGGGTTTGAGATCTTTCAGTGGTATCAGAGCAGTGTATCCTCCCGGCTTGTGTGGTAATGAAAAGCAGTATATTAAAACAGAAATCAGCTTTGAATGCAGCATAGAGAGGTCGGTCCACACAGATACTACACCCGGGAGGCGAGCACGACTCGACGCTGGCATCGGCAGAGGTGACGAGAATTGATTTTTTGGGTGATAGACCGGAGAGTCCTCGGGAGGAGCATGCAGATCCAAATAGGGATTTCATTCGGGATATAAGCAACCACTCGAGAGGTAGTCACACTGAGACTATGGAGCGCATGGGCTCTACCTTGGACAAGTTGGCACTAGATAGGCCATGGGACAAACACGGCAGGAGGGATAGATCCGTATCGGTTGTCAATAGTTACTGGGGATCATAGCAAATTGCCTTCGAGAGATCGAGAGTGTTAGGGGATTGCCACACCGTGAGCAGAGGCACGCTCATACATATTAGAGGAGGGCCACGCGGATGCGCAGATAGGCCTATGCAACTTAACTTCCTGCCTAGAGATGACCCACCAGAGATTGAAGTGTGGCCGGAAGAAGTAGCCTTTCCGGATACTATTATGGCAATCAGTGATGAGTGGAGGAGTTTGCCGCAGCATGTGAGGGACGTATTTCCCCTCTCGCAAAAGATTGTACTCAGAGGAGAGACAACATGAGGGCTAGGCAGAGCAGGAGGCCAAGAGCGTAGTAACAGGGGAATTGCAATAGGTTACCAATAAGGTAACCCTCTCCACTTTTGATGGTAGCGGAAAGATCAGTGCCAGGGCTTGGATTCAAAAACTCGACACCTATCTTACCCTCAAACCCACGAGGGAACAGGAGGCTATACAGATTCGCTACTTTACACTTTGAGGGTGGGTTATGATTGGTGGCACCATGGATTAGTTACACAGAATCATGAGCTTTTGCGGTTATACAGGGGACTTAAGAAAGAGGTTGATTACGAAATTTGATCGCAAGGATGTGGAGCTCTATTACAGCGACTTGGCACAAGGCTCCGACAGAGTGGACACATTGATTCATACATCATCGAATTTCAGCGTATAGCAGTCATGGTTCCAGAGATGCCCGAGAAGAGGGTAGTGATGTTATTCATAGAGGGTCTTCATGACAAGATGAGAGGATTGGTCAAGGCTCTTAAGCCTAAGACATTCCATGAGGTCATCCAGACGGCATTGGACTTGGACACTTCCCCCACTTCTTATCAATTGATAAGAAGTTTCCCACAAGCTCAAGCCGTTCAAAGCACTCTACCATTCAGTGAGAAGAGTGCACCACCTCCTAAGGTGGATCGGGAGTCTCGTAATGAGTTGAGGAGGAAGAAGCTTTGCTTTCATTGCAAAGATCATTGAGAGCTTCGACATCGTTGCCTTGGTAAAGGCAAGGTGTATCCCATTGAGGTGATTTCGGATGAGGATGATGATCACTCGCCGGATACGACTGAGATGAGAGGATGAGGGCAGTGACCATGATGCGAGGAGAAGCCCCAAGTAGAGCTTAGCGAGGGTGAGGCATTGGATTCATCCGATATCACTATTCTTACACTCTCGGGAGTTCACAGAGTACCATCCCTTTGGTGAAGGGAGTGCTTAAGGGACAGCGGATTGTTTGTTTAGTTGACGGTGGAGCTACGCACAACTTCATTGATGAGGGTTGGCTGCGGGCGGGATTACTGAGTTGAGGCTTTTGAGGGGTTTCTTTGTACGAGTAGCGGATGGGTTTGTTATTAGTTGCACTAAGAGGATTCCGCGGCTTAGTATTCAGATGGGGGACTACACATTGATCGATGACTTCTATGTTATTGGACTTGGTGAGATTGATACGATTTTGGGTATTCGGTGGTGTGCAGTCCCTTGGCGGATATGTGTAGGACTTCGGAGGATGGAATTGGAGTTCATGGTGGATAGAAAGAAGATTGTGCTTAGGGCTCTTTCGACGGTGGGCCTAGGGTGATTTCAACACGCAGGATGGAATCTATAGTTAGGCATGGCGAGGTTGCATGGGCAGCCCAATGTTTCATTTCATCAAAACCCTCTTGATTAGTGAGCAGCCCTTTCATATAGATATCAATCCATATTGGATAAGCAGCACCCAATGTTTGGTGACATTCCTCCGGGTAGACCACCGAGATAGAGGGTTTGAGCATGTTATAGAGCGTGAGGAGGGTGCTAAACCTATGATGACTACGCCTTATCGCCATCCTAAGACATATAAGGATGAGATAGAAAAGGCCATTAGAGAGCTCTTGGAGATGGGACACATCCACCCTATTTCTAGTCCCTTTGCTTCTTCGGATTGTTTTGGTGAAGAAGGATGGGACAATGAGGATGTGCACCGACTACCATGCACTAAACAAGAAAACGATAAAGAACAGGTATCCCATTCCTCACATAGATGAGCTTTTAGACGAGTTGCATGGAGCTATCTATTTTTCGAAGATTGATCTTCGATCGGGATACCATCAGATTCACATTCGGGATGAGGACATTCACAAGACAGCCTTCCGGTGTCACTACGGGCACTATGAGTTCTTGGTGATGCCATTTGGGCTCACCAATGCACTGCTTACATTTCATTCATGTATGAACAATCTCTTCAACCACCGGTTGAGGAAGTTTGTGGTGGTCTTTTTGATGATATTCTAATATATAGCACGACATGGGATGAGCATTTAAGGCATCTTGATGAGGTACTTGGTATAATGGAGACTCTAAGTGTTTATTTTTAAGATGTCAAATGCGAATTTGGACTTCTTGAGATATTGTATCGGGGCACATCATTGGGGCCAAAGGGGTCAAGGTTCATCGGGGAGAAGATCTGAGGAATGCAACATTGGCCACCACCAGAATATCTCTAACTTGCGTGGATTCTTGGGGTTATGTGGTTATTACAGGATGTTTGTGAAGGGCTATTCTCGGTTGGTAGCTCCGTTGACAGATCTTACACGGAAGGGGGCATTCGGATGGACAAATGAGGCACGAGGTAATATTTGAGAGGCTCAAGGTAACTAAAAGCACTTGTCCAATTTTGGCTCTTCCAGATTTCTCACGACCTTTCATTTTGGAGTGTGATGCTTCGGGATTGGGGATTGTGTGCGAGTTCTTATGCGGGATCGTCATCCTATTGCCCTACGAGAGTAGGAAGTTGAGACATAATGAGAGATTGTATTCCACCTATGATAAGGAGATGCTTGCCATTATGCATGCTTTGGCAAAGTTCGAGACGGTATTTAGTGGGTGTGAAACTCGTGGTAAGAACTCGACAATGACTTGAAATATTTCTTGGAACAGAAGGAGCTCAATGAGAGGCAACAAAAATGGGTTAGTAGAATCCAAGCATATGATTTTGACATTGAGTATGTCAAGGGGACGAAGAATGTAGTGGCTGATGCACTTTCAAGAAACCCCATCTCGCTGCCCTATGTTCTTTGAGCGAGATTTCAGCAGATTGGAAATCTCAACTATTAGTTGAGTATTCCAAAAATACTTGGGCATGTGACATTATGGATGGAAAAATTCAGGATGACCGATATAAGGTAATAGCTGATTTGATTTTGTATAAGGGCAAAATTTACCTAGTTCCTGAATCTGAGCTTAAGGAGAAGATTATGCATGCTTTCCATGATGCACCACTTGCAGGACATCCAGGATATTTTAAAACATACAAGCAAATTAGAGAGAGATTCTCTTGGAAGGGTCTCAAGGATGATGTCTTGCGCCATGTCCGTGAGTGTATGACTTGTCAGCAGAACAAGTCAGAGCATACTTTCCCAACAGGTTTGTTACAGCCATTGCCGATTCCGGAGCAGAAGTGGGAAAGTATTTCGATGGATTTCATTACAGGTCTTCCTGTGGTGCAAGGGAATGATCACATTTATGCAGTAGTGGATCGGTTGACAAAATATGCACACTTTTTCGCTGTCCCTACCAGCTTTAAGGCACCTCATGTGGCTGATTTGTTCTTCCGTCAGATATTCAGGTTGCATGGACTTCCGAAGAACATAGTTAGCGATCGGGATAGCAGGTTTATGAGCATATTTTGGCAAGAGCTTTTCCGTTTGGTTCACACTGAGTTGACTCCTAGCACTAGTTATCACCCTCAGACGGATGGGCAGACAGAGATTGTGAACAAGTGGATAGAGGGTTATCTTCGTAACTATGTTGCAGGACAACAGAAGGCATGGGTAAAGTTGTTATATTTATGTGAGTATTGCTATAACACCACTTACCATATGTCTATTGGTATGACTCCATTCCGAGCATTGTATGGATATGATGCAAGATCTTTTGTTGATTTGGCGTTTGGGGATAGTAGAGCTCCCAAGGCTCAGGAGAGTTTACAGGATAGTCAGGACATCCTTAAGGTACTTAAGGATAATATTCAGCGGGCCCAGAATCAGCAGAAGATGTATGCAGATAGGCACAAGGTGGAGAGAGCATTTGAGGTAGGAGACATGGTATTTCTACGTCTTCAGCCTTACAGACAGAAGTCTCTCAAGAAGAGTGGAGCTGAAAAGCTCAAGCCGTGATTCTATGGTCCATACAGGGTGTTGAGGAGAGTTGGTGAAGTGGCATATGAGCTGGAATTACCTTCTGAGAGTAAGATACACAATGTCTTTCATGTATCTTGCTTGAAAAAGGCTTCGGAGCAGCACATTGTTACTTTTGTAGAGTTACCACCTTTGGATGAGGAAGGGAGGTTGGATTTAGTGTCAGAGATCTTGGATAGCCGAGAGAGGAGATTGAGGAATAGATAAGATAAGATAAGATAATTATATTAAATGTCCAACGAATGACCACAAAGATAGGTCAATGGGACTGTACAATACCAAGCAAAGCAGAAACAACAGGGAAAACCCAAGAGGGTCTCCGAAAACAACAAAAGAAGAAGAAGAAGAAGAGAGCACAAGGGATGAGAGGAAGGTGGAGGGAAAGGCCTCGACACCAACCCTCACGACTGTCGCCCAAGGTCAGCTGAAAAGAAATTGGTGATGTGCTACCTTTTCACAGTGTCAGTCTTTGGAAAGCTGTTAGAGACGCCGTGTTTCGTGGAATGTCGAGTTCTCTGGGTGGACCTGGTGGTCTGTCGTCTAAAAGAGGGAGCTCTTGGTTGTGCCCGAATCCGGAAATCTCTGGTCAAGGAAGAAGCTCCTCTAATCCTGACAGATCTAGCCAGGAGGTCCCCACTAGGGTCATGCCCCCGCTTAGTGCCCCTCACACCCGGCAGCAAATCAAAGAAAGATGTGATCTGTCGAGTAGTAGCCTCCCTGGAAGGAGGATGGAGGGCCTGTCACGGAGCTTAATGGCTTCCTGTAAATAGAGAGCGAGACACCTCTGATCATAATACCTAAAGAAGGTCGTGAACGTAGGATGTTCACGGAAGAGACAATGAAACCTCCCTCTGATCTCATAATAGATGGAGCATCGGAAGATGAAATGTTCCTCTGTCTCAACCTCCTGGAGGGAGCAAAGCTGGCAGATCCTCTCAGAGCGAACTAAATGGTGATCATTCTCGACCCGAAGCCTGTGGGATCCGACTCTGAACTGGCCCAAAGATATGCGAAGAGCATGCATCCAATGACGGGAGATATAGGTGGGCCGAATGATGAGTCCATTGCTGACTTCCAGGAAGTGGTTGGCGTAGAAGGCCATTTTCGGGCGTAGCTCCTCTCGGGGTTGGTCCATGTAACCTGGGTGAATAGTCTGTATATGTCGTCCCTGATAATTCTGTGCAAATCCTGCGTGCTCGGAAGGAGGTGAGCAGGAGCATCCATGGAGTACCTAAAAGGGGGGAGACGGTCCATGTTGATCCGAAGAGATCCAAGAAGACGAGAGGTCTCGGCATACCAGCACCGAACACGACCACTACAGTCGGAGAGAGTAATGGCCTCAGAAGAACAATAAGCAAGGTAGATGTATCTATCCCTGCCAGTGGAGGAGTCGAAAGTCCCTGGATGCGGTGCAAGAGTGAGATGAGACCAAAGATGACCTCTAATCTGAAAGGGCGAGCCCCAAACTCGGCAAGGATGATATGATGGGAAACAGTCTCTTTGCATCTGATGATCCGTCTGAGCAAAAGGATCTGAACCCGCTCAATAGAGGCCCAATCCGACTCGAGCAGGGAGGGGCCCCAAACCTCAGAACCATACAGAACAGTGGGTCTCACAAGAGAGTCTGAGAGAGACATCTTGGACAACGTGTCCTGAAAGTGATGGCGGAAGCACTGTCTCTCCAAGATCGCGAGGGAACCATACCCCTTGTTGATGCGGGGTTGAATAGCCGGACGTAAACTGAACCGAGGTCCAGAGAAGAGAACCCCCAGATAGGTGTAGGAGTTGGTGATCTCCAACTCCTCCCCCCTGTAGAAGAAATGGAAATCAGAGGTCTTCAACACATTGAAGACCATAACCTTGGTTTTACCCATGTTGACTGTAAGCTGCCTATGATCGCAGAAGAGGGCTAAAGCATCAAGTTGTCTCTGTAACCCCTCCGCCGAAGAAGCCAAAAGGACCACATCATCTGCGAAGAGAAGAATGTAGATCAGAACATGGTGGAGAAGACAGCCGTCCCCGTCCTGTATGTGGTCTCTAAGAAAATCCTCCAGCTCATCAATATAGATACCAAACAAAGTAGGAGAGAGTTATTCAAGAGTTCTGGTGAGGTGGAAAAAGTTGCCCATAGAGGATGCTACATGGGAGGGTGAGACTATATTACAGCCTTCGACTTTACAATTGCTTAGGGACAAGCAATCTCGGGAAGGAGGACCTGTAATGTCCCTCTTTCTCGAATAGTTCAATTGAAGACCTTTGGCCCTTTTTGTCTACCCGACGGCCAAAGAGTGATTTCAAGGGTGACTTTGGTTTATTAATTTTATTATATCGTGCTAAAAATAAAATAAAGTACCACTAAAGTACATATAATGAATTAATAGACTTTTTAAGTGACTTCGACTTAGGAAAGTACATGTAAATAAATTAATAAATTATCTAATGTGTTTTCCTAGGCAAAAAGTGTGACTTGCTTTGAGGAGAAATTAAATAAGCCAAAAAATGAAACTTGCTTGAGAGGGAATAAATTAATTAAAAATTAATTATGCTTCTTTGGAAAAAGTGCGATTTGCATTTTGTAAGGGTTTTTTTACTATAAGGAAAAGTGCAACTTGTGTCGGCACCATCTGCAAATTATTATTATTTTCTTCCGGTAGTTAGCTCACGAAGCTTTGCGAGACAAAATCCAAGGACAGAAATCCTCTAGATTATTCATCTTACGGACGGAAACCCCGGGAGAAGTGAGAGAAGTTTTCATAGGGATCTTCATTGTTGACTCAAGTTATTTATCATTTCAGCAATTTCGAAAAGAGAAATAAATTGTAGTTGTGTGCATTCGGACATCTTCTAGAGTGGGGTGACTTATTCTACATTGTTTTATGCGTTGATTGAGGTATTCTCCATGCTAGTTTATTGTTGTATCTTTCAACCTCAAATATATATCAAATTGATTTGGTTTGAATCTATTACGGCTGGGTTTTAGACAATATTTGTTATTATTTATCATCGAGAAATCAATATTGAATTTACGGCTGAGTTATTTATGAAGAAATCTGCCATTTAAACCCTAGGCACCTTTTATGTATTCATCCGAGTTAGCGAGGGTTTTGCATTATTTAATTTGTTTATGCGGTATGAGAGTGTTGTTCCATGGTTTTACTTGATGTTACTAGTTCAATTCGGAACCAACACTGTAAATTTCTCCCACTCAAACCAGCCCCCAAATCTGCAGAACAAGTCGTTAGGGTTAGGGACAAATAATTAAATTTATTCAAGCTCTTTTTCCTTCACTTCCCAGCCCAATAAATGTTGTTTCAGATCTGCAATAAATAGTTTATAACAGCAGCTTGGAAAACCCTTCCAAAACACTGTCATCAAATACCCAGGTAAGTCGATTTGCATGAAATATATTCCAGCAGTGTTAGCAAGCCAAAATATTATTAAAATGATCACAATATGCCCCAATTAGATGCAGAAATAAATCAGATTGTAACCTTCTTGTGTAACCTCATAAAATCATGCCAAAATGCTTCATATCAAGTCGATTTGAGCTTACTAAAAATCTGGAATGAACAGCAAGTGTTTGAGCACTTGAAACACCTCCAAACAAGCTTAAAATTACCCTAGGCAAGTCGATTTCATCAAGGGAAAACCAGCAGCGTATAATAAATTGCATTCACCATAAATCACTCTCAAAACCCTCTTAAAGCAAGTTTGAACTCTTCCAAAAATGGCAACTCATCAATTCATAGCTCTCAAAGGGCACACACAC